>OZ038438.1:10641193-10989999 GCA_964036275.1 Litoditis marina | reverse complement strand
CATGTGCACGTACAATTACACTTGTTCGCCAAATTTCATATTGTAAATCCTAATTTGAATTTTTTGTCGCGTCGCGTGCACGCGCGCGCGTTTAGTTGAAATGAACAATTGTGTCTAGCATGGGTAGGTACGATCACACTTGTTCGCTCGCCAAATTTCGTATTGGAAAACCTACTTTGAATTTTTGTCGCGTCGCGTGCACGCGCGCGCGTTTTGTTGCAAGTTATAGTTGTGTCTAGCATGAGCACGTACAACTACATTTGCTTGCCGAATTTCGTATTGTAAAACCTATTTTGACTTTTTTGTCGCGTCGCGTGCGCGCGCGCGCGTTTAGTTGAAATGAACAATTGTGTCTAGCATGGGTAGGTACGATTACACTTGTTCGCCAAATTTCGTATTGTAAAACCTACTTTGAATTTTTTGTCGCGTCGCGTGCACGCGCGCGCGTTTTGTTGCAAGTTATAGTTGTGTTTAGCATGAGCACGTACAACTACATTTGTTTGCCGAATTTCGTATTGTGAAACCTATTTTGACTTTTTTGTCGCGTCGCGTGCACGCGCGCGCGTTTTGTTGCAAGTTATAGTTGTGTTTAGCATGAGCACGTACAACTACATTTGTTGGCCAATTTTTGTACTATTAAACCTAATTTGAAATTTTTGTCGCGTCGCGTGCACGCGCGCGCAAGTTTTATGAAGCAGTATTTATATAGTCTCTTATTTAAATTTTTATTTGGCACGAACATATAATAAAGTGTTGGAACGCGAGCTGTATTATACCGTACTTATATTCCACACAGTGCCTTTTTCATGTGCGCGCTCTCTCACAGCACCATTTTCTCGAATGGTGCGGCAGAATCTCCTTAAAGTGCAAACGACGCAGAATGATGACAAATCCTGGATATAGCATTGTATATGGGGTGGGGACTAGACGCCTGCGGCGTCTAGCAGTTGTAAATCTTGTATATTTCTTGTAAAATTCTGTACAATACGATACCAAACATGACTATTATCCGTTATACCAAGCCCGTGCCATGGGTTTGCAAATTATCGATCTTCTCATGGCAATTTTCTCATATTTGAATCGTGTTTAGCATCAGCAGGTACGATCACACTTGTTTGCTAAATTTCGTACTGTAAAACCTACTTTGGACTTTTTTGTCGCGTCGCGTGCACGCGCGCGCGTTTTGTTGAAGTTCATAAATGTGTTTAGCATGCGCACGTACAACTACATTTGTTTGCCAATTTTCTTAATGTATCACCTAGTTTGAAATTTTTGTCGCGTCGCGTGCACGCGCGTTCGTTTTGTTGAAATTTATGGTTGTGTTGAGCATGCGCACGTACAATTACACTTGTTCGCCAAATTTCGTACTGTAAAACCTAATTTGAATTTTTTGTCGCGTCGCGTGCGCGCGCGCGCGTTTAGTTGTAACGAACAATTGTGTCTAGCATGGGTAGGTAAGATCACACTTGTTCGCCAAATTTCGTATTGTAAAACCTATTTTGAATTTTTGGTCGCGTCGCGTGCACGCGCGCGCGTTTTGTTGCAAGTTATAGTTGTGTTTAGCATGAGCACGTACAACTACATTTGTTGGCCAATTTTAGTACTATAAAACCTAATTTGAAAATTTTGTCGCGTCGCGTGCGCGCGCGCGCGTTTAGTTGAAATGAACAATTGTGTCTGGCATGGGTAGGTACGATCACACTTGTTCGTCAAATTTCGTATTGTAAAACCTCTTTTGAATTTTTTGTCGCGTCGCGTCGCGTGCACGCGCGCGCGTTTTGTTGCAAGTTATAGTTGTGTTTACATGAGCACATACAACTACATTTGTTTGCCCGAATTTCGTATTGTAAAACCTATTTTGACTTTTTGTCGCGTCGCGTGCACGCGCGCGCGTTTTGTTGCAAGTTACAGTTGTGTTTAGCATGAGCACGTACAACTACATTTGTTGGCCAAATTTAGTACTATAAAACCTAATTTGAAATTTTTGTCGCGTCGCGTGCACGCGCGCGCAAGTTTTATGAAGCAGTATTTATATAGTTTCTTATTTAAATTTTTATTTGGCACGAACATATAATGAAGTGTTGGAACGCGAGCTGTATCATACCGTACTTATATTCCACACAGTGCCTTTTTTATGTGCGCGCTCTCTCACAGCACCATTTTCTCGAATGGTGCGGTAGAATTTGCTTAAAGTGCAAACGACGCAGAATGATGACACGATGACACGATGACAAAAGGTGGATATAGCATTGTATATAGGAGCGGGGACTGACTAGACGCCTGCGGCGTCTAGCAGTTGTAAATCTTGTATATTATCGAACATTCTGTACAAAACGATACCAAACATGACTACTCTCCGTTAAAACAGGCCCAACATATAATGAAGTGTTGGAATACGAGCCTATCATACCGTACTTGTATTCCACACAGAACCCTTTAAATGTGCGCGCTCTTTCACAGCACCATCTTCTCGAATGCCGCGGCAGAATTGTCTTAAAGTGCATTCCATCTTCCGTCATGACAAAAGGTGACATTAGCATTGTATGGGGGGCGGGGACTAGACGCCTGCGGCGTCTAGCAGTTGTAAATCTTGTATATTACTCGTAAAATTCTGTACAAAACGATACCAAACATGACTATTTTCCGTTATACGAAGCCCGTGCCATGGGTTGGCGAAACATCGATGTCGCGTCGCGTGCATGCGCGCGCGATCTGTCAGAACGTTGTGTAACGCCTACCAACGTATCCCGTTGAATTCAACACGTGCCATTGTACCTTCAAAATATCCACGTTTTTGTGAGGCCTACCAACGTAATTCGTTGAATTAGACACGTGCCAACTTACTGCTGAAATGTTTTACGTTGTGTAACGCCTACCAACGTATTCCGTTGAATTCAACACGTGCCATTGTACCGTCAAGAATATCCACGTTTTTGTGAGGCCCACCAACGTAATTCGTTGAATTTAACACGCTTTAACTGACTGCTAAAATGTTTTACGTTGTGTAACGCCTACCAACGTATTCCGTTGAATTCAAAACGTGCCATTGTACCGTCAAAAATATCTATGTTTTTGTGAGGCCTACCAACGTAATTCGTCAAATTTACCACGTTTCAACTTACCGCTAAAATGTTTTACGTTGTGTAACGCCTACGAACGTATTCGTTGAATTCAACACGTGGTAACTTACTGCTAAAAAAAATTACGTTTGTGTACGGCCTGCCAACGTATTTCGTTGAATTTAGCACGTGCAAACTTACTGCTAAAATGCTTCACGTTTTTGTAAGGCCTGCCAAAGTATTTCGCTGGGGTAGTAAAACATGTGTTATCGTTACAAGCTGTCAAACATGACTGACCATGATTTGTGTTTCACATAGCACGTATGTGGTCGTTATTATAATTGCTAATTACGCTGTTCTACTGTGCCTATGGCACAGTAAACGCCAGCTATGCACATCTTCATTTGGTTACGCGCTAAGTTTCACGATCTTGATGGACTCTTCATGTAAATAATTCCATGAAATTTCACAGAGACATACATGATAATTTTCTCTACCAGATAATGATCAATTTGTTGTATTTGAGTCGAAACTGTTTGGTGCAGTCCGGTCTAAACAATAAGGTATTAATACTTTTCATATTGATTTTTACGAGTAGTTATTACAATTTTCTATTTAAAATTGAGTTCTGAGTTGTATGCCGTTCATTTTATGGAAAAATGTTGGAAACTGACTGAACACGAGCATTAATAGTGGAAATTTGCGGCCTTTTTCGTGAAAAACAACTTTCTACGCACGACTCAAACGTTTAAACAAAAATTTGTTAACATTTTCAGAAAGAAGAGGTTATAGGGAAGGGGGAGAAACAAATGTTCACTAATTGCGTCACAATTGGCATGAGTTACGACTCAAGTTACACGGCGTGTCAAAATGGTGAAACGGGAAATTTTCAAAAGAGGGCCAGTTTATCTAAAACTACAAAGTTTGAGAGTTTAAAAGTTTTTTTCATTGGAAAGATAAGACCTTCTTACGTTGTACTCCACCAAATAAATTCAATTTGAAGCAACTTTCTCGCTCACTTTGATTAGAAACAGAACGTTTTGATTAGCGCGTCAAATATTACGTTGGTCAAAAACTCAAGAATGCCACCATTATATGAAATATTCGTTGTAATATTTGAACAGCTCTCTTAATTTAGATACGAATCAAAAAAAATTATTTTGAAAAATATCAACTTTGACGTAATTTAAGATCAATTTTATGTTTCGGCGATGACACAATGTCGATGACACAATGACTGCAATGACAGCAATGACGGACAAAAAAGACATATTGCATTGTATATAAGAGGGCTGGGGAAGCGATTGTTCTGACAGAGCTACCGTATCAGTACCACAACCGCTGGGCTGTATTTCGAGACTGTATATATTTGTTGAATTGAAGAGGTATGTCTTCACTGGTAATGATTAAAATAATACAACCTATCCCTAAACTTCTCATGGTTGATATATATTTGTAGTTACTACCACCTCCTAAGTTTATCATAGTTGATATAAATTTGTAGTTCCTACCACCACCTAAGTTTCTTAGAGTTGATATACATTTGTAGTTTCTATCTCCACCTAAGATTTCAATAGTTGATATAGATTTGTAGTTCCTACCACCACCTAAGTAGAGTTGATATATATTTGTAGTTTCTACCTCCACCTAAATTCCCTCAGACCTGATATGTAACTTGAGTCTTTACTTTTCCCAGCGGATTTGTAGATGATATAGAATATAGTACTACTAGTAATCCTAACATCAAACTATAATCAATGTTCGTTATTCCTCACACTATCATGAATATCTTAAACAATCCTGAATAGAAAACACATAAATAGTAATAGGAAAAGATATCAATGCATGCACGTATGACCTCTTCGCGAATGTGAGCAGAACAACGGAGGTTTGGCCAGCTTTGTTTTCGATTGTTTCTCTCACTGCACGGTGTCATAGACTATGGACCATGAACAACATTCCGCACCAGCGACAGGATGGGAACTTACCAAACTTACCAAGCTGCTAAATAAAAAGAGAGGTACATCAGATTACCAATTAAAACTTACAAGGCAGTTTTAGAATCTTACATAA
Source organism: Litoditis marina (assembly GCA_964036275.1). Classification (NCBI taxonomy): domain Eukaryota; kingdom Metazoa; phylum Nematoda; class Chromadorea; order Rhabditida; family Rhabditidae; genus Litoditis; species Litoditis marina. The sequence continues at coordinate 10,984,867 of OZ038438.1, read as the reverse complement.
ATCAGTTTCTAGTAGACGTTTCTTGAATAGTTTCGAGGATTTCGCTTCCAAAATTGTTGAACTATGTGAAGACAGCATATTGAACCATCTCGAAGTTCGTAAAGAAAAGGAATAATATCGACTATTAACTTTGGTATTTTCAACATAGAAACAGTGACTACCTCTTCTACCATTGTGTAATCGATGGCGATAAAAAGAAGTGAACCTCAGAATACACTCGCCTTGATAATTTTGAAAGCAAGCACAAGATCTACAATAACTCTTCTGAATGCTAAACTTTTCATTCCCAACTCTTTGCACCTATTTTGATAGGAAGGCAGACTCATGGGATAGCTTTGGGAAAACACCTGTAATAGACCGCTCTGGTGAAAAATTCTTGAACTTTCTCAATTTTCTTTGATTCCCAAACCAGAAAAGGACTCCAAACTAGTGATCCAAACTCAAGAATCGGGAGAACATAAGTTTGATAGCAACGTACAAGAATTTTGACGTCCTTTACAGTAATGGTGCGCAGAAGAATGGCAAGTTGAGTCATCCCCTTTTTATAACGAATTTCAATGTTTCCCCTGTTCACAAGAGTATTAGAAACGGTCACCCCCCAAATCCCTGCACTCTGAAACAACATTTATCAAATCAGAACCGATAAAATATGGAGAGAAAGGATTATTTCTACCCAGATGTACAACATTGCATTTGTCTACCGCCGAAGTCAATTGCAGCCATTCACCCACGCACAGAAATGATCAATAACTTTTTGAAAATGTACTCTGGACTTTACATTACCTTTCTCATAAACAACAAATAATTTTACATCGTCTGCAAACGCTCTAATGTGTACATCTGGGGTAAGAGGAAGAGACAAATGAACATCATTAATAAATATCGAGAAGAGAAGAGGTCCGAGTACAGACCCTTGAGGAACACCAGATTTAACAGATCTCATAGAAGAACAAACATCATTAATTCGTACACAAAACGTTCGATCAGTCAGAAAACATGTGAACCAACTGAGAAGTGGGTTTTGAATACCGATCGATTGTAGTTTATAAATGAGCTTGGGAATGCTAACAGTGTCAAAAGCTTTACTGAAATCAAAATATATAACGTCAACACATTTTTTCGCGGCAAGAGCTTTACTCCAAATTTCATGGCAAGACAACAAATTGTGCGTGACCGAGCTGTTTTCACGGAAACCAAACTGATAATCAGGAATAATTTTGTAGCGGTTCAGATACGGGACAAGTATGGACTTAATCAATCTTTCAAATGTTTTAGAAGCCCCACAGGAGAGATAAATAGGCCGATATGATGAATTATTCTGAGATGGTTTGCCTGGTTTATGTATTGGAACAACAATGCACACTTTGTAGATTGAATGAAAATAACCATATTTGAATGAAAGATTGAAAATATAGGAGAAAGGCACTGATAATGTTTTGGCTGATTTCTTGAGAATTACTTGGGGTATACCATCAGAACAAATGGTTGAGGAGGACTTCAATTTTCTCAGCATCTTTTCCACTAAATGGGGCATAAAAATGACAGTATCCGATGAAAGTTTGGAGTCAAGATTTGTAGTTTGTGGCTGGACCCCGTTGTCATCAACAAACACAGAACAATAAAAATTTGCAAACGCATCCACTATTGAAGGTAGCCCACTGTGCTTGTCGCCGTTTACATCAATCACCAAACTCGGAACAGTTTTGGGTGGTCTAGTCCTTGCGCCAATATAGGATAAAAGGTCCTTATGATTTTTGGTTCGAAAATGGACTTTTTGTTGGGCCATATCATATTTCTTAGTTTTATTTTGCAAGTCAACACACGCTTTATGTAATCGTAATCGTGTTCGGTGTTACACGAATATCACACTTTGATTCTTGTCTGTTCATTTCCCGCGTGCGGTCGGTTGCCATGAGTCCAAGGAAGAAATTGCGCTCAAGTCAGACGTTGGTCAATCAATCGCCCCTGCTTGCCGATACTTCACAGAACAACAGAAGTGAGGTCCCCGAAGGTCCCAGTGAGTTGAACGTACTGATAAACACTGTCAATAAACTGGTCGAAGCCAACGGTCATCTATCAAAACAAGTCGAAAATCTACTTGGAGTAGTGGAAACTCTGCTGTCGTCCCGAAGTCCCACCACAACGCAAGCACAATTTGCTTCTGTGGTCGCGGCCCCTTTTCCACTGCCAAAATACAATGATTTCGTAACATTTCAAGATGTACAAGAACGAATTGAAAAGAAGAAGGATTCATCCATTGTCCTGGTCGGTTGTAAGGAAACTCCGGATGAAAATCTGTTGCAGGCTGTCAGATCCAAACTGACAGCTGCCAACATCCCGGAGGATTCTGTCGTGGATTGTCATCGCCATGGTCGTGCTAAGCCAGATGGAGGAGACAGAATTATCAAAATTCATGTCGCCAGAAAGGAATACTATCGTGACATCAATACTGTGTCGGTACCTCGGGTCTTGGCAAATACAGCCGCAAAGACATGACCCGTGGTGAGCTCAACTACAACCGGGCCCTGAGGAATTGGTGTCGTGAAATGAATGCTGCTGGAGATGGAAAGAAGATGTGCAAAGTGATCGATAATCAATGCAAGCTTGTAGACGTAGGACCAAACAAAAAAGCTGGGAGCCAGGAGAAGATCGAATCGGGTATGAGGGTAAATCAGGGAGTTACTTCACCTCAGGGTGTTTAGAATCAATAATGTTTAAACCGTTAGATTATCCGAAATTTCTCTTGGCAAATGTTCGTGGTTTCAAAAGCAAACAAATTGATTTATCTCTCGAATTATCTTTACAGACTACAATTGCTGTATTCACAGAAACTTTTTTCAGTGAGCAGACCAATCCAAACGACGTTTCCATTCAAATTACAATTCTGTTCACGTGTGCAGGTCTTCTGTTTCCAAGAAAACAACGGGCGGTGGCGTGAGCATTTATTATCCAGACAACTTCATCGGTGAGGTTCAATCCAGACTAGCAAACCATTCCTTCGAAGTTATCACCGTTCTACTTTCTTCTAAAAACTGTGAACCATTCTTTCTTACTGGGGTGTATAGAAGTCCTGGCAACGATATTAATTTTCCAAATCTATTCAACGCATACATTGAGAATTTACCTAAACCTAGAGGTTGTTCCAAACATATAGTTGCTGGAGATTTCAATCTTCCTGACATAAATGGTTAGCTAATATAACTCCGGGTACTATGAACACGCAATTCAAACACATAATTTCTGAGCTGGGTTTTAAACAATTAGTAAATTCTGCAACTAGGGGTAACAATATTCTTGATCTAGTTTTAACCACCGACGATGCGCTGTTATTTGATTTGAATGTGACTTCACAAATAAGTGATCATCACAGAGTTGAGGCGTTTTTTGAATATTCCGAAAAACTTGCAATCTATTGATGCACCCCCCTCTCTTTGTTACCGTAAAGCGAATTATGATGCGATTGAGCAGGAACTTTCTATGATTGATTGGAATTATAGATTCAGCGCTTGTACAAATTGTGACAGCATGTATTGTATCTTCTTAGCCATCATTGACCCTATAATCAAGAAATATGTACCTTTTCAGTCAAGTAATAATTCTATTTTTCCTGACTGGCTAAAACGCCTCAAGCGCAAATGCGAACGGCTTTACTTGAAACAGAAACAGTCTAATAACATGGCGCATGTAGTTAAATACAAAGAGATCCAGAAACGATACAAAATTTCGTTGAGGAATTTCATAGCTAACAAAGAACTGAAAGCTGTCACATCAAGTAACCCAAAGCAGTTTTGGTCATATGTCAAAAACGAACTATCGCATAAAGTGCAATTACCTCCACTGCAAACAGCTGAAGGTATAGTCTCAGATGACAAACAACGAGCTGAAATTTTCAATAAACACTTTTGCACAGTTTTCACTAGAGATAATTTAGCTGATTTTGAGGTTACCAAAGCAACAGATGAGACATTAAGTACACTTGATGTATCTCCCTATATTGTCCTATGAGCGTCTGAAAACATTGAAAACAAATTCTCTTGCTACCCCGACAACATACCAACATCTTTCTATAAGAATTTGGCGCTAGTCCTTGCACATCCACTTTCTCTCATTTTCGAATGTAGTCTGAGAACTGGTACGCTGCCAAACCTTTGGAAACAGTCCAATGTTGTACCTATTTTCAAAAAAGGGCATCCTAACGAGGCGAAAAATTATCGCCCCAGAAGTCTAACATGTGTATCTTGCCGAATTTTCGAATCTTTACTGGTCAAAAAACTGAGAAATCATCTATGGTCCACGAGCCTGATATCACACAATCAGCATGGGTTTTTGAATAACCGCAGTACGACAACTAATTTGTTAGAATATCAAAAATATCTACATGAGTCCCATTGCAAAGACCTCAATGTGGACGCTGTATATTTAGATGTTTCTAAAGCTTTCGACTCAGTGACTCATAGACGCCTAATTTCTATTCTTGAGGCATACGGTATTACTGGTGATATGATCAGATGGATCAAAAACTATTTGACCAATCGTACCCAAAGAGTTAAAATCAATCAGTCGTACTCTTCATCTGGGATAGTCACATCCGGTGTTCCCCAGGGAAGCTGTTTAGGCCCACTTTTGTTTGTAATATACATAAATGACATTGAAACATCAATCAAAAGTAGTAAACTTCTCGTTTATGCGGATGACTGTAAGATCTTTTTGAACAGTTCCATACCAAATTATCAGTCGCTTCTTGAAGATGATCTGAACTTTGCTCATGACTGGTTAGTTGAACGCCAACTCCAACTCTCTATTGAAAAGTGCGCTATAATGTACATGGGAAAGTCAAACAGTAAACATGAGTATAAGCTCGGCGGGTCAATTCTGGCATCTGTTGATGTAATTAGAGACCTAGGCGTAAACTTGAGTAACACATTGAAAATGTCTACACATATTCTCTCTGTTAAACGGAGGGCGAGCGCGATAGTGAACAGTTTGTTCCGTTGTTTTTCATTTTCTAAGGAAAGATTTATGCTGTGCTACAAAACAAAAGTGCTTCCCATTTTTGAATATGGATCAGAAGTTTTTGCCCCACTGAACAAAGGTGATATTATGAGTCTTGAAGTGGTTCAGCGAAGATTTACTAAGAGGTTGTTGCCAGGATTTCCGTACAAAAACCGTCTAGAAAAACTCAAACTCTCTACATTGTGGAAACGCCGATTATTCAAGGATTTATGTACTGCTCACAAATACATTTATGGCCACTATTGGACTTCCAATATTGTTACTCTTGCTCCTCCCACTAGTGTTCGCCATATGCTAAGAGGGAATGGTTGAAACTATCGGATTGTCCCCCAGCTCTTGTCAACCTAAAGTTCATCTCGTCACGCATTGCCCCTGTTTGGAATAGATTACCTGCAGAAATAGCTCTGCTTCACTGTCCCAGTGAATTTAAATGTCGTTTGGAAAAATGGTTTTTATCAGAAAATGTGTTTCTTGGATCACTTGACCCCACGAACATATCTTAAACAATAATCGATGGTTTATTCCTTAGTGGTTCTGACAACCTTTTGTAAAGTAAAGAACCTGTTTATCCCTCTTGCCTTGTTTTGATAGTAGTGTGTAATTGTATTTTAAACGTAAATTATCTACTTTAGACTTGCAACCTGAATGTAACAGACAGCCTCTTGGAGGATAGCCGTTGTCTTCCTAGAAGACTCTTTTCCTCCAACTCCCAGCGCCCTTTTGACGCCAACAACACCTTCACACAACACTCAGTGATACGGGAGAAAAATAAAGCTTGTATTGTATTGTATTGTATTGTTTATCGTACAAATTCCGCAAGGATACACCCAAATGACACTTAGAGAACATTATATTGCGATGACGAAACAATTTCCTTATATATTCAGGGTATTTGTCGAACGAACTAGATTTAACAACAACTGGCACTGTGAATGCAAAAATAGAATGAATGACCGAATTTAGCTTTTGCACAAGATCATCGATTGAATCAAATGTTTCAAACAATTTACACCAGTTTACATTTGAGACCAATTCATCAAACAGTTTTGCTATCATACTTGGAGAAAACAGGGAAAGGGATGGACGCGCTAGTTGTCTTTGCCACTTGTAGTTTGAACGAAATAGATGAATGATCAGAGCGGAAGAGGTGACACCCGTAGTTGAGAGACGAAATCATGCCGCAATGTGAATTTGATAGCACCCAATCAATATTTCTGAAGCTGAAAACGTAGTTCATGAAAATCGCTCTCGTATATTTACTCTACCCTCGAAGGAGAATAAGGTACAAAAATCCTCAACTTCTCCGAGCAAAAGTAAGTGAGCGAAATGGCTTGTAAGTTTCGAAATCCTACTGTAGGAGTCTCAGTAGGAATGGAAAATATTAGACCGAGAGAGAAGAAAAGGAGAAGTAAAGAGAGTAGATGTGTGGTTAATTATGGATTTGAAGAACACGGGAATGCTTCAACTTGTGCCCGAACTTGAAGAAATTTAGTTTCAGTTTTCAAATTTCTCTCCGAAACTTCTTTTTGAGAGAAAAAGAGAGATTCAGAAAAAAACTTTGGTCGAAATATATCAGAAATGCTTTATTCCAACACCATTTTCTACTGTGAGGTGTCATCCAGATTGGAAAGATTATTGATTGTGCCCTGATCTGGCAAAATGCCCAGCCAAGGCGCCCTGCACACGCAACGCGAGAGATGACAGGGATGCAACACTTTGGCTGGATACGAGTCCAGTTGGGAACTAAACAGACTATAGTTTATTACTAACCACATCGAATTTCGTGTTCAATTCTAGCCGCGGCATGACTTATTTCAACTTTTCTGATTACATCTCTCAAGTCTTCCCTGAAGCTGGCGAATTATCATCTATATTGTTTTAGCACACGTTGGACAAAAACGAGATGATTTCTGATCTGCGAGACAAAACGCTGCGAGAGGTTGTAACTGTCATTGAGCCCCCATATGTGAGTATCCTTTTGGTAATTTTTACTGCTCTACTTGTTCGTCTCATCTATACAGATATTTTATATGTTTTCTTATTTGTTTGTTTGTACATACCTGGTGATGGAAAACGCGGGTTTCAGATCAACTATGTCAACTTCTCGGATGAAGCTGAGAAAGATAACGGATTCGGACCAGGAATCGTCTTTGAAATTATGAAGGATATTCAAAAGTCATTGAATCTTACGTACAATAGTCTGTGAGCTATATATCGCGAATAACACTTGGAAGGAGTTGCATTGTACTTTGGGCAACGCTCAACATTTATTATATTCTATTGAAATGTGAGAAATTGCGGAAAAAAGAAAATTATAATTACGTGTGTTCTTTGCAGATAGTGGAAACTGATGTTCATGTCTGGGGCTCCGAAGAGAATGGAACGTGGACTGGCGCATTCGGACAACTTAATTACGGAGTTGGTTCTATTGGTTATTTTCTTGAACCCAGCACGAGGTTAAATAGATGTGGCGACGTTTCGGCAGATTCGCCGTTCTCAGAGCATGAAAAAGGCATCAATAAGCGAATCACGATAAACCTCGTATTCGGTTCAAGAAAATAAGATCATACTACAACAAGCCAAGGTTCATAAACATCGGAACATGGAAGGAGTTGGTTCGGTTTGCTTTTTCGGCTATCAAGAATTTGATGCCTCTACAGAAGCGCCTACTCACAGAATGCCGATGCTCTAGCAGGAGGTGCTATAATGCAATACGATCGTGGTGTTATAACTGATCTGACGTATCCGTTTCAATATGAGTTGTCAGGAATGATGATTAAATCTCCAAAAAAGTATGAGGACGACGTTATGCTCATTGTGACTGAACCGTTTCGTTGGGAGGTAAGTCAGAAAGGTTGAACTGAAACCAATCAATAAGGGTTCTCAGCGACATTCATACGTAAATGTTTGAAGGCGACAAAAAAACAAGGAGTAAATGTAGTACTCGGAGCTTCTTTATTACCAACTGCACCGATCGGACAAGACCGATATATTATGTACGATAAATATATAATATGTTCATGACAACTGGTCCGAAATAATAATGATAGTCAATAGTCAATACTGAGAATAGTCATGTTCTTAATGAAAATTTATAGAAAAATTGCTAGTCCTAGTGTTTATGCAATGGCTTATCGAATCCATTGTGAATGACCTGTTCCAACTTTGAAATTGATTCTAGGTTTGGTTGATTATCGGCTTTTCCATCATTTTCTCCGGAGTTGTTTTGGTGTTTCTCACGATGGTTATTCAATCAGTGTATGACGAAATAGGCTATACGACATTGAGGCCATCTGGGTTTTCTTCTCAATATTGTCCAACAAGGTGGGTCTCAAGCAAATAGCATACACTACTTACTGCGCGGACAACAGAGAGTACCAGAGAACTTTATGGATTGCTGGCAATTACTGACAGAAAACAGAAAATAGGCAATGCTCTTGTTTAGCACGCGTACTTGATACACACATATATTGGATGGACAGAAGATGATTGCACAACGTTCTCTACATAACATAGTTACCATTTCTTAAAACTGACCGCGATGATAGTAAAATGTTGTCCATAGTGTGGTGGCCCGTTAACAAACACATGTTTCATTGCGACAGGCTTGCGAGAGCAGCTCAGAACATGGAGCTGTCGTTTGTTAATTGCATTGTGGTGGCTGTCCAGTATAACTCTACTCGCCACGTTCATTGGTAGCTTGGTTGCCTTGTTTGCCTTGGATGAAACAGCGTTACCTTTCCAAAATGAGTCTAAAGTTTGACCGAAAATCAATTCTCGTGTATTTCTTCCTCTACAAGTAATGTGAAGATATGAAATCACTACAAAATTGCTCTTTAAGCCCTGAGCGGAACCACTAGGAAAACAGTTTTTTTCCTGCGTTAGTCCTGCAAATCTGAAGTTCAATGACATATGATTAGTACTAAAAACGGAATCGAACAAAATTAATTTGCATGGCTGACCAATCGAGAAGGCGAGTTTCTGCAAGTTAGATTCTTCATTGCTTCCAGACATAGAGGGCCTGGTCAAATCAGTGAGACAAGGCAAATACACAATCTTGATGGATTCCAATTCTCAGACACGGAGCGAGATGATTGAGGTATACTCATACAAATACAAATTTTGTATAAAAAAAAGCACATGGTAGGCTTTGAATAGAAAATGGAAATTGTTGAATAGAGTTTATTGGCCTCGTTGGGATAAACTCAAGCGTTCGATATTGGGATTTTTCCTAATGAACATGAACAACTATTTTCAAAGTTGGTCATTCGCGTTAAATCATACAATATTAGTTTCTTGCACTTTTGTCCATCAGTTTTCGAAGCATCGTGCAGACACATTGAAATATTCGCGAGTCAGAGAACTCCCCACTTAGAGAATTCCATAAATTATTACATGATTCGCCAGAGATTTCAGCTGAAGTGAATGTTGGTTGCAGAAGTCGCGACTACCAGTATTCCGGGAGCTATGGTACGAAATGAATGTCAAAAAGTAAGCGAGTTAAGTACGTCGATGGAATTGACAATGGTGAGCTTGAACATCAAAACACTATATGGAATGAACGTATGATAGTCGTCGTTACCTATTGCTATCAAACAGTTTCCCTCACGTTTCCCTTGCAATTGATTCACGCATTTCTTCACTCAGTTCTTCATTAAACGAGAAGAACGTCAATTTCTCAAACGTTAAAACACAAGATAATATTTCGAACCAAGCTGTTTTGTTGATGTGCACACATGCTAACAAATACTCGTTCTGTACAAAGGGTGAAATTGAAAGTGAAGTTCATCTCTTATTTCGGATTTGGTTTCAATTTGACCATGGCAAATCCATTTTTTGACCATGGCAGCGTGAACGCCTGCCATGGTCAAAATATGGGTTTGCCATGGTCAAATTTGCGAATGCCATCGTCAAACTTTTTTCGAAGTAGGTTCTGTTAAAAGTTGATTGAATATTAGTTCAGCTGTGGACTTCATCCGAAATAATCAAGGATATGTGTTTATTGGTCCTGGGACACACTCAGCTATTATGCTTACAAAGATTGTCATTTAATTTTATTAGACCAAGGAATACGTCCTGTTTAACTATCAATACCACTCTCCATCAACAGTACATATTCTACATATTTTTCTACTAGGTTGTTTCACTCTTCCCAATGTTTACCAATATTTCGTTCGACAAATCACAAGCGCACTTGTACATGATGTTAAAATTTTCTGACACAATTTCATTAGCAACATTTGTCGAGAACTGCTGCTCTTTGTTATAGATGTGTTCTCTGTCTTCAAAAGTTTCGAAATCATTTCTCAATTAGCCAGGGTAGTTTCGAACAAAAATATTCTTGTCCGCCTGGTTCTCTTGTTTTGATTAACACACTGATTGCAACAGTCTGATTGAGATGCAACAAAACGTGCAAACGCACCATAAAGTTGTCGCCCGGCGAGAAGACTTTTTCATTTATCTAAGTGGAAAGCCTATTTGTGCCCGATTTGACACCACATCACCCTGGACGACTTGCAGGATACGAGACCTGGTTGAGCGAGGATTCACGGAGAAATGGAGCAATGATTATCGCTCCTACATTGCGTCACAGAAGTCTCACAAATGTAATTCAACCTCACTGGGCTCCAGGAGTGAGTTAAGAGAATAAAAACATCGATTCAATCAAGCACCCGTACACAAGACGCATCTTTCAGGTTATCTCCACTTGAGAAGAGCCCAGGGTGCATTTTGGGTTCTCCTGGGCAGGGCTCGGTCTGGCTGCGCTGCTACTGATACTTGAGTGTTTACTTTGATTTCTTCAAAAAACGGTTGGTTTTTCTACGCGTTCACGTTCTTTTACATTTAACCAAGTTTATGACGAAACCATTGCAGTTGTACCACCGAAATGGGAAAAGTGAACTGAAAAAACACGAATCGGACTTGTCATCCCCTGTCGAGAACGAAACTTCTGACACCGCCGGTACCAGCGTATGTACGGCCTCCGAGCACAACCAACACCAGAAAGCAGCAAATAGCACGAACGGAGTACCACGGAAAAGGGTCACCTCCTGGGGCGAAACAATGAAAAGTACTGAGGATTTCAGAGATATACAAGATATGATATATCTTGTATATTCTAGAACTAAATTAAGTCGTATAGTAAGCATTCTATTGGAGTATCGTGCAATCGGCCATTGCACGTTTCTGAGCTCTGCTGTTAATGTTTCACGTAATTGTGCAATTTACTTACAGCAACAGTGATCAATACAAAAAGTAATACAAAAAGTACTGTTTCCAAGTGCAAAATAAAATTCCGCTCGTTCGGTTGATAAACTTTTCCCGTCTCACAGCTTATAGTAATTAAGTGTATGACAATAATACGTGTGATTCCTTCTCCAGTTTAGTTTCCCGCCTGCGTTCAGTTCACGATTGGATTGTTTGTTCTAGCATATCGTGTCGTTTGCTATTATCAACATGTTTATCAGTCAGTTACTTGACACCATATTGCCTACGTGCATCGGCCGTCAGTTAGAGCCAACGTTCTGGTTCTATGTTTACTCAATAAATTTGCTGTTATTCGAGTGGACTTCTTTTCTAACAGTGCGTTTCGGATACTGAAATCTGTAATCTAGCGCAATGGATTTATTGTGCAGAATTTCATACTGTACATACTGGCCAGGCATACCGACGTTCATTAATTCAACCTATGAATTCCGAATAACTGAGCGAAAAGTAGTTGGAGGACTGCCCTGCTGACATACTTCGTATGCCGCCACTGATATTGTTTTCGTGATTCAGAGTTTTCCCGTTCTGCGTATGAAGCATAGATTTTCGATGTTATAAATATTTGTCTATTTCATTTAAAGCGCAGCGGTGAATAAAGTGTGTCAAGAAGTTTAAGTCAGGTGATCGTTATTTGTTGCTAATTTGGTTAAAGTGGTGAAAAGGTCTGACTAAGCATATCGATGTGAAGCTGCTCCAAGACAAGATTCCTGCCATAATAATGTTGGAGTTCTAGGCAGTATTACCAACGTCATTTTTCCAGTTGAACTACAAAAAATGACGCTGTTGGTCTGGTGTTGGCTTTTTCTGCAGTTCACGGTTCTGTTCGCTTTCCGAACGCAATCGGTAGCTGTCAAAGGAAAGTTGTTGTGCGGGGCAGAGCCAGCCACGCAGGTTCTAGTGAAGCTGGTCGATAAAGACGGTGGTGAGTGTGATTTGTACTGTGGTTTCAGCTTTACCATCTATTCATATATCTTTGGAACTGAAAAATATGACAGCTAGGGAGAAAATATAATTACGAGAGAAGGCAAATAATTAGGTCCATGAAGAACTATGAAGATACAACCCACACTAGTATGAACCATGTTTGTCTCGGAAATTTTATTTGCTCCAGCCCAATAGTGGATAACCTCAAAAGTACTTGAAACAGCTCAAAATGAGAAACTATTCACCAGCACTTTCACATACGAATTAACAACCTATATATCAATATTAAACCTATCAGTTGCGGTTTGTAGTTCCTGACAAAATTTCTCAACATACTTGATACGATTTATCATGACACACAACTTCACATTTCTACAAATTGCCTACATTATTCCTGAAAATTGATTGTGCTTCGATTCATTACTAAATGATATTTCTCTCCTTTCTCTTCACAATTACATCAAGTTCACAAAGTGTTGTGAATTCAGTATGGAGTTATCTGGTCCTCACGAGAGAAATATAGGTATTCATTGAGTGCGATATTCAGGTCCCGACCCAGACGATTGCCTTGTTCAAGGAAAAACCAGCACAAATGGACAATTCCACCTGAATGGTTCGGCATTGGAGCTCACACCAATCGATCCTCAACTACGAATTTATCATGATTGTAATGATCGTGGTAGAGTGAACTGATCAATAATATGATGTTTTATAATTAGTGTTCTCGATTTGCAAAAATTCACTCGATTCTGCATTCCAGCCATGTCAACGAGAGTTGGTGATCAACGAGAGTCAAATTCCGAGCAAGTATATATATATATATATATAGCCAAAGGAAATAATGAACTTGGGAATAATAAATTTGGAGGTAAGCTTGTCATTCTGAAATAACTTGAAGGCAATTTAATTCTGATTACAAGATCATTAGCTACTTTCTATGACTCGAAAAAACATGGGTAATATCTACTGAAACAGTTTATTTTTTACCGTTCTGAGAACCATTTCCCAAAATAACGTTCCACTATGCAACTGACAAAAACGCAGAAAATTGTTACAAGAAAATGTTAGCCATCACCGGAATTTTGTTCAATACCACATATTATAGTCTATTACAGGTTTCAAGTATGCATTTTTATATTTACTTTGTGTTATTCATAGCCGTATGTCACATTACTGGATCATCTGGGTCGAATACCAACAATCAGAGCTATAAGGTGAGTTCATCATAATATTTTTACATTCCGTGTTACTCTTTTAGCCGCGGGACCGGCTAGTCATTATATATTATAGTTATAATTGAAATTAAAAAGTAATTAGATTATAGTTAGTGTTTTACTGATCGTGAGTTCCAATATATTGCAATGTTTATTGCCGGGAGAATCGGCGTGTCTCCCCTAAAAAGTTACTATATGGTTTTCAATTATGAAAAACTGAGCGAACCAAAGTAAATTCGATCGAAAAAGGAAGGCAAAATTAAAACTGGTAAGCTTTTATGCTTAGTGCATGTTTCCCGGAAGTCAGTTTCAATCATTTCAGAGGGTCCTTTCGGGGAAATGTCCTTCAATCCTCTAAAAATGACTACAACTCACTTAAACTGGCTAGATTTGTTCAAAATTTTGATTTTGAATTTTTCGAATGGTTAACTGTATACTGGTGTCTTGATTTTTTAATTTGCGTAACTCGTAGGTACTGATAAAATTTGTAACTATTCAATCAATAGTCGCACTTTTCTGGTGGAAACCTAATATCACACCTGTTTTGTAGTTCGGTGTCCAAAAGTTGTCCAGATGATATACGTGATTTACAAAAAAAAAGTCATAAGTGTAACGTACTCGTTTCAAAATTGTATCAATTTTCGGATTTTTTTCGTTTTAGCAAAATATTCTATTAAAATATTGGCTGCCTGGTTGTAATATTTTGTTTGAGGCTGAGCCAGATCCCAAATATTTCTATACACTGCCAGAACCCTCATTTTGCGACCACATCAATAAAAGAGTATGGGACAGGACTGCGTAAGACAAACTGATGTAGCTTCGAGTCCCGATCATATGCGCAAATCCAGATTGCGCAAAGCACCGGGGGTTAGGAAAGAGGCCAAATAGGCAGATTGCCAAAAATATTTACTCACAGCTTAGAACACGCTCTGTATTTTACGAAAATCGCATTAGTCGGAACAGTTCAGGAACCGAACAATTTTGTTTAAACGGCACATTTGTTGCAGTACTGTATTTGTTTGTCATGCTTGTGTATGTTCGGTTAATAACCGTATCGCTGGAAAATAACTGTATTTCACTTTCTCAATGAGATTGGACTGAACAGAACAGAATAGTATTGCAACAAGGACGCAGAAAGTCTAGGCAACACGACCGCGGTTGACCCATCCCAATGGGGTGGCTGCGCGCAATGCACTACCGCATTTGACAGGAGGATCGGCACTTCCGCATTTCACAGGATTTTGTATAGTGTTTTCACTATGTTGAAACTTCCAGTAACACCGACTAAGTTTCAGATGACGGAAATTCTACGGGCGGGAAAAATGGGGGGACATTCAAACCTAATTCAACAGACAGATCAAAAATGGGTCGCTGAGCCATACTTGTGGGGACTATTCAATGTGTTCCAATCAGTTTGTGGGCAGTTGAAATCACCAATAACAATGTTATTAACAGGTGACGTATTAGATCTCAATAATTCACATAACTCAACAGATTGAGAGAAGGAAGTGTCTATAATAATACCACACATACGCTTTCATGTCTGTTTCAGGGATTTCTTACCCAGACTTTTTGGTTATGAAATACGGTGTGAAAATGGTTGTTATTCAAATAACTAGTCAAGTAAGTGAACATGTTCCGAAACATGGTCTGAAAGTAACGAAAAACCAACGAGTTGTGTAGGTCATTTAACTGGTGAACTGAGTCTTTGCCGAGCCAAACCGCAAACCACTCACTGAAGGACCGGCATCCGCACCGTCCGGTTTTCCATTAAACAGTTCAAACCGAACCACAAACCAAACCAATGACTGAATCAGAATCGGGTAGTTCTCAGCGCTAGTGACGAGTTCGCGGTTCGATTCGCAAATGTGACGCCTCTTTAACATATTCGGCACAAAAAACGTTTGCGATTCGTGTTTCGGTTGCAACTATCTCTGCAAGAACCGACCAGTTCCAAATCCGGTTGAACCCCCGCGGATCGCGGCTTGGTTCGGGATACGGTTATTCTGAAATTCCTTATGGATAAAATGTGAACTGTGTACAAACAAGGTATGAGTGAGGCGATTTTTAACTACGATACATGAGGTTTGAAAGAGTGAATTTAAACATTGTCTAACAACAGTCGCTGAATGTAAATATCACTGCTAGTGCATTCCTCTACTATTCGGACAGTTTTTCATTGATTTAGTGGTTGAAAGACAATTGAGAAACATTACAAAGTGTTCGCTCCATCATTCACAAATACGACTACTAAAATTTTTGTGTTAATTTTCACCTGACCAGTTAATGCGAAATCATTTTTTTTTAAGTTTCAGGTTCTTGCATATACGAACTCTTGTCTGAATCCGATTCTGTATGCTCTGATGTCGGAAAATTTTAGAAAAGGTAGGTAGTTGTGTTGACTACCTACACCGGCATACAACAGTCAGTCGTTTCAGTTTCACAGTCAATCTGTCGCAAACACGTTTGAAGGCACTATTCGGTTGTGTGAATGTTATCAAAGTGTGGAACCACCACACCAAGGGCTGTACACAAAGGAAACTTCAATGAACGAATGCGTTCATTTCTATAACAACAAATTTCAGAGAAATTCCCGTTTTTTCAGTAGAAAACACCTTTGTAACAACCATTGTTTCTCAATATTACTTGTGTCATTTTAACTTGTGTAAATTTGTCGGTCGGGAACAAGATGTGTCTTTGAATAGATCTCAATGCGCCATTCATAATCGTACGGTACATATTCAAGTTCAAAATGGAGAATCAGAGATTCAGACTATGAAACATATTACAATCTGATACGAGATTTGTTTTTATCGCGTGTCATTGTAAGTTATTGCAAGTACCGGATATTAGTGAACACACTTCAAAAATCATCGCATCAGTAGACATGCGCAAAAAACATTGTTCTTTGTTTTGTGAAATCCTTGAAAAGCACATCCAATCCATAGGTTCCGGTAATCGAAACATTGCACCTTCAAGCTATCGTCAAAGTAAATATATTTACCGAAGGAAAAGTCTGATAATTTTTCATCGACATTTTTCGTTAACAAACATTGCTTCCAGGGTTTATCAATATCATAAAGAGGATTATAAATCTAACGACATTGGGAGCCTTTTTCGAATCGGAAGACAAGGTACAGGTGTTGATCGCATACTTTTAGACATCAGTTTAACACTTCGATCAAAGCATTTTGTCCTATAGGAAAATGACCAAATTTTCTACATTGTTTGATCTGGATACACACAATAGTTTTATATTTTTATCTGGAAAGAAACCTGATAAAACTGCAAGCACAGTGGAATAAAACAAGATACACTGTATGCCTGGGAAACAGCGAACCCTATTTAATGGTATTCTCACTGTGCAACTATTGTGAGAAAATAATTACCTATTCGCCGAATACTTGCCGAATACAACAGCACTTCCTGTTCTTGCAATACTTCTGGTAGCAATCCTTTTGAAAACGTGACCAGAACAAAACTGCTCTCCTTTTTCAATTTGATTGTTTGTCGCCCGTCAGTTTGACCAAGCAAATCCATGCTTCGTTACAGAATTTTCTCCGAATAGAGCTCACAAATATGAACAATACTTCACAGAGCTCCATTCGTCACAATGCGTCTCTTTCACTGAAGGTGAACAGAAATTACCGCGTGAAAGCCCTACATGTAAAAATGCAACACAGAAAAAATACTTTCCACTCGGCGTACCCGTAGTGATATCTTCACTATTCATTGCACATATATTCGAGCTCAAAGATGTTATTCCGTTTTTGATATTGCGGTAAAGTGGAAAACGTGCTTCATAACCATCTCATCAAAACTCAAAAATATCGAAAGGTTTATGTGTTCACCCAGTGATGCTTTTCTTGTTGTTATAGAATACTAACATAGTTTGTTTCAACCATCGATAGCAGCCAGTTACAGTAAATTTTAGTGGGCGCAGTCAATTGTGTTGGAAAGTTTCCAACAGCGATCAGCCTCATCAAAATTGTGCATCAGCTGGGTATTGAACTCAGCGGCGATAGGTGGCGCGGCGCTCACAATGTTTGCCTCATGATGGGCAAAAATAAAAACAGTGATATCCAATCACCATTTTAGGCCGTTTTTCAATGCTAGTTTTATCGCACAAAAAGTTCTTCAAATTACTCCCCGATTTGGCGGTAACCTTTTGAAAACAAAAAATTGGCAAAAATCTTAAAATAACCACTTTTTAAATTTTTATTTGCAATGAAAAGACTGGCAAGCTGCCAGATCAGTCGCCTGCAATGTAGGGTGCGCTCGGCCAGCATAGCTGACTGCTATCGATGGGTGAAACGAACTATAAGGTTGTCTTTATAAGGGGCACCCACCCCTGCCATTGTTGAAAATCCATATTCCAAATAAACATTTGACAGAAACCTCTTAAATCGACAGATTCCGTCATAAGAGTTAGGTTTTAGAACAATAGAAACAACACACATGAAGGTTTATCATCTAAAACGTTCTCATTTACCGAATATGAACTACTGAATGAGCTTTCTTATCATGTAGTTCAGAATTCCTCCATTTCTATAGTAGGTGAGCTCTACCTCAGTATCGAAACGGCATAGAACCTAGAAAAAACTAAATGGTTCAGAATTGTTCGAACGACTAGTGTCCGTCGTATAGAATACTTATGGTGAAAACGTATGAGACAAACAGGTCATACTACCTCAGACAAGTCTCACCTCAAAGTTCTTTCCGCTTGAAACTTGAACTTTCAAGGCTTGTCCAGGCTTCAAATCAGATGGGATGTCGATACTAGAATTGAAAATGTTTCAAGGGAACGCTCATTTTTTTCAAAGGCTCAATCTTAATCTCAGGAACGATTCCCAAGAAAAATATTGTTATTTTCATATTCACTACTGCTATTCAGTTGAGATTATTTGATCCAATATGCTGTCATCAGTTGATGTTCCCCATTAACAGTTGATAATTAACCGTGTCGAAAACATTATTCCATTATTCGAATGATGTAGAATTTCTTGCGATATGTCGGGTATGAAAGAACAGGAGAGGAAACAATAGCTTACAAAACGAAAAAATACGGAAAAACCAGTGATGCTATGATAAAGTCATTTAAATGGTATTATGCTGTTGTTATGGCCAACCGAGAAACAGAGGCGAAATTTGATCATCATTCACATTTGACTATAGTTCGTTACAACCATCAATAGCAGTTCTCTTCAATCATCGATTTTCTTCAATCATCATTTTTTGAATGATGTAGACTTTCTTGCGACATGTCGGGTACGAAACAGAAGATTTAAGTGGGCGAAGTCAATTGTGGTGGAAAGTTTCCAACAGCCACCAGCCTAATCAAAATTATTGTACAAGCTGGGTATTGAACTCAGCTGGGTGCGCTCGGCCAGCATGGCTGACTACTATCGATGGGTGAAACGAACTATAATTGACGAGTGAATCAGTTCTTGGAAGTAATGGCGAAGAGATCAGTTTTCGTTTGAATACCTAAACTGTTCTTTTCCGGTAAGTCCCAGTTTTTCGGTGCAATCTCCTTCCTTATACTGAAGAGGAACAATTCCCATTCCAATAAGGTTTGACCGGTGAATTCTCTCGAAGGATTCAGCAATGACCTAAATTGCAGATTGTACCATTCTAATGAGCCGGAGGGAGTAAAAACCAGACAATTGGTATGAATTGGTCAGATGTATCAGAAACGATCATGCTTCACAACTTGAGATGAATCTATTTCAATTCGAACAAAACACACATTAGGATAGTTGAAGGCAAACTCGAAACTCGGGAACGCAAAATTTTGAACTTGATGCACAACCTTAACACACACGTTCTCGAAGTACAGTAGTTTGCTAATCATAGAAACCGTTAAACGTACAGCTTTTACTCCTTGCAGAAACGGACCCTTGGCAGCCCAGTCCCGAGACGAGCCACATCCATATTCTTTACCAGCCAGGATAATAACCTTAGGAGACGCGAATATGAATGGATATAATGACAATAACAATAATAATCTATTATGACCGTGTCTGAGCGGTGTCCTTTATTCATTGAATCACATATGCACACATATTACATGATCGATCGTAGAAGGACTGTCCGTAGAAGTAAATTCAAGTGAGAATACTTTATCACATTAACCTTCTAAAAAGCCAATATAATTTTCCTGAAACTGTCTCTAATCAAAACAAAATAATCAGAAAGGAGGGGGTTACGTATTATTCCCAAAGCGAAAAGAAGAGCTTACTTGATGGTTTTCTTTTTGATACAGGGCGGCCGCATCAAAAATGTCCAACTCTTCTCCGGAAGGCACGTGAAGTGTCCTTGGACCAACTTTTGAGGCAAGTTTATTCAACAATCGAATATTAGCAAACGTTCCACGAGACATGATCTGCAACGAATCACAAACAAGGTTCAAAGAACAACTATAGTTCGTTTCAACCATCTATAGTAGTCAGCCATGCTGGCCTGAGCGCACCCTATATTGCAGGCGACTGATCTGGCAACTTTCCAGTCTTTTCATTACAAATAAAAATCCAAAAAGTGGTTATTTCGAGATTTTCGCCTATATTTTGTATTCAAAAGGTAATCTCATAATTGAGGAATAATCTAATCAACTTTTTGTTCTTAACTCTGAAAAACGGCCAGAAAAGATGGTAGGATATCTGTTTTTAGTTTTGGCTAACATGTTGAGATGACCGGCTGCTCGTGGGCACCGCGCCAACTATCGCAGCTGAGTTCAATACACAGCTTGTGCAACAATTTTGTGAAGGCTGGTCGGTGTTCGAAACTTCTCAACACAATTGACTCATCCCACTGAAATTTTCTGTAACTGCCTTCTATCGATGGTTAAAACGAACTATACCGGATAAATAAAAAAACAAAGCTGAAACAGCGAGGTTTTGAAAAAGTCACTAAAATACAATCGAGATTTGAAGAAATTACGATCCTGCTGCGACCGTTAAATTTAACGGTAAGTATCATTTTGGATTTTGAGTCGAATGAAATGTATCCAGAGTTCAGAATTCTCGTTATCAACGAATCACCACTCATGTAATCCAAAAAGGTTACCGAGCAAGCACGTTAGATGAAGAATTTTCCTCCTGGAACCTAATGCAGGAAGCTTTTGCTTCGGTTGGGCTAAAAACGATGCACGACACCTCAGTACCGCATGAGTGCATCTATGTTTTTCTATGAGAAACCGCGACAAGATAGTTGGACATCCGCATGTTTGATGACTGAGAACTAGGAAGAAAAAGACCTCATCATTTCCACGCCGAGCTCCGTACGTATTGAACTCGCGCGGTGAGAGTCCCTTATCGGCCAGGAAACGAGCAGCTGGGGAAACCTGGAAGATCATAAATATTTTTATTCACATTAAATTTTTTTCTCATAAACAGAGCGTCTACCAAGTGTTATAGTAGAAATCTGTTCACCTATATGCATGAATGAAAAGAAATCTTCACACTGCTGTTTCACACAGAATATCGTGGTCACGACCATTTATCGTTTATTATTCTCCGCGTGTTTTGTATGTTTCCTATCTTCGTGCAGAGTTTCCCTCTCACCGCTCTTAGACTGAACGACCCTCCCGGGCGTCAGTTAACCTCACAACTATTGTATATCGGAACCAATAAACTCGAAACAAAACCACAAAACTACCACAGAACTACACACATAAATGCAAGGTACCAACTATTCCGGTATACAGAATAGAGAACTCTGTTTGAGAACTCATACATCTTGAGTTTCATGGAGGTTGAAAAACGCAGTGACCCATACGGCGCATACGATTCGCGATGAATCATACAAACTACAATTTTTTCCTCCAGCTTCTAGTAGAAAGAAACAGCTGAACACACGCAATCACCCTTGAAATGGCTCCTGCGGGAGAAATATGGTCGGTGGTAACAGAGTCTCCGAGATTTAGAAGACAGAAAGCATTCTTGATGGAGGACTCCTCGGGAAGTTGAGAAGTCTGGAAAAATCACACTTTTAGTTCAGGAGAGAATGGTATTCACTCTTCCACACTATCATGTCATTTTTCAAAACGTTATTCTTTTCCGTTCAATAAATTGGAAACTTACTGCTTTAGTGTTTAGAAAATTTTAATGTCTGCAAAATTCAATATAATCTGAATGAATCAGTTCAAACTTTATGATTCTATTATTATTAATTACCTTCGGGTCTTCATTAAAAAACACCCACCATTCCATCAAAGAATGGGACTTTTTTTATATATGTGCTCTCCTCACTCCACGGGTAAAGTTTGCACTCTGGGCATTCCAGATTTTGCCATTGTTCAGACCCCCTCTCGATGTTGGCATATACCTTAACGAAATAGAGTCATTAAAGCCATTAGAACCGTAGCGAGGCAAAGACCGCAGTTTCGCTGACACTTACCTCCCGGAAGAATTGTGGTTTGACAAACTCCTCCTCGAACTTGCTAACTTCTTCACGACTGGGCCAAATATCTTTCAAGTAGACATCCTTTCCATCGGGAGTATGAGCTGTTATGAATATCATATATAGAAGACTGGGGGTGTTTATATTAGACATTCTCTGGGATACCATTTAGTGTATTGAGGCAAGAAGTGTTTCTGTTCGCTGATCAATCTGAAGAAAACGTTGCCAATACGTTGCCAGTCGATTGCCACCACTATCGTTGTATCGAAAAAACACGCGAAAACTGAAAGTCAACACAAATAGCGGCTATTCTAATATATATAGATTCACTGCATATAAAATATTACAGGCTATTAGCTTTCAGAAACCGTGTGAGTGTTTCCATGCTCCCAGAAACAACAAAAATGAAACCTACCAATGACACCATTGATATCAACGTTTACATTTCCAATGATTGAGTACGCAACTGCAAGCGGGGGGCTAGCCAGGTAGTTGGCCCTCACTTGCGCATGAATTCTTCCCTCGAAGTTTCTGTTTCCAGAAAGAACACCAGAAACCACCAAGTTGTTCTAGAATCATAGAAACGATTTTGTGTAAAAGTCATCAAACAATATAAAAACATCGAGGCATAACCCAGATACTTTCTTTTCTTGTTTGAAACAAAAGTTGGTGACTTTTGAGATTTGAATACGTCGCCAGTAAGTAAAATACTTTACATCATCGTGTATGTAAAACTCAAAAACAAATCTTTTGACAAATTAAATAAAACCGGAGGGTTTTACACCGTGAAAACGCAGAGAAAAAGAACACATCGTTGAATTATTAAAAAAATATTTTTTTCTCAACAAATTTCGAACAGAAAACTTACATCTTCAATTGCCTTGGCAACAGCATCATCAAGAGGTCCGGAGTTTCCAATACAAGTCATACAACCGTAACCTGCTATATGGAATCCCAGTTTCTGAAAAGAACCACTATATCACAAGTAGACTCATAAGACTCATGAACCCTGCAAACTTCTGATTGTTACACCAGACGATATGTCAGATGTAATAAAACATTAAGAGAGTGATAGCCTCACTTGTAGATACGGTAGGAGGCCTGATGCTTCTAGGTATTTGGTTACCACTCCAGATCCCGGCGAAAGGGATGTTTTCACGAAAGGCTGCACCGTCAATCCAAGTTCGATCGCCTGCAACAAGCAGACATACCTCTATGAAATATGCCAACTTTATCGATCAAAATAAGATTTATTGTCTGAGTGAGAAAGTTACCTTTTTAGCGACCAATCCGGCTGCTAACATCACACTCGGATTACTAGTGTTTGTGCAGGAAGTGATTGCAGCAATGACGACTGATCCATGTGTAAGTTCCACCACCTTTTCTTTGTTGGTTATGGTCACACATTTTTCGGCCTCTTCTTTTTTCATTCCGAATCCCTGTGAGAGCAGAGGGTTCACAAAAATAAATCATTGGTTTAACTGTTCTACGAAGTTTCAAAAACTCAGATGTAGATAAAGCTTTTAAGCTAAGCTGAAAGTCCCTTTAATGGTGATTTTAAACATGAAAACATGGCAGTTTACGTTTACCTTGAAGGAGACTTTTGCAGTGAGGTTTTCCTTGAAGTCGGAATGTAGAGAAGAAAGATCTACACGATCATGGGGTCGTTTGGGTCCAGATACACAAGGAACAATCGAATCCAAGTGAAGTTTCAAACACTGCAATAACTTGACTTGAACTCTACGTTGTTGTGGCAGAGCCGTAAGCAGGAATTTCTCAGAAACTACACTTAATTATGTTTATCACTCTCTCTCCTTCTCTTTCTCGCTCCTTTCTTTCACTATCTTTCTGTCTTTATGTTTCTCGTTTCTTTTTGCTTTCTCGTTTCTCTTTTTGAACGCTTTTTCTCTATCTCTCCATTTATCTCTTCATCTTAATAGTACCTGTAGTATATTAATCATTACCATTCAACATTTTGTTATCGTGCTGCTCTTTTTCTGTTCTCAAACAATTTGTCAACCTGAACACAAAATAATTTTTCCTTAGCTAATTAAATACGATCAAAAATCGTACTTTGCTCGATGTATCTGGCGCAGACTAGAAAAAATATGGAGAGGCCCTTTGTTATTGTAACAAAGTTCATGAATTACGGTTCAACACTTTTGTAAAGTATTGTAACATTTTTTTAATTGAGTGGACCTTTGTATACGCTGGACGGAACGCGGAGTCTGAATAGTCGACAAACAACTTGTTTGCTTTCAAGTATTTCTCTACTCGCTCACAGTAGTTGTCATCACGTCCTGTTTGTTTCAAGTACCTGAAATACCACACATTGATAATTTCAAGAACCAAGTTCAAAGTGGAATAAGAATGTTATTGCAATTGAAACAAATTCGAAAATATTACTCGATACACATTCCGTCCCAAAATCTGTATGGTTCTGCTTTATTGTGGTCTTTGAGATACACTCTAACTGTTTACATGTTGAAAATTATCCTGCAGAGTTTGTAATTCATTAACTTTGCTATGATAACCTCAATGTTTAATCAAATGAGGGAAATTTAACAACCACTGACGCAATTGTCGTTTCGTCGACGGGGAAGAAACCAACAGTTGCACCATATTCGGGACACATATTAGCGATAGTAGCTCGATCAGCAATCGACAATGAGGCCACACCTTCTCCAAAGAACTCCACGAACTGACCAACTACTCCGAGTTCACGCAAGTTCTTGAAAAAACAAACACAGTACCAGTTTCAAAGTAAAATGTATGTAACTTCAAAGCAGGTTTGCTCCAACAACACCTCAGTGACGGCGCACTATACAAGCGATAAAACCACAAGAACTACAGAGTGAATCCGAACCCTAATATCACTTTTGAATTCCGTTTCAATGAGTTTTTCGATTGTTAAGACACAATTATGCGCTATTGGTTACGAAAGGCGTGAATCAAACGCAGTGCAAGTCTGTTGCATGGTGATTATTTGAAAAATGGCCGTGGTTCTTTCGATTTAAGTAACATACTACTGACCAAAAGTACGTTCTATCGAAACGAGCGCTCACCTTTGTGATGGTGAGGACTAAATCGGTGCTGGTGACTACGTCGTTCAATTTTCCCACCAATTCGTATCCTACCACCTTTGGTATTACCTGCAAATATTCTCAAATGAAATTTTTTTCTATTCGATTCGTTTTAGAAGGCATTGGAGCGTTGAACCGACAGAATGTCCTCGTAGCTCGAAATTAATTCACATCTCACAAGGAGTATCTTTCCAAAGATCTATCCATCCATACCAGTTGAATAAAACCTATAGAACTTGTTTACCGGAATTCTATTCTCTATCTTTTCTTATTGTGATCTTCTAACTGGTCGGCTCCATGTATGAAGGATCATAATAATACTGATTGTGTACCATGGAAATCGGTTGACCCAACATGACAGCTTCAGCCTCGATTCCACCAACTCCCCAACCTAGAACGCCAGAACCATCGATCATTGTAGTATGGGAGTCAGTTCCAACAACTGAATCCGGATATAGCACTCCGTCCTATAAAAAATACAACAAACTTTGAATTTCAAAGAAACATGTTCGATAAAGTACATGACTAAGAACAGAATATAGCTCACCTTGTCAACGAACACGGTTCTGGACAGGTATTCTAGATTGACCTGGTGAACAATGCCTGATCCGGGAGGAACAATGAGAAGATTGTCGAATGCTTTAGATCCCCACTGAAAAGAATTATTTTAATTTTGGCCGCTTTAAATATTAGATTTTCAAATTCCGTATTTTCACATAACAAGTATACTTCTCAGAGTCTTCATTAAATGTTTTCTGTTGTTCTTGACGAATTTCCTCGGCTATTGTACTTCAGGTATTGGAAGACGAGAATTCAAGAACGGACTAACAGAAAAGGAAATGCTGATAAGTAGTTATCGCTGCTGAAAGTTCGGCAACTGTAGCATGAAAACCCTTTCTTAATTTCTAATTGTTCTCTTCATTTTGAGACAATTTATAAAAAACTCCAAAGTGGCAAACGTACTTCAGGTCGAAAAAAAAATGGTGTGAAAACATACGTCGACAGCTAACTGTCGACAATTTACATAAAATTCCCAGCAGCAGAAAGATGAAAAAAAACATACGTGAGATAGCCCCAATTTTGATTTTTTACCTAAACGAAAAGAGTGGGAGAGGTGATGATGTGATGCACTGTTCAACTAATTTTTTCAGCTGTCAACTCATCAACTGAAAGTATCCACTTGTAGGTTTACCTTGACTACTTGTTCATGTGAGCTGCTGGACACTATTGGATATATAGCTTGTAGGTAGAAAACGTGTATTACCCTAACATATAGTCTTTTCCATTCCTACTGAGACTCCTACAGTAGGATTTCAAAACTTCCAAGCCGTTTTGCTCACTTACTTTTAATCGGAGAAGTGGTGAATTTCCGTACCTCATTCTCCTTTTCAGGTAGAATGAATATACGATAGAATTTTCCATGAACTTCATTTTCAGCTTCACGACAGCCTTCGGAAAGTTTGTAAGGTTACTGTAGGAGTCTCAGTAGGAATGGTGTAAACTATACCTTCAAGAAGTTAAAGCGCTCTTGGTTTCTCTGAAACTCCACCTCTTGATTCTTTGCCAGCGCATCGAGGCTGAAAAGGAAAATTTCAAACAAGAATCTGGTTCGTAAGTTCATGTTTGAGGTCTGCTGTCTAGGCTAACAGTACCACATTTTACTTTTCTCCTTCTTGTCTATTTATTTCGAATGGTGTCCTTTTCGAAAGGGGGTAAGAGCCTTTGGTATGTTTATGGGTTTTTCTTCCTCAGTGGTGAAAACGGCCGTAGTGCTAACTAACTTTCCATAGTAATCAACTTGTACTGAATGATCAATGACAAGGTCCACTGGACAAACTGGATTGATTTTCGACGGGTCAGCTCCCAATTTTTGAACGGCATCTCTCATCGCAGCTAGATCAACCACAGCAGGGACACCTCTGAACAATCACAATTAGAATAGCGTACTAGCGTGTTCCAGGGTTTAAAACTGGTTTCAAATATTGACTATTGAAAGTTCATTTACTCGTTTTACCTTTTTTCACACTTGACCATTGTCCGAGTAAATAATGGTTCGAGAGGGAAAAGTGAGATTTTTTTCAAAAACTTTTCTGTTTACAGGCTTCGACATAACATATGATATAAATGGTAAATGAGAAGAAGAGTCAGTGCGATCATTTCTGTTATTTGTTCTGTCAAAAAATTCTCCGAGACCTCGCGATGAATAGTGAAGCGGGGAATGGTACAACAAACAAGGTCAACATATAGGAACTCAGTTGCTCACGTGAAATCCTGTAGAATTACTCTCGCCGGTTTGAACGGTATTTCTCCTTGATTAAACTGAGTTTCCTCCCAGTTCAGAATTGTCTCCACGTCAGTGGTCTTCACATGAAATCCATCACAGTGTCGAACAGCGGCTTCCAACAGATATCTTATTGAGATAGGCAGCTTCTCTACAATGCGTTGTGTGAACCTATGCAGTTTGGAATTATAGAGACACAGCGACTTTGTTTTGAAGAGCTCTGTTTGCAGTATGATTAGGCTGCACTTGAGCAGAAATCAAAAAAAATGTAGTCTGCAACAAGAAGAAAACAAAGCTGGGTTTCGGTTTCAATATCCAAAGTATGCAACTATAATACCTTCTCAGTTCAATCAAATTTAAAAAAAACATCATGGTGCAAATTTTAATCACCTACCATATCGACTATCTTCCAGGGCTAACAAATCATAGTATTTGTAGGCATGTCCTGGTACGGATAGATCTTTCAAAAGTGACTTATAGTCCATCACAGAAATGTCAGTTTACCCTGCAAATGCATGTGCGAATGCTCTGTTCGAAATAGAGAGAATCTATACCAAAACATCAAATAACCATTGGAACAATGACGTAGTTTTACATTCACGTGAGAATGATAACTCAATTGAGTAAATGTTTTAAATTCGCTCGGTACTAGCGAATGGTTTTCCATGCGCCAACGAACATGAACGGAATAATGACTATAGAGACCTTTACCGTAAATCAATACAGGGTCAGACCACCAACAATACGTGGCACGTAACAATCAATGTCGCACTGCAGACTTTGCGATAAGTAGAAAGTACAGAATGCCAAAAGTTTGCAGAACTTGTTCCAACGATACAACAAACCATTTTATTTCTACAAGGCAAAACATAGAAAGTATACAACATTTAATGTCTTAGGGGATTGAAAGTGAATAAAGTGCATTTAAAACAGACTTTCAAGCCTCTTTGATAACATTATAGTTAGTTCCTCTTTTACTTGACGAAGTAGCTTCGTCTAACGCCTAAGCTACTTGGTTTACCTCTGATTTCAGTTTGTGAGGTATTTAACAAATGTGAAAACGTTGGTTCTCGACGTAATAGAAGAATTATATACGACTTTTTTGTTGTTGATTATACTTGAATGATAGGTGCTGAACATTCCAATATTATGGGAACGAGATTCAATCTAGGTAGATGAATGTTATCTGTGGTGAAGAAGTGTAATTTCGAACAAGGCTGAAGAAAGATTGGTGGAAGATTTTTTTTTCGCTGTGCCATCATTAGTTAATAGGGGGTGCATAACCTCGTGTATTTTATATAATGTTGTTTGTGCAGTCCGACATTGTACTGCAAGTTCACACATATCGAGTTCATCGTTAACCATATTGAGTTTATTTCATAATACATTTGTAGGTATACCCGTATTTCACGAAAAATGAATTCTACAGATGAAAACTGGTTGAGGAACGGGTCCGCAGAACCTGAAATATATTATTTAGTTTACTGGAGTGGTATGTGACGACTGGTGGCAACATATGCAAATGAGTTGAATTTAACACTTTTTTTGTTTCCTGGTAGTTGAGCTGGTTGCTACATAGTTACTGCTTTGGTTTTATTTCCACCTTTTTGAGTGTTTTACAATCATTGTGGTAATCTCCAATAAACTGAACCTTATTTCAGTCATGCACTTGTTTTTAGTAATATGCTTTCCAGTGAAGCGAAATTCAAGTAATATTACTACGGAAAAAAATATGTTCCGAGTGTTTCGAAACGAAAACAAGTTTGGAGCACGGGGTATACAAAATAAACGTGTTCGTTTGGATGAAGTCAGTTACCTCAGCTTCTCTCATGTTGTCTGAACATGGGAATTTTCTGAGCAAGAATGATCCTTCGTGTGTATGCTGTAACATTTAATTTAATTAACGAAACGTGAGCTCATATGAAGTAGACAACAGAACGCGGCTGTAATTTAATTACACATAATTTGTCTTTGTTCTCATAGCCCCTCGTCAGCAATGTGCATTTCCGTTGTTAAAATGTACATACCGTAAACTGGGTGAACACATAAACCTTTCAATATTTTTGAGTTTAGATGAGATGGTTTGGAAGCACGTTTCTCCACTTTACCGCAATATCAAAAACGGAATAACATCTTTGAGCTGGAATATATGTGCAATGAATAGTAAAGTTATCACTACAGGTACGCCGAGTGGAACGTATTTTTTCTGTGTTGCATTTTTACATGTAGGGCTTTCACGCGGTAATTTCTGTTCACCTTCAGTGAAAGAGACGCATTGTGACGAATGGAGTTCTGTGAAGTATTGTTCATATTTGTGAGCTCTATTCGGAGAAAATTCTGTAACGAAGCATGGATTTGCTTGGTCAAACTGACGGGCGACAAACAATCAAGTTGAAAAAGGAGAGCAGTTTTGTTCTGGGCACGTTTTCAAAAGGATTGCTACCAGAAGTATTGCAAGAACAGGAAGTGCTGTTGTATTCGGCAAGTATTCGGCAAATAGGTAATTATTTCCTCACAATAGTTGCACAGTGAGAATACCATTAAATAGGGTTCGCTGTTTCCCAGGCATACAGTGTATCTTGTTTTATTCCACTGTGCTTGCAGTTTTATCAGGTTGCTTTCCCGATAAAAATATAAAACTATTGTGTGTATCCAGATCAAACAATGTAGAAAATTTGGTCATTTTCCTATAGGACAAAATGCTTCGATCGAAGTGTTAAACTGATGTCTAAAAGTATGCGATCAACACCCGTACCTTGTCTTCCGATTCGAAAAAGGCTCCCAATGTCGTTAGATTTATAATCCTCTTTATGATATTGATAAACCCTGGAAGCAATGTTTGTTAACGAAAAATGTCGATGAAAAATTATCAGACTTTTCCTTCGGTTAATATATATTTACTTTGACGATAACTTGAAAGTGCAATGTTTCGATTACCGGAACCTATGGATTGGATGTGCTTTTCAAGGATTTCACAAAACAAAGAACAATGTTTTTTGCGCATGTCCACTGATGCAATGATTTTTGAAGTGTGTTCACTAATATCCGGCCGTACTTGCAATAACTTACAATGACACGCGAAAAAACAAATCTCGTATCAGATTGTAATATGTTTCATAGTCTGAATCTCTGATTCTCCATTTTGAACTTGAATATGTACCGTACGATTATGAATGGCGCATTGAGATCTATTCAAAGACACATCTTGTTCCCGACCGACAAATTTACACAAGTTAAAATGACACAAGTAATATTGAGAAACAATGGTTGTTACAAAGGTGTTTTCTACTGAAAAAACGGGAATTTCTCTGAAATTTGTTGTTATAGAAATGAACGCATTCGTTCATTGAAGTTTCCTTTGTGTACAGCTCTTGGTGTGGTGGTTCCACACTTTGATAACATTCACACAACCGAATAGTGCCTTCAAACGTGTTTGCGACAGATTGACTGTGAAACTGAAACGACTGACTGTTGTATGCCGGTGTAGGTAGACAACACAACTACCTACCTTTTCTAAAATTTTCCGACATCAGAGCATACAGAATCGGATTTAGACAAGAGTTCGTATACGCAAGAACCTGAAACTTTAAAAAAGAATGATTTTGCATTAACTGGTCAGGTAAAAATTAACACAAAAATGTTAGTAGTCGTATTTGTGAATGATGGAGCGAACACTTTGTAATGTTTCTCAACTGTCTTTCAACCACTAAATCAATGAAAAACTGTTCGAATAGTAGAGGAATGCACTAGCAGTGATATTTACGTTCAGCGACTGTTGTTAGACAATGTTTAAATTCACTCTTTCAAACCTCGTGTATCGTAGTTAAAAATCGCCCTACTCAAACCTTGTTTGTACACAGTTCAAATTTTATTCATGAGGAATTTCAGAATAACCGTATCCCGAACCAAGCCGCGATCCGCGGGGGGTTCAACCGGATTTGGAACTGGTCCGTTCTTGCAAAGATAGTTGCAACCGAAACACGAATCGCAAACGTTTTTTGTGCCGAATATGTTAAAGAGGCGTCACATTGGCGAATCGAACTGCTAACTCGTCACTAGCGCTGAGAACTGCCCGATTCTGATTCAGTCATTGGTTTGGTTTGTGGTTCGGTTTGAACTGTTTAATGGAAAACCGGACGGTGCGGGTGCCGGTCCTTCAGTGAGTGGTTTGCGGTTTGGCTCGGCGAAGACTCAGTTCACCAGTTAAACGACCTACACAAACCTACACAACGTTGGTTTTTCGTTACTCTCAGACCGTGTTTTGGAACATTTTCACTTACTTGACTAGTTATTTGAATAACAACCATTTTCACACCGTATTTCATAACCAAAGTGTCTGGGTAAGAAATCCCTGAAACAGACATGAAAGCGTATGTGTGGTATTATTATAGCTGCGAACATTGCGACATCATCAACCATCAGCGTGAATGCTAGGGAGGAATATGGGGAACTGCAAACTACCTGAGAAGGCAAAAAATAGATATATAAAATGGTTTACTCGGGACTTTTCTGATTCTTTTCTGATTGAGCTTTTCGCGATTCACAATTTCACCCAAACAAACCCGCTCTATTTTCGGCATATAAATAAATAAAGCCCACCATCTGCAGTTGTTTCATGTAGAAGTATAATAATGTTCAGGGAAACCCAAACAATGTAAGCAAGAATCTGATTGAGTTTTACCTGACATGAAAAAGCACACGTTCAAAGGTAACCAACAGACAGCCCAAATAACGAGAACACTCAGAACGAGTCGGGTAACTTTTTTCTTTGCACGTCTGGCCTCCGGTCTCGCTCTCATTGACCGCCGCACCTGAAATCAGTTTCGAACTTCAAGGAAACTAGGTTGCACCTCTCAATGAGTATGTCTATTTGAATCCTACCAAACTGTGTCCTGATTGTGGAGTATACCAAAGTCTTCTTAGCATACGCCAATATAGAAAAACAGATATTCCCAGAGGCAGAATGTATCCAAAAACATTGAATGTGATGAAATAGGTTTGTGCCTGAAAACCGCGACAATAACTGTAGTTCGCAAGAGTTTCACGGTTCCACAGGAACGCAAGGTTTTCGTCTTAATCTTAGGCGGCCATGATTTTTTTTTGAAAGAATCCGAGTTGCTCTACGGCCTATATTGAACCTAGAAAACGTGAAGGTTTGACCCAATATTTTTGAGGTGAAACTTCGAGAGTTACTGATTAAACTGCGCGATATGATATATGTTGTCGTATTTCGATGTGTTTGTTGTCTGATCCCGTTGCTGCTCTGTCGAAATGCGTAAAGTATGCCGTGAATCGATATCAAACTACAACGATGTTTCCAAAACTTTGATAGAATCCAAATAACCTCTGTTTCCGAAGCAGTGTTCGTGGCGATGCTGACTATGGCACATGTCGATCGTTCCTCCACAATGAAGTCGTATACGTAAATCCCATGCATAAGACCGATTGGTATCTGCAAGACAAACACGGAATTGCACACAATGTCCTATAAAACACAATTCCCACCAATTATCTGTATTTGTGCTGCATTTTTTCAGAAATTCCAATAGACAAAATACAGCGCCGAGAAAAAATTAAGTTTCGACCAACAAACACTCAAAAATTTAGATTTTCTTAGATGGAGACCATGATGTTCACTGAAAATATGTATATCTCACTCCATTGAGTTCATACACATACACGCTTTTAGTTTACTAAAAGTAGCATATTCGATCTATAGTTCGTTTCACCAATCGATGACTTTCTACAGTAATCTTTCGAAAATTCAAACGCATTTATCTAGTCAACAAACAGAATCTAAGATTCACTGTTTTGTATGCTTGTAGTACCCAAAGTGGAAAACGAAATCACCAAGTTTAAACTATGTACAACACCTACAAGATATAATAAATTCACTTAAACGTTTTATAATCTTACTGTAGAGGGCCATTGTTTCGTGAAACAGACTATATTTCTCTGTTTTTTATAGTAGGTTCTGAAACGAACAAATCTGAGCACTAAGCAGAGTGAAACACAATGAGAAGTGGAAAAAATTTTGTTGTTACCTGAGAGGCGACGATAACAAAATATATAACGATGAGAGCGAAGAGAGTATTTTTTGGTGTACGTAACGTCATGGAACTGACTGGATAAACCACTGCTAGGTACCTATCTACAGCCATTAGTGTTAACGTCCATACCGAACAATAAGCGGAGGTATGCTGAAAACACTTAGTTATGAACATATGTGAAGGAAACTTCGATATAGAACTGTCGTTTCGATAGGAATGGGGTTCAGTAAACAGTTTTGAGAGAACTGTTACAAACCGTGCCACACGAATCATAAAAGCACAAGGTAAATAACTTTCAAGACTATTCCCAATGAAAACGCTATTCAAAAATGTTGTTATTTTTTGGATGATGTTCTGCCCTTCTTTAATTAACCAGTGTTTGTATACTTGGACATTTTTTGCTCTGCTCTTACCCTGACATTGATAGATATAGGTCCACATTGTCCCCAAGTTCGACTGTGATCATAATTATATCTCTATTGAAAGATTATCAACATCACATGTAGAAACACACATGGTCAATAACAATATCTTTGATTGAGCTGGATTTCACAGCTATTGCAAAAATTTGCGTCACTAGCAAAAGACGAGCAAGCTAACCGCTACATATCTAGTGGAAGCACTTTCCTTGGTTATACAAACCGTTTGAGTGAATGCTGTCTTGTAGACCCGAACATTTTTGATTCAATTTTTATTCAAGTTTCACCAGTGTATTCAAATGTTCCTCAAGTATACGAGATCACTCACTTTTTAATGGATCACTCGATAGCACAGCGTCTTGTATGCGCGCCCCAGTTTGAGTTTCTACAAACATTTTTACAATCACTACCAGAGTGATAATTTTGATGTCATTTCATTTGTGAAGAGTATTTCTGATGTGCAAAAGAGCTAACTATACCACATAGAGTTAACAGTGCCTACTTATCCAAATTCGGAGGCATGACAATTACCTGGAAAAAGTTGATCATGGAGCACATCCAAGCAGGGAATAACCAAACGGGAACAGCATAGTCAATTGCTGTGAAAGGGACGCACAGGAATAAAAACATCAAATCGGAAACTGCCAGTCCTAAAATAAGGTGAATCGCTGGAGACGAGCACTATTTTATTCTGCCTCGATTTAGAGCAATAACAAGAGCATTTCTATCATACTTTGAAATATGTGGTTCTTAACTTTCTATTCAGCTTTGAAATAACTAAATGAACATGTTTCTTTATGTAAACATGTAATCACAATGCGTGATTCGTTTTTACTGCCCCGGAGTTTTTAATGGAATACAATGTTGTAACTGAAATAGAAACTCAGCAATGATGAGTGTGTTAGTAGAGTTCCGCATCTGTCTGTTCAAAGCAACTATCACCACGAGTAGATTACCAATCGTTCCGACCACTACTATTGCAGCGAATATGCTTGGAATTATTATTCCAATCTGAAAATATATTGGGAACAAGATGTTTTTATATCTGGCTATCCAATTACCGGTGTGATATCGCCTACTTACCTTTCTCTCGAATTCCACTGTTTCATTGTAGAAATTCATGAGCTGAGCATAGTAGTCCGCAGTGTCGTTACCAAGTTCCTTCATTTTTGAACTGGAAAAGTTGGATGAAGATCGCCTCAGTTGGCGATTGAATAGGAAAAGACAACTTTCTACGGGAGAAACTCAAAACGTTTCCAAACACAGAATTATCAGGAACATTTTTGTATCGGAAAGTTGTTTTCAATACAATTAGGAAAAACGCAGTGACAGAAGCGTTTTTTTTCAGGCATTATACGATAGACAAAGTGGATGACGCCCAACGGCTGATCGAAAGACACAGTTTGTCATAACAAGACATTTTCCAAAAGAGAATCTGAGCAAATATTAGTCGCTTGTTCGACACTCAGCTGCCTATTTTTTTGTTCAGGTTCTGCAAAGTTCAGTCCTTCGTGATAGAAAACTTGTTTGAAATTTTGGTTGAGAAGAAACGAAGTTAAAAAATATCCAATAGTCGAGTTGGTAAAGTATATCACAGAACCTTTAGTAAGAACAAGTGTATTTCAATCACAAAGAAACTTTCAATCATAAATTTTTGTTGAAAAACAAAACAATACATTACGTGTCTACATTAAAATGTGTTTTGTGTGAAAAACTACGGTAACAGCCGTTGATTTCGACTCGTCTGTAGCATATCAGATTTCATTTCACTCGATTGGAACTAAGTTGAAAATTTGAAGAAATAGCACGCAATTAATTTTCACAAATCTCATGAAGTGATCTCAAGAGGTAGGTCGGTAGTTAATGGAATAGGCGGTAATCGCAATACCGTAGCTGGGTAGTCACCATATTCAATAAATGTTTGAACATCGCTCCACGATGGAATCAACCACATAACTCATCATACTTAGACTTATTAGAGTATAGGTTTTGTACCAGTAGAGATTTTCATGACAAGTTGGTCATTTGTGATGTGTTATGAACTGTAGCAGGATTATGAATGGGATTGTCTATTTTCGTTTTTTGAAATTGGTAAGGAAATTAGTTCCGATCAAGCCTGGAAAACTCCGAATGTGAGAATAGTGCTGAACGGAAACGAATATTCTGCCATAGAAGTTTTATTAGAAAGTAGCTGTCATCGGCAGCGCTCAAATACAATTAGTAAGGAGATGCGGTGGAATCAACCGCAATAATGGAATAAATCCCCACGGGTGGAACCGTGAATATGACGATGGAAACATAACTTTTGACGAAATCACATGTGTTCGAAATTGGTAATTGTAGATAATACTAGAGTCATCCAATCGCCAAAGAGTTGAGACAACACACGATTTTGTATAAATTTTTGCAATCAATTAACAATAATAGTATGCGTTAAAATCATCGAACTCTTCAATAAATACTAACGTTGTTTGGAACTCAGATTAACTGAGAAGTTTTCCTTCAGCATAAATCACTCCAAAGATGATAATTAACTGGAAAACAACGTTGGCTTCTAATTTCTCCAAGTGTTTCTTGAAAAATGTTTTTAATAGCACGCATGAGTGAGTATGACTCTACATCACCCTATTGAGTTTGCCTAAGGCGAAATTGGACAAGTATAGTATACGACAGATACATTATTTTCCTCAAATGAGCTTGTGTGGATCTAGAAACCCCTTTATTCCTTTTGAAAACAGTGAGATTCTTGTGAACCACTCACATGTCGGACTAAAACAAGGTGTATAGTCATCGCCAACGGAAAGACGGGGGGGGGGGGGGGGGGGTACTGTTTATCTCAATTTCCGCTGTGTACGCTCACATGTCTTTGATTATAAAGGTTGGCGGCTATGTGCTCTAATAGCGCAGTGGTTAGCGTCCTGCTACGAATCTTTTGCTCGAAGGTTCGATTCCGGCAGGACTCAGAGATTAATAAATTTGGCACTCACTATATAAAGTGTTGATTACCGTTGATTTAGGCAAACACACATTTGTTTTTACAAAAGACAGACTGTCAGCGGATTCGTACAAGTTGTATTGGATACTGTGGAAATTCTGAAATTGTTAAAATACATTTTAACAAGCTTCAGAAAAAACATTGACAGTTGCGTGCGCCAATGTAAGACTGAATCGAAGTTTTTTGGTATGAGCTACATCAACTTCAAAACAGGTAGATTGTTTCCATACCATTATTAGTGGCAGTGGCCATCGAAGAGTATTATTGTGGAGTGTATTTCTTCGGCGGCAATGTAACTTTGAGCATAGCAAGCGTGTCAAGAACTAATTAGTCAAATAACAATCACACTTTATCTCAATATACACCAAGTCCTGAACCACAAACGCAACAAATCAGATTTATCGGCAGCATCGTGAACTTGAACGAAAACATTTGAAGACGAAGACATCTCCATCAGTAGGACGCGCTTCAATAGTCGTGTTCTGAAAAAAATAATAAAACGCTCAAATAGAACTACAAATCAACAAACTACATTTGTTCCGATTCACAAGACGCTACGAAAAAGAACAAAATGGATGCTTGTTTTTTGACGAGTAGCTTCTATGGAACTACAACAATTCCCCCGTTATCATCGGAACGAGTTCATTTACAGTGAATGTAAATCTTCAGTTCAATCAATCGTTTTTCTCAATCTGTGTTGTTCACAGCTCAATTCAGAGATGTATTCAAATCATGAGCTCAATCAGTTTCAATTAAAAAGGTAAAATATTTAACTTAGATTATATTTGACTTATAGTTGAGTTCATCGTTCACTGAGCAAATTCATATAACTAAAGGTATATTATTTAGGGTTTTCCTTTTTTTCAGCTATAAGTTATTCATCGTGGCTACTAAGGACGAGAGAATGACTAACATACATGTAACTTTATCCGTGTACGTTGCTCATTTTGTAATTTTCCTTGTTATGGTAGCCATAAGATTGTCTTGTTGTCGGTCTGTTCAACAAGTATTTGCTAATTCTCAATTCGTAATTCGAATGGATATTTATCTCATCATTTTAATTCGATTATTGGGATAGTATAGTAGCTGTGAAAGTATTTCCTAGATGCCTTCCAAGTTTCGAGAAATTTCCGCCTTGCCAGCTTTCTTACGCTAGAAGTCATTCTCATGTTTCTGCCCTTTACAGTCGTCTACAGCTGTTCTGTTTCTTGTATAGTAACACCTGCATTCAAACTATTCAAACCAGTCCGCTACTGCATTAAGCAGGGATCACACTCAGATGGATTGTGAATACATAACTACGAACTACAACGAATAAAGATGATAGAATCGTCAAACTGTTTAAACGATTGAAGAGGTAGTTGAGTGCCACACTTGCTCTCAGGGTGTGAACATGGAGTTCCTCTACTGGACACTAAGGAGACGAAGTTCAAGGGTTTTCTTTTCGAAAAGGATTGTTGATTATTATCCGGGATAACATGCTTTTGTCTTGCTAAAACTGTTAGTGAGAACGACTAACCGTAGGTAGTCGAATCGCGTTTGCCAAATCCCATTGTGAACTGTCGATTCCCTGCTCGTTTACCGAAACCCATATGGAATTTCGTTCCCTGAATGGCAACTTTATCGGCTCATTGTAAGACCGGTTTTATTCAATTATGCTTGTAGAAATACTGTTTTTTTGCAAACTCTCAGAATACTGCTCTGTTTGAAGTATGAAACACTCAGTTTAGCTCCTCTTGTCCAATATTATTCAGCTTTCGAGAGACATCACTTAGGATACTGATAAATTCTCACCATTGGCCGTTTAATTGTGGGGAGGTAATCATTTTCGGTGACATCCATTCCTGACCTATAAATTGGTTAATATGAACCAGCGTTAACGGATGACAGGAAAACAACAAAGTTCCACCTTAGAAGTTGCTTCATTTGTGCTTCCTTCAAGAAAAATGGGAAAAATGGACACATTTTGGCAAATATGGAACAAATTGATTGAAATTGCTTACCGTTTGCCAAATCCGAAGACTGGCTGTTTTGGCATCGAGTGCACAACTGCGAAAAGAACACAAAGGATACCCAAAATAATTTTTCCGAAGTTCGACATTCTACTGAAATATTTCGGTGTATATTAGCTAAGGACATTTGATGAAATTGTGTAATGCATCGAGTACCCGCATGGAACAAGGAAAGAGAAGGTATATTCGAGTATTATGGTCCTCACATTCGTTAAGTGAACTTGAGCAGCGTGCCAATGAAATTCGGATAAGAATTGCTCAGCCATGATTTTGTTATTTGAAAATGTCTATTTATTCCTGTTCTAAGGGTGAACAAACGCTTACAATTTTCGAAAACGTAATTCTGATACACTTTTCGTGTCAATAGGCTGCCGAAGACCATTAGAAAAATGTGTATATTTCTATGTTTAGCTTGCTTGTGTCTGACGCAATACAGTCACAACTTGTGGTTGAATGTCAGTTAGACCCATTTGAATCAAGAAGGGAACTGTGAATTATACGTCAATTAGCGATAGAACACTGAGATGGTCAAATCTTTGAAAAAACACAAACTACAACAAAGATTTGTTGGAGATGTGTTGAATAATGTTGTCTACTTTGCACAGTTCAGAAAGTCGAAATTTATATTGCAATTGCTGGAGTAGAACAAAAAAACATGAGTTGTATTTTGACTGATCTCACAAGCTAGACTAGATAAATGCACCGTGGGATCTGTAGTTGCTTCGCGCCAAAATTTAAAAGGTTCGGATAAGTACAACTTTGAGATAAACATTTATTCTAATAGTTGCTGATTCAATCATCTGTTCTACTGATTGCTGAAGGTATTGTGCGTTGTTCTCTATCTTTGCAGAGCACTTTACAAATACAATCACTTTGTCAAAGTTGGGACTCCGCTCTCTACTCGAGACATGTGGAGATAACCAGAGAATCGAGTGATTAGGACACCTCTTCGGCAACTATCTTCGGTAGTAGGAAGCTGATCATTGTGCTTCCTAGGTAGTTTTGTGGAACGCGTCCAGCAATCACTTGTTTCTAACTCAAACAAAGTTTGTTTTCTGAAACGGTTTAATTGGTCTCTAGCGAGTATGGTGGTTAGCGCGGCCTTTTGTGAATTGGTATATTTGAAACGGGTATTTACAAATACTGTTGTTGAACGAGCAATGTTACGTTCGAAGCTGCCACACTAAAACTAAAATCGTAGAGACACGCCCCCGGATCCTGTTGAGATCTTAGTATATATGTAATGGAACGCATGCCTGTTTTATGGGCCAAAGGAGAAGAAAGACATTTGCCAAAGAGGATTGGATATCCGGATCTAGCTTCAGGAATACTCCGCTAGGACTTTTGCGAAATTAATCAACAGCAAAATTAATCAATTGTCTGAAGAGTCATTGTAGAGATATCTAGTTTTGTATAAGTTGGTGTGCCTAATCAGCACTCTTATTGAATGTCAACTATTAACAGTTTTTCGGCAATTCATGACAAAGCAGCAGGAAACATGTGTGGATGAATCTAGAAACTGGGAAAGACAGTTGCTCGTCATTTATATTCTGTTCGCGCCTCTCGATGACGTAAGTATGGTTGTTCTGTTGATTACCACTAGAAGAGCTGCTTCAACTGCGTTTTATTGTCTTCACGGCGCGGTCCGCACAATATGTATTCATATCAGACATGCGGGTAGGCCACAACATCTATATCGTCGTCAGATTGATGAAATGTAAATGGAAACCCAGGCAAAACGGTTAACATGAAATTGAAAAAAGCGTGATTGTTGTGGTTTCAATTCTCAACTCTCTGGGATTACATGCTTTTCTGCTTCATGTTTTCATAGACGTAACCATACTAGAGCGGTACTGGAAGTACATGTACTGAGCGCACATAGAGGCAGGTCCCGTTTACTGATGTTTACTGATGAGAGTGAGAACCGATGTATGTCAACGATATAGTTGATCTCACCTGTTTTCATCACGTATCACTCGCTTGTAGGTCCACTTAATAGTTGGTTCCCCCACTATTAGCCACAAAAAATGGTATACAGAAAATCTATGAAAAAAACTTGTTTTCATGTTACAATGTCAGGGCCAGGCCCACTTTGGAAGGATTACTGTAGTTTCAATAGTGAACGCATATTTGGACGAGTTCTACCTATTCTGTTTCCGAAAATCGTGCCCCATTTTCTATAGGATCACTTGGTACATTATAGAAATAACGACTTGACCACTTCTGTCAGAATAAAACTGTTTACTTATCGCAGGTGTTGAAGTGGATATATAAAACGCTCAACACAACGGGCTTTGTTGGTTATATTCGACAAATGCAACAGAAAAGGTTCGTTTTGCAAACAGGGTGAGATTGAACCTTCTTGGCAGAAACAGAGTAAGATTAAAACATTACGCAGTCGCAAATCCATGACGCCCGTGGACACACTGTGTAGCTGGTTTTCCGTCAGCTCCATCTTGTTTTGCTCTCGCTATATGATATTTACTGACTATTGTTCAGACAACAGCTCATATTCACATGTAAATGACAATTTAACGGGTTATCACTGGTCTGCGAGAGTAATTGCTAGTCGAAATCCATTTTTGACACGCTTTGGTCGATATTGGTGAAATGAGCATGAAATAACTTCTGCTACATCTCTTGGTCTTTTCCACATTTGGGACAGTATCCTTTGATTGGAATCGTTTGAGTACACGTACTGTGGAGGATAACCAGCCAGCAGAGCAAGCAGGTTTTCGTAAACAGTTCTCAACGATAGACCACGTGTTTGCCGTACGTGAGCTCATGCAAAAATCATGTGAATACCGCTTTCCTCTGTACATGGCATTCGTTGATTATCGCAAAGCATTCGACTCAGTCGAGTTTGACTCAGTGTGGACAGCTCTTTCCAACCAAGGGGTTAACACGAAGATAATCAATACAATAAAAGCAGTTTATGCAAAAGCGCAGGTTCATGTCAGGATAGGTACCGACAAGACACCAGTAGTGGTTCAGCGAGGAGTTCGACAGGGAGATACCATATCCCCAATGTTGTTCTCTGCTGTTGTCGAAGAAGTCTTCCGCGTCCTTGACTGGGATGAGTACGGTATTCCGATCAGTGGCACAAGACTCACTAATCTCCGCTTTGCTGATGACATTGTTGTTTTCTCTCAGTGTCCTCACGAACTTCAGCAAATGTTACAAGAGCTGTCAGAGGCCAGCAAGAGAGTGGGCCTCACAATCAATCATGAAAAGACATTGGTGATGTCAAACTATACTGAAACACCTATCACTGTCGATGGATTGATCCTACTCTATTGTGAAAAGTTCATTTATCTTGGACACCGTCTCTCGTTTGAGCTGAACGATACGCCTGAAATACAACGTCGAATTCGTGCGGGTTGGTGTGCTTTCAATCGATACTATCAACTTCTCACAAGTCGTACCGTTTCATTGGCGCTGAAACGTAAGGTCTACCAGGCATGCATAGAACCAGCAATTCTGTATGGCTGTGAGACATGGGTACTCCGTCTCAAAGATCATTCTACCTTGATCACTGGTCAGCGGAGAATGATGAGAAAAATGATTGGTGTGACCCTTTTCGATCGTCATACCAACGAGTGGCTTTCGAGAACAGTGCGACTACCAGACATTCGTGAACGTGCTGCCATGAGAAAATGGTCGTGGGCAAGACACGTCAGCCGCATGGAAAATGATCGTTGGGCGAAAACGATGGTGGAATGGTGTCCAATTGACGCACCAAGACCCCCGGGGCGACCAAAACAAAGATGGAGAGATGAGTTCGAAGAAGCTGTCGGAAGAAACTGGATGAGGATCGCTAGAGAAGAGATGCACACTTGGAAAGATAAAATGTTGCGGCGAATTGTACAGATTCTGATCCCGTAATAAACTATTATTACTATTATTATTATTATTACACGTACTGTGAAACGCCTAGTTCTGAATGAGCAAGAAACTCCAACTTCCTCATTATCGGCTACACAACTTTTCAAATGATTGCGTTTGAATCAGACTACTGTTTTTAAGCGCGTCATAGCTTATCGTTATACCCTATAGACGGTCAAAACCTTCTAGAACAGTGTCGTATATAGGCTTCGAATTTGCCTAATAACATTACTTCTCTTGAAGAGTTCTGGGAATGTTCATCATATGATCTTCTCATAAGATTGGACGGTTTCCTACGCCGCGTAGAATGTTGATCATGTTTTCAATTTCATTTCGAGGGGTGTCATGTTCTCTACTAAAATGGCAATTTGACACCTATGCACAACATCACTCACGCGAGAAACCAAAGACAATTTAGCGAGAAAATTAAAACTGGCTGTTTGAACGATGGCGATTTAAACCGGAATTCTCAATTAATATTGAAAGACAAAAATACGACGTTTTTTTTCAGAAGTTCCGTTCGATGCACACAAAATATCTGGTTGTTTTTTTTTATCGAAAACGTGAGAAAAAGATTTATTTATGGAAGTGTTCAGAGTTACCTATGTTTTATTGGAGATTTTCATTGGTTGGTAAAGCCTGTAAATGTTGGCTTCCGTTTCTCGCACAGACACGAATTCACGCTCAAAGTTCTCCAGAGTACCTATACATGATTTACGGTGCACCAAACTATGTAGGGCACAATTCGATGAGCTTGGGTATTATTATCTAGTTACCAACCTTCCTAGAGAGGTTCTGTGAAAGTTCATCGTTAGACTACCACCCCCCCAAGCCAATATAGAATGAAATAGATTTATTCTGGATTCAACACGTGACTTTCCACATTGTTATATGAACAAAATGGAGATGATGAAAAAGGGTGTAGTGGCCCTGTTACGCTATATGCTTGTAAGGGCTGCGCACAACTATTGAACGGAGCCGGACAGAGTGTTTTCAGAAATTAAGCTCGTAGAGTTTCTGACAACGTGTGTTTTGAGAAAACTCTGTATTTTATGCGGAAATCTTAGAATAAACAATCAACTTTTTTAAATTTCATTTCAGAGTCGGTTATCTAGAAACAGATCTAGTCCAGAGGCAGGAACAAAGAGATTTTGTCCTATTTCCAACACGGAGGGTCATTTCCATTTTATTTTGCGTACACACCACGATTGTTCATAACCCGATTCTCACCGCAGTAACTTTCTCGCCCTCACAGATAGATAACAAATAAATGGAGTGTTTGAACGACAAAACTCAATATGAGATTACAATGCAATGTGCGGAAAGAAAAATTTATCAACTTCTCCATTCATTGGAATGGAATCTACACACTGAAAAGGTATACTTTCGTATATTCAATCTGTACTAATTACACTCTCGAAAAACACGAATTTGAATTCTGCTATCTCCTTTCCGCCTCACGGTAATAATGGACAAAATGTTTGTGAACAAGCGATGGAGTTGTTTTGGAGTTGAAATTGTAGAAAAATATATGCTCTCTCTATGAAGCTCCTCTCTCTCTAACCTCTTTCGACATATTTTCACATTTGTTGCGCAATCGTTCTGATTGGGGTAGAGATGTTGAGTAGTAATCTGAAGTATTGCTACTATCTTAACGGTTGTACCAAATTGTACTGTGATTTAGAAGGCCGGGAAAGTATGGGTTACTCGTTGTAATATCACCGATGACAACATCTTTCGATATGAGGGAATTGTTCCACACAGATCGCCAGCAGAGGTAAAGTATGTTCAGTTCCCATTCTGAGTCCTTGCGAAAAGTGTATTGTAGTTTGATGTCCACATTAGTTCCACATATTCCGATCGAAATGCAGTGTGAAAGCTACAGGCACACAAATGGCGTACACATGTACGATTTTTGTCAAACCGGCGAACTATGATAAACAATGGATAAAATGAAGACATTAATTCACTGTATTGAGGTGAACCATCCTAAACAATAATAAAAACATAATAACAGTTTTGTGTCTGGGAATGGGCATTCTTGAGCTGGCCCTGTTCGTTGCGTCGAGTCTTTCATAGATGGGTTAGCGTGACAGAACTTCTAGGCATTGTTCATGCTGATACTATACATTCAAAAGTTAATGATAAAGCTTCTATTCTATTCAGGTGGCGGCCTT
The DNA here is from genome assembly GCA_964036275.1 of Litoditis marina. Lineage (NCBI taxonomy): Eukaryota > Metazoa > Nematoda > Chromadorea > Rhabditida > Rhabditidae > Litoditis > Litoditis marina. The sequence goes on along the minus strand of OZ038438.1, from coordinate 10,940,147 downwards.
TGTTCATCCAGAAGGACCGTTTCGACAAAAATGGGACAGTCAGTCGGCGGGAACTTATGTTATTGAAAGATTAGAAAATGTTGGGTTTTTTCAGATATAATGAGTTTTTCAGATATAGTGAGAGCTATATTTACATATTTATTGTTTCACTTCGCATCGTTTCGAGGCGGTGATCATCATACATATCACATACACACTATCGTCAAAACGTCTTCTTGTGCAGTAGTGGTACATTTGATTCCTCATGGTGGACATTCGTATGTTCTGAGACATAGATCCAGTGACATGCCAGAAACATCAGTAGAACCATCTGACGACGAATCGACTGTGAAAATGAAAATGTATATATATGTATATTATATAGAAAAAATTGCTGGAGAATGTGGATGAAGAATGTTTCAAATACTCGTTTTAGGAGTTTATGGAGCTTATAATTATAAAGCAAATTTTTGTGTTGAGCCAACCACAAATTGGGTCAATATAGTGCATTCAATGAATCTAACTTTCGTGTGATCCACTGAATTGTTTGTATGGAAATAGCCCAGAACACAAGTGCGAATTATTCACAACAAAAGTTCTAATAGTGTGTGCCTGGGCCGGAGAACTTCAGGCTTGGATAATTATTTGTTTCATTGTTTTACCAAGAAGTATTCATGAATTTTTAGTGCTGCTTGCAGAACACTTCTATCATCAGACATGACACGAAATCTCGATTGATGGGACTTGTATCTCCGCGAGATACAGTGGACATGTGTCGTTTTCACACCGACAGCAAATCCGGTATATTTCTCGTCATGCTCACTGAGGCTTTCAAAATGTTTTAAAAACTATTCAGGCGTTTTTTAAAATTCTACTGTTCTTTGATGGAAAACAATACTTATAACACCTTTTTAGTTGTCGAATTCTTTCTATCCTATGTCATCCCCTCCAGATCTATGCTCTGACCCAAAGCTGCGGCATTTTTAGAGAAGAGTTTATGTGTCAAATTAGAGCAATAAATGTTGACGCAATAGAAAAGCATGCTAAACATTCAATCTGACAGTGATTGTTGAGTGGGGGGTGTTGTTCACAGCGGTCCCTCCCACAATATATTCGGTCCCCATTAGCGATAAACAATTTCAATTTTAGCCTTATACTCATTGGCGTATTAACACAAAAATTCGAAAAGAGAAATGAGAACGTTATAATTAGATGGAATTAAATAGAGAAGAAAGTTTTAGGTACGCGATCCGTAGTGATTGCTAGTGTGACCCATCCAGGAGCACCAGTCAGAGAAGGTGTTGTACGTGCCCATACGCACCCCACGCTGCTTATGTTGGAACCATGGTCAGCTGTGTACTCTTTCTTATAAAAAGTTTTCAGTTCATTCAACATAACGCAGATAAAAATTAGACCAAATGAACAATTAAAGCGAAATATTCCAAGATGTCTGATAGGAAACCTACTTGTTCACATAAGAATACGAAATAATCCAAGGTATCTAATAGGAAACTTACTTGGTCAGATCGCGCGCTGCGCAGATCAGTTTTTGATCACAAGATTGTGGACTTTCAAAAGTGGTTTTATGCCATTTTCTCGAAAACTCCTGAACGAATTTTTGAGATTTTGATAGAGAAAGATAGAGGATGAAAGGCTCTATACTTGAGCTATTCTATATTTAATGTGCGACGAGTGATCGACAGTCGACTAAAAATCGTCTCGCGAAAATGGCTTCGGACAGCGGCCGCGCGGCGTGGTGGCCGCGTGGCGGCCGCAAAGCCGACGAATTTAACCGATTCGTCTGTCTTGGACCGATCGGTTAACCGATTCGTCTGTCTTGGACCGATACTGAGTCATTTTGTCGCCCTGGAAACATTGCTCTTAGCTGCTTTGACAATTACTTCTAGATGTGTGGAGTGTGCGCAGGGAGCTGTTGTTTTGCTTTTTGGTAGTTTGAACAGATTAAAATATATTGGAAAAGAAATAGTGTTAATCTGTAGAGATCCTGACTCCATAAAAAGGTTAATCGAACAAAAACTAAATTGATGTTTGTGAATGGATTCGAACCCCCGGCCTACTGGACTGTAGTGCGCTGCTCTGCCGACTAAGCCAAATCGCCACAAAGGAAGAAAGAAATGAACGGCGCCACACGTGCGCTGCCCGAAACCAGGGATCGATCACGGTTTCTGAGAGGGTGCTTACTAACCAAACTTGTAACGCAGTTTATGTGTTTTAAACATCAACTTAGTTTTACCTGTTGAGTTGAATAAACTTTCAAAAAGCAATAATTGATTAGATGTCTTCATTTCATATCTATAAATTCATTATTCTCTTCGGAAATACATAAAAAGAGGTCAATTTGTATAAAAAAACGAATGTGAAGTGAGCAACGATTAGCTTTTGAGATTGAACTGCATGGAATGTAGAAAAGGAGGTCAATAACTCAAGAGGGAAATGAAAAATCTAATCGCGCAATTTTCATGGGTCAAAAACATTTTGGTTTTCTACTGAGAAAGAACTTGCAGCTAACATACATTAGTTGAAACGTCCGAATATGATAATTTCTCACCACTGATTCGAAACTGTTAACAGAACATAGTATACTAGTGAATTGAACAATCACGTGAAGTTAGCATTCTAATGAGGAATGATGCACATTGTCTTTCTCTTCACATTTCTGACTAGATTGATTGACAGTATAGCTAATTTTTGTTTCAGATACGTTTTTAGTGTTAGCGGAATGTTCTCAAAGGTTGAGCACTTTGTTTATGATTTAGTTTGTCAGGATGATCATGAAAATTGCGAGATTAGATTTTTCATTTCCCTCTTGAGTTATTGACGTCCTTTTCTACATTCCATGCAGTTCAATCTCAAAAGCTAATCGTTCCTCACTTTACATTCGCTTTTTATACAAATATGAATAGTTGTTTTTACCGAGAAATAACATTTCTATTATAGTTTTCTTATTGTGAGGTAAATGAGAGTAAAACATTCAACTTTTGACCACTTTGTTCTAGTTCATCATTAATTACTAATCCCTGTTGTGTTGTGTTCTCATTCAGTAAAAGGACACACTAAGGAATTGTTATCTCATTCGATATTACCCAACGTCACTTAATTGCGCGGCGATTTTCGTTCTCTCGTGCTCAAAATGTTCAAACGGATGCGGTTAGAAAATAATAATGTGTGTTTCTATGAGTTTTTAATTAAACCCGAAACGGCTTAATGTCATCTATGAATCGATCACAGCGTTTTTCTTGAATTGTTTGTTTACAGCAACACTGACACTAAAGTGACGGCCATTTTGCATGCGGAATTGCACTTGATGGGTATCCCCACGGCGCTCAAGGACTCCTTCGTTCCTAAGGTTATTTTTAAACTATTTTCACACTTCTCTATAACTTGTACTTTTGATTCAATGTTCCGTTTCCAGGGCATCGCAAGCTTTTTTCTCGATCTACAAACATTTGCAACCAAGGAAGTAAAAGTTGACTTTTCTCAGCCACTAACCGGATGGATAGAATGAATAAGATCTACAAAAACACTATTATAATGTTTCATCAAATATTATGGGAATACGAACAACATTATATTTTGGCAATCTGTCGAAGTGTGGTTTTCAGTGGCCGTATTTTGTTATCTCAGTAATAATGAGCGAAGTATCAAGCACTAACGTTTCACATCTGATTCGATTTTTTTAAGAATTTCATGTTTTTTTGAAAATTGCCTGTGTCAAATCAATTGTCAGAACAATTTGGAAGGCTGTAAAAATCTTCTTATTTTGAGATTATAAATACGACCACAGGTGACTCTTTTTCTTTCTGAAAACATACTGTGTTCTAAAATCTAAGAAAAATCATCCCATTCACACCGGGATCGAGAAGTCTTATTTAAAATTCGTAAAAGAAAAATTGAGCTCAAGACTTGATGTTCCAACAGTTTAATGACAACGATTGAATGTTCAAAAAAGTCACCAATTGAGCTTCGAAACGATTGAGTGAAACGTATGCGGAACACCCTTAGAACGGTGGTTATCCGTTTTTATGTGTTCTTTCGATGTTCCGATACTAAAAAACGATAATGTCATGAATTGCTAACGGCCCATTACGATGTTTTGCTCATAAAGACAAATTTAAAATGATTCTACAATTCAATTGTCAACTATGACACGTTACCAGTTCAGAGAGCTGAGGAAAGGCGGGACTGCAAATGGAGAGAAAGCTCTCTGAACTTGCACACAACTCAGTCTGTAGGAACACATTGCTGATGACAAACAATTGGAATTCGTAAATACAGATTATGCTGTTCGTTTGCTATTGCTCAACGATATCTACCCACAACACAACGTGTGTACCGGTGTTGTAATAAGAACTCATATCCAGCAGTACAAAGGTAGTGAAAATCAGACATTGGTTCTAAAAATGTACTACACTTTGGACTGTTTGTACAAGATCAAACATCCAATTATACGGAATGAGCCCTAGAAAACTGCATATAGTTGTAGAAAATGTACTAATCGAACCCCTATTGCAGTTTTCTACAGCAATATACTCTTAAAACTTTGTAGCACGGTGGAGCAAAAGATCAAGTCATTGACAATAACATTTCAAAAGAAAACCGTGAGAAGTATTTACATGAGGCAAATGCCTGCTTCTACTGACGATTGTTCCAATCAGTGATTTGAAGCCATAGGCGTGGTCTCTGCCACTGACACCGATGATTCCGTCATGCGATTGAAAGACTGCTCTGACTTCAACATGTACGTCGTACTAGGAGTTGTGTTCAGACACTTTGCCGCCTAGAAAAGCTATAGTATACAGTTCGCTGATTCATTGAAAAAGTCCCCGGTGACTAAAAATCGTTTTGAATATAATATTCTATGTTCTGACGACTTTTTTGTTCCTCAGATGCCAGATTTTGACGTTATATACATGGTCAACTAATCAGGACAGTTCAAAAGGTATTTGTATACCAAAACGTTCAAATAGGTCTTACGAAGACTGCATAGTATTCTCGCAAAAATTACCGTTGGTATGTCTCCCTCTATCTTCCATATCTTGAAATAACGCAAGAACCAGACGGAGAATGTGGGAAGAATAGCGAGTAGAACCATTCCGAGAGCCATAAACATCGACCATGTCGGGTATTGTGTTTCGATCAATTTAGCCTGGAAGAAGCCGTATATGCGGATATATAGTTCCACTTTCAACCTTTCAGTTGACAGAAAATGGTCTAAACGTGTAAAACATGATTGTCGATCGGGCTTCCAGGAGTTTCTTATAATAAACAGTTTATTGCTCATAGGTATAATATTTGAGTATCATGAGAAAATATGACATAAACGATTGAATACCTATGGAAAAAGTGTCCCAAAGTATTCAAAGGTTCAAAGCACAATCTACTAACAAGAGAGCGCATGAGTCAAACTACAACATAGATAAGAGACATCTTATCGATGATTTTTTGCTGTTTTTCGAGCCTTGTAGCTCCAATATGTTATTGGAAGACAACGACTATAGTGAGTGCCAAATTTATAAATTTCTGTCTCTTGCTGGAATCGAACCTGCGAGCAAAAGTTTTGCAGCAGAGCGCTAACCACTGCGCTATTAGAGCACAAACTGACAGGCTTTAGAATCGAAGATATGTGTGCGTACACAGCGGAAAGTGAGATATACAGTACCCTCCCGCCTTTCCGTTGGCGACGACTATAAGTGAAGTTTCGAGTGTACTCTACATTTACGAAGTATTCGCTTTCAATCTAGCTGACCAACCTTATCTGCGTGGTACGCGTAGTACGTGGTAGGGGTGGAGAAACTATGTACAACAGAAGTAGTGAACAACACAGCCATGATAATGGGTGCAATGAACCTCCATGTTATCAACCAGTACTGACCCGGCGGTGTACCTGTCATATGTTCGATGTCTCTCGAGAACCTGAAATAATGGTGTACTCATATGTCAAAAGATCTTTGATTTTCGAATTTTGCTATTTATGGAATGCGCACTCCATATATTATGATATATTATGATATATTATGATATATTATGGGAATGCACTATACCCATTATCAGCATTCTCGTGTGATGCTCCCTAATCGAAATCTGACCATTTTTCGAGACTAGAATCGAAACTCGAAAATAATCGAAACTTCGATTCTGAAAAATTTCGACTTTTTCGATTTTCGATTTTGAACACATTTTGTCTAATCTCTATTTCTCGATTTTAATTTCGATTGTTTTGATTTTCGATCTCAAGATCGAAATTCGACTTCTTGTGACTTCAATCGACTTTCGATTTCGTCGATCTTAACAACCCTAAGTGTATGCTACAAATAATCTAAATTGGACGAAGTTCTATATACTCCACGAGAGGGAGGGAGCTTAGGTCATATTCAGAACCGAAAAAAACTTTGAGTTTTATAAGTATATATGTAGTTAGTTTCCGAGTGGGGTTCAGTGCACAGCATTGTTCGTTCCACTTTGATTCAGTGGGAGTGTTCGAATGCGGATGTTACACAGAATTAGATTCACTTTAGACTGCTAGTATTTACCTTCGGTATCCATATACATAGACTACTGCAATCACTTCGAAAAAGGCAACACACATCAGTGCATATGAGCCGGCGAACGAATCGAACAGTTGCACCCAATACTGGAAATAAACATAATTAGATGGCCTAAAGAGACCATTTCCCTACAATCTGGAATGCATGAAATTATTGGAATCTGAAAAAATGATCTGATTGTGTTCCAATAGTCCCTTAATGGCCTTTCAATTTTGAAATGAGAAAAAATGCATAGTGCCATTGAATAAATACGTAAACATTTTTGTGACGCAGGCTTGATAAATTAGTTGTTCAATCAAGTTGCTTTTTCACTTGAATTTTGTATTCTGATAGGTATTGAGATGTATTAAAATCTTTGTGTACTTTTATCACCATTATTTCGATTTTTGATACGTAACTCATTCGCGGTGTACATTACGTAGATCGCTTTTAAAAGAAAACAGAGCAATATGAAGGTAGAAAAGTTGAATGTTCATATTTAAGTTTTCAAGCTGTTTGTGGTGAAACTACTAACTCGAAACTCGAAATTAGAGAGAAATGGTCTCTTTAACATGGACACCCCTTAACAAATGGGTTTCGCTCGCTGTCTGCTCTATACTACAGCCTGAGAAAAACACACGTTGAATTATCAACTACTGTTATTTTACTTGATCTCGTATCGCATTATTCTGTTGATGTGTGTTTGTGTTTGTCTGGTTCTCAGACTAGTGTGGTCGGAAAGATGAAAAAGAGAGTTAGTTTATAAACAACAGAGAGCATTAGAAAGTGAAGGAGGAAGGAAGAGAGAGAAAGAATGAATGAACAAACGAACGGAAGAATATAGAGGGAGATGCACGAAAAGAGAGACACTGAACGTACCTGGCCAGCTCTCGTTGAGAACAGTAAACCAACAAAACATGCGGACGCGCAAAGAACAGCAGTCAAAATTGGTTTCTTGACAGTAATCAGATGAGAGTCGTTGAGAGATGTGATCACACCTTCTAGGGTTCCTGCATACGATAATTTTAAAACTATTCGCTTTGTGCACATCGAATTCACAATCTCGCACTACTCGGGTCTTTAGTTTTCAGCATTTAGTACAGTAGATTACATGCGGAAGTGTGATCTGCAATGGTCTGTTCCAAAATGAGCGTTATCTGAAACAAACGTTCCATTGATACTACAGATTTATTTGGCAATTTGACAAACGGATAGAATTTGGCAATGTAACAAATCTCACCGAACATTGAACCAAGACCTAGAGACAGGAGCATCATGAAAAAGAGCAGGGACCACATTGGCGGGAACGGAAACTTCAAAATGGCTTCAGTGAAGACAACGAACGCTAATCCCGTTCCCTCGGCAGCCTGAAAACTTTGATTTCAAAGGCGCATGATGTTGAGCTTCCCGAAAGTGAACGTATAGTTCGACTGGTCAAACATAGGGAAAAAAATTCATATTCTCAATTGGTTTTGGAGCAGCGTCGACACAGTGTGAAAATATTCCAACCTCAGTGATGATTTTTGCATAGTCACACAGCTGTGAATGAGCCGCCATCAGAGTGAAGTTTCCACTGAATTTGTTCTTTATCATCTGAAAATTCAACGTAACTGCCAGAATACCATTCTCGAAAATGCAGAGGACATTGCCGAAAAGACCACATCAAAAAAGATTGCGGTGTTTCGTGAGTATCAAAGTTTTGCGATTTTATGATGAATTGGTAGAACAAATTTTGTTACGACATTACAAAACTGAATAGGAAATTCACTAAAAAATTTCCAACTTTTGTGGAGTCTGTTTTAGACTAGTGACGAAGGTATAATGATGAAACTCACCTCAATGTACTCTTCCCTCGTGAACATCGCCTTCACGTCATCCACAGAACTGAACATTTTTGGGTAGACGTCGGCCATAATTCGCATATCCCTAAAGCAGGTAGCAATGAAGAGTGTGGATTCAACCTTTTAGAATTACATACCTATAGTTTCTGTCATGCTCACTACTTCGATACGAAAATAATTGGCAATGAGATAAAATATTGTTGAACACTGCATTTGAAGCATTAGATCGGAGAGCTGTAGGTACAACTTCACTTTGTTTCGTTTAGACGCCGTGTGAAATGAACTCACTTCTCAACGCAGGTACTCATATTGTTATGTCCCATATATCCAAGAACACAGAAAATAACCACTGCCGTGTACAATGATGTAACAATGTTACATAAAGCCAGAAGTGAAGCATCTCTCTTGCAGTCGTTTTTAATTGGATTGTAGCTTCCGAACGCAATCAGGCCTGGAAAAAATGCAGTTTCTTGCACACATTCTAGATGGCTTTTTCTATCTGAACAGCACGTGATGGTTGAGTTTTTATAAAACGCAGCTTGATCATTCACCTCCAAATCCAAGTCCCATCGAGTAAAATATCTGTGTGGCTGACTCCAACCAAACAGTTGGACTAGATAACATCCGGAGCTGAAATATAATTATTTCGAATCGATAACCGTGAATAGTTTTCACGAAGGAGCGATTTTAACTCATCCTAGGGAGACCCGAACTGATTTCTTTCTCTCATAAACGACGATGCTGGGTTTATCGCTGTGGTCAACGAAACAAAGGTATTATTAATGAACATATGTTTATACTGTACGGGGAAAAATAGGATTTTCAACTAACATCAGGGTTAATCATGTGCCAGAGACCTTCCTTCGCTCCCTCAAGCGTTAGTGAACGAATGAGGAAGATTGTTGTTACAATATAGGGAAAGGTGGCAGTCATATACATCACCTGAAACAGAGATATATCATCTAGTTACTAGCTCAAAGTAGCAAACACTTGGTGGATACAAGCTCACAGGTCTACTAGTAAAACAACTGCACTTTTCCAAACTACATAACAGTGTTACTTTGTGCTTTCCAACTGAAATTTCAAGAACTAAGGTCATATTTCCTTGTATGTAGGCTGGAGCTCAATGAACGATGAACGAAATTGTTCATGCAAAATATTAGTCTTTGCTTTTCGCAACACTTTCAATTTTGACAAACTATGTTTGCCTCAGCGGGAGCCTTTTGTTCAAAGAAGCAAACTCGACAAGAATTATATCGGAGAAACGAACGTAAAGTTGTTAAAACAGAGAGTGATTTTTCAGCTGCCGTGCACGTGATACGAAACTCTGGTTCCGTGCAAAAGTTGGTGAGAGCAAGCGAAAAACGAAATGGAGAATTTATGAAATTACCAACCTTTCCACTTGATTTGATTCCTCTCATAACACAGAGATATATCAGGAACCACGCCACACATAGACTAACTGTGATGTGTGGATTGAAACCCCCCAGTTCTCCAATTGACCTGAAAAAAGGGCACCATCTTAGTCAGTGTGTGGGCTTGATTATAACTGAACATGATGTTTGTTCCATGAAACAAACACTGGCTCTGGGAAGCAGGCACTGTCCACTTTTCTTCTATGTTTTCCGTTCTGCTGATATATTAGTTTAATTACGCAGGTTTAATGCACCGTTCGACATTTGTGATTTGTACTGTGTGAGCGAACCATAACTTATAGTTGGTTTACACCTTATCCTTTATTGCTTCTATTCCGTATAATTTCAACACCTCACCGCAAAAAAATGAATCAAATCAAATCAAATCAAATCAAATATTTATTACACAGTGTGTCTGTGTAAGAACGGAACAAAAGTTTGTGAATGTTTAAACTAGTTCGATGATGATGAAACATATTTGTTTACGTTAACGAGAATTGGTTATATTTTGTTGAGACATAATTCTCCATATCTTACCCTGTTGTGTCTAGAGCTTTTCTGTTCCAGAAGTACATTGTAGTCGAAGACGACATCGAACACTCGTAGTTCACAGAACCGTTGATTTCCGTCGGACAATGCTGTAAAATATCCCGCTCTAAACTCAATTAAAATCCAGGATTCTCCAGGCCAAGACAAGAACGAGAGCGAAATGACGAACTAACCGTCCACGGCAGTTCGAGGGTGATCGATTGTCCGAGGTAAAACAGACACCATGTGATGATGACGTTGTAGTACAATGCAACTAGGTACGAGACAATGGCGGCCGACACTCCCAGTCCTGCAATAGTTCTAATAAAGTATGCTTATACTACCCCTGATATGTCTTTTCTCACTGCAGGAATGTTGGCCTCTTGGCTCAATTCGGGCCACGTGCGTGTTTCGACATGTGACAAACAACTGTCGTGCACCTGCGGGGAAAAACTCTGGTTTCATCAAAGAGTTGCCAGAGCAGTCAACTAGACACAAGGCATACTACTGAAATACCTGATAATTGCTTACCACGGCAGGACTTAAATTAACTAAAACTTTATTACTATAGCGAAAATACTCACAATTGATCGTACAAACTACGAAAAACGCAACCATTGCTTTTTAATTTTATTTACCGTACAAGCCATTCATATAAATACACGAGCAGACAATGTTCACTGACCTCCTAGGTAGGGATGAATTGCATTCCAGACCCCGATGGGACCAGTTCGTAACCGCTGACCGATTCCTAGTTCAATCAGAAACAGGGGAAGGCCCAACAAACCCATCATAATTATGTATGGTATTAAGAAAGCTCCTAAAGAAAATATTAAGAAAAAATTGAAAATTGTCACCAAGCTCACGGCAAAACGAGATGTTCAGAAAGATAAAATACTTGTCCATAAAACGAAATTGAGACCCACCACCGCCGTTTTTCTGGCAAAGATACGGAAAACGCCAAACATTGCCCAGGCCAACAGCGTAACTAACTACGCCCATATAGAATTGAGCCTGAAAAAGACAATCAAAAAATCATATAAATATAGTCGTCGCCAACGGAAAGGCGGATGGGTACTGTATATCTCAATTTCCGCTGTGTACGGACACATGTCATCGATTCTAACGCTTATAGGTGGTTAGCACCCTGTTTCGATATTTTGCTCGCAGGTTCGATACCAATTTGGCATCCCCTATGTACTTTATTATTATTTTACTCTTTGTTTTTATAAAGAGACCAACCTTGTTATCCCACTGTTCTCGCTTTTTCTCTCCTTCCTCCACATGGAATGTGATGGTGCTTTGTGGTCCCTCAGCCTATAATATTCATAATTTTTCTCTCACGTCGTCAAACATGGGAAAATTGAGCAAAGTGAAGAAAGAAGTTAAAGGGAGGACACTCACATTGAATTCGCAGTTTTCAATGTTCACACTTTGATCATTGAAAGTGACTCTGGATCCAAGCCGTATTTCTTCCTCGCTTCCTGATTGAAAGGTGGCCCTTTTGGAACCAGGTATGTCGAGCAGGTCGGGTGGTCCGCCACCGCTCATTTCTGAATCCATCTTAACTATTCAAACATACTTTTTTTGAAGTGCTATCACAGTGAAACATAGGTACAAAACGTCACAATAAGATGGCATTTCTGCAAAAACGTACTATCTGGGTCCTACTTCACAAGGTTGCGCTCGCCAGGCTCGAGCAGCGGTAGCTGCCAACATTGTGGCCAACATGTGGTCGAGTGAATTGAAAGACAAGGTAATTGAACAGGGTGCAGTAGTTCAGCTTTTTGCATGTGATTCGTCATAGAGAAGTTCTCGAAACAAATTAGAGGTTTCTATAAATAACTGTGTGATCACGTGAAAACTTATCAAAAATTGATACATTCCAAAAATAACAAAGTATTTTCTAAGGTGAAACGTTGGAGAAAATGTTAATATTGAACCTGAACGAATTCGCATACTGTCTCTCACTCATTGTACAGTTAGTTATGAGGCAAAATGTTGGCTTCACAGAAACATCAGGAACCGAATGCGTATTACATTGGGTCCTATTACGAAACTATGATTTATTCCTACTAGAAAATGGATTGATTCGCATCTTGGTTGCGCAACTGAGCTTTCACCGTTATAGAAGTCTAGAGGGATAGTGCATTAATATTTGTGATATGCAGAATATGTGCGATTCCATTACTGGCTGAGACTGCATGTATGACATGCGAATGAAATAATGGATCAATGAAATAGATGAGAATCGACTGTAGCTGCCTGATCAAACACTCTGTTTTATTGAATCTACTCGTCTCTTTGCGATAGACGAACAATCCACGTGACGTACTCAAACAAATGCTAATTCCTCAAACATGCGATAAAGAATTCCAGGGCAGCAGCTCCTAACATCGTCAACTACTAAAGAAGTACTTTTCACGTGGTGATTGCTGAAACAACTTCAAGTTGCAGAACAAATTATAGCTGTATTCGTAATTTATGTGTGGGAACCAACGCAACCACACGTTGACAGGCGTAAGCGCAAACTAATATACAAACAGGTACTATTAGCTATGCTGGCAGTATGAATAGATGTATCCGTGTCGTTCACCCGTTCAGGCAATTTCTATTTGGTAAAAATAGAGACTATAACCAAGTATAAAATTCGCCTTTGAGTATCTTTCCAGTCTCTTCAAAACTAAGTTAGGTCTTTATTACGAACTATAAGGAGTTGTTCTTGCTTCGACTTGTTTTAATATAAAGAACTTGTCAGTGAGTTATTTTCATCGTTTTTGAACAGACATGTGCATGATACTTGTGTGTTATCAGAAAGTGGCACTTAGTTCTAAAAGTAAACATAAATAGTGCAGTGGATGTATTCACAGAAAACACAAGAGTCTGAGAAGCCGGCGTGATCGGTCCTGTTATTTCATCTCTATGGCAACTGAGTTAGAATATCTGAAATAAATCGGCTGGCGCAACTTTGTTAGATCTGAGTTATGCACTCGATCAATATGGGAGAATGAGAATATAGAGGAGTATGATAATGAGAATAATGTTAGAGAACATCTAAGGAAAAGCGGTCGATGTTAAATGTCTTGTAGTTTCCAAACGTAGTGTTAATTGAGAGAAAATTAGAACACGAAAGTAATGTTTCTGTGATGTGTAAGGAAATGGAAGAGTTGAACAGTGTTCTGGCAATCGAAATTGTGGTGGAGAAAGATGAGTTCCGTCGCGATGAGAGGCCAGCCGTATTACAGCACCTCCTGCCACCCTCCCTAACATACTTACAAAAAGCAGCTAATGTTACATTAAAGGAATCCTACCTATGTAACTAACTTTCATTTTGATATTTTAAACGTTTTACGTGTTCTCTCATTTTGTAACAGCTGAACACTTGCTTTAAAATCTTACCAAACTGTAAGCACGTTCAACTGCTGTCGATGAGTACGAATGTCTTTTCAGTTCGATTTAAAGTTGACTACACGAGATGGGAAAGTTTTCGACGTGATTATACGGAGCTCAGGGCTGTCGTTTTATTAGCGTCGAGAGCAATGTATGTTCATCGTCTACCTTGCTTGCTGAGAAAGAAATCTATTTGCTGATATTAGGTCTGGATAGCAAACCACGTGCTATCTGCTGTTGACAGATCTAATAGTCGGAGTTTTGCGCCGAGAAAATGATACAGAGAAATGAAGCTGTACCACAATAATTATTAGCGAGTGAAACCAACGGCAATGAAACTCATATGAGCTATGGCAACACAAAATATGTCTACCCGAAAAACAGACGGGGTTGTGAAATATATGATTGAAGACTATAATTGAATTGAACCTGAAAAAAGTCATTCATTCAAAAAAGAGTTGAATAGAAGTTTCTTTAGCATAACTGGAGGTAAACTAGGTTGATTTTGGGAGCACCACGTTGAGTTGGATTGACTTAATCTTGATTAACTGATACAACTAGATTAGTTAGAAATACAAAATAACTGTTCCTTGCACCAGTAACTTAAAGTTACTTGTGAGAAGCACGGAACTAAAATTATATTCGAATTTACGTTTTTTTTTTGAATAACTGAGGTATTAAATGTAGTTCAATTTTAGCATCAATATATTGCGTTTTCCATAAGTTCGTGAAAACTCAATAATAATGAGACAGAAACTTTGACTTGTGTCGTTATTCTGAGCTGAACATAAAAACACAGAACTTTTGTCTCTTCGAGTCGGAATCATACAAATTGAATTAATACAATCATTCACCAACAGAAAATGAATTGTTTCAAAGTACCGCGTGTTCACATATTTTCTATTATGTTATTTCAGACAGCGAACGAAATGAAAGCATCGCTATGCTATGTGTAATGAAAATGACGCGGAAAGCTGGGGCGCAGATAATAAAGGCTGAGTGGAAAACGAATTATTGGCGAGGGTGGAGCTCTGTCTCCCTCCTCTTTGCCTGTCGAATATTGCACATGAAAGGGGTGAAAAACACGCAAAGCTGGCAGTATTCAGACATCAGAGACGAATCATAGACGAACTGTGACGAATTGATGAACTTCAGAGACATATTCAGCTCTGTCATGAAATATCAAAACTGGAAAAAGAGAAAATTTAAAAAACTTCGAAACCTTAAAAAATAGTTCCTTATCATTGTTTTCTCGATGTCTTTGAAAAAAAAAGTTTCTATTGGACGAATCCAGGTCTTTTCCACAACAAAGAAGAAGAAACCAAAGTTGCTTTGAATTGAACCAGGTTTGTTTCATGTGATAATACATATACTTTTGTAGCGGAGTAATATTCGAAAGCAAGCGCAATCCGTTAAGAAAGATATGATGATTGTTTTGCAATCGGTACTAGTTTTTTTTTTGTTTCAGCTGAATTTGAGAAAAATCCAGTCAGAAACAAGCTAACATACACATACTGATTCCATAACACATGTAACCTGAGCTCTTTCTTTGGGTTGCCGCATCTCGAAGTATGCTGAATTGAGTGGACCAATCAAAATGTAAGCAATCGTAATAACAAACTGAAACACTTTACAACCATATAATCTTATTGCAATTCGCGAAAGAACACTTACTACCAATATGTTCACACGGTAAGTTTCTGAGACTCGCAAATCATCTCTGAGCGCATAGTTTTGCTAGTGACGTGAGGTAAGGAATCCTCTGAACTTCGAATGCGAAAACGAGGGAAGGACATTTCGTATGCATTGACTAGGAGGTCACGAGCTGACTCTTTCTCGAGACAATTTTGAGCCGTCGTTTGTGAAATGCGGAACAGCAGGTCGATAATCCTTTCCTACATCATAATGTTTTTGCGTTACACAGTTTTGACGACGATACTGCGAGCACTGAAGGAAATCAACGTCACGTTTTTTCCTTCAGTGCTCGCAGTATCGTCGTCAACGGGTCATCAAACTTTGTGGCACTAAGTTGGACAACATCAAGTCATCGGACTTCAAAACACTCCGACAAAGCGGATAAAAAAAGTTGATAGAATTGCAGTTTTGAACTGAAGGATTTTAAAAATTAAAAACTGTGCTTCGTTGAACTGTTCTTTTGTAATCTATACCAGGCGACATATAACTTTTTGCCTTGTTTCTCAACACAAACCTAGCAGTACACGTCGCCTGGTCTACTATCTTAAAAACCGCCGCAAATTAGAAAAAGGGCAGCAGCGCGATTTCGGCAGAAGACCAATATTTGACAGGTGAGAGACTCGCAAGGAAGACAGGAACGGATTGAGTAAGGAGCAGCGAGGGACTGAATCGACGCAAACGTGCTAGGAGCATTGCAAAACAGTTTCTAGTCCTTTGAGAGTAAGGTCCTATTACAGAATACGGTGATGGTACATTTGAAGTTGGTAGAATGCGATGAGATTTCAGAAAACGCTCAATACGGGTCTGGAAAGCAGAAAGGGTTTTATTTGTTTGACATGTGAATGAGACCATGAAAGGGCTCGGAATTTGGTGGATGTACATACATATAACACACTGAGCAAATGCAAATAATAACTGACATGGTACAACCATTTAGACCGAACCAATAAAGTTTGAAACTGCGTCGTTATGAATTGTTCACATAGGTTTTGTTCTACGATCGAGCTCGTTATGCTTACGGAGTAGTGTCTAGAGATGAGGAGGGCGCAATAGATATTGAGAAATGGTAGATATTCTTTGTTCAGCAGATACGCAGACGAGGGTGAGAGAGTGTGCGCCAGGCAGCGAGAGGATCGATGCCGTTTCCCAAAACTCACTTTCAAAAAAATCAATTGAGATGAGGGGAATGCGTTTTCCAGACGTAAAGCCGATGAGACATGGCTGAGAGGGAGAGGGTGCCATAGAAAAGGGAGATTGTAGCGAGACACAACGAGACGGGGAGAGGGTGCGGATGTTAGACACTCGTAACAACTGAGTAATTGTTAACACTATGAAGAATGTGTGTGTGTGTGCTCATCGAGGTAATCAATAAGTAAATGCACTTGAGAATTTATTCAGAAGGTAAAGCTGTACAAAAACAATTGTAGTCGTGAATCAGCACATGAGTCTCAGGAACGGAGCCATCCACGGAACTATTTTCTCGAGTAAGCAATAGTTATACGGAATCAGAGCCTTCGACGGAATCGGGTAGGCTATGTATTCATCCAGCAGCAGTAGAGCGAAATCTAGCGGTTTCATATGTTTAAGTTGTTGTTTGTTGTATCCCTTCTTGGCAACCAGATCATTTTTCAAGTCATCTAGAATATCTTCCACAGGCCTCACGTTCTCTCCCGATCGATACCTGCAAACCACGATGATTCAGTGTTGCAGCTGCGATCATTTCCCTATAGTATGCGCCCTATCCATGACAGAAAAATCATATGAGATTTCGTACATGCCTGCGGCCCAATCTGTGCAACACCTCTCAATGTAACTTATCAAATATAACAACTACAATTAGAAATATGAATACAGCGTTTCATTGTATAATTTTAAATGTGATATACAGCGTTTCAGTGTCCCGGACGTTTTATAATCCCGTATTGAATGGCAAGAACCATAAGGAACTATTACTCGAGTCCCCTATCTACCTTCACCCTACGCATTGTAGTTTGGGCTCCATTTTATACAAATCCTGTTGCAAAACGTGAGCCTAATTATCGCGCAAGCCGATGAAGGGAACGGGTGAAGTCAGTGAGGAAAACCCGCCAATTTTCACAAGGCCATCCATCGTGTTGCGACTTCATCGACCAAACCTTCATTTGACCCCCACGGTCTCCTCATGCACAATGTACTCAGAGTGATCACTTCGCTAAACTTCTTGATCTCAAAAAATAGAATGGGCATAAACGCATTCTCATGCTGCAAACAACTGGTTCAAAAACTAATGAAAATCGGCAGTCATATCTCTGTTAATCTTGTTGCAGATGCAACGTACTCGATCGATTCAAAACTTGTCATCTTTTTGAGATAGTAACAGTTACGGATGACTCCTTTTGAGAATAGAGATTCCGTAAACACATACCACTTTGAGAACACGTTTTTCTTCTCCTCGTTCTCGAAACAGCGAGCCCTGAAGACGATTGTCATCCGTAGATCATTCGTTTTATATCTGAAAATGAACTGATGAGGTTTGTGAAGGTCAACCTTTTGCTTAAGTGCAGTAATTGTTTATTTTTTGGCATCACGCAACGGACGAAAACTCGTGCGAGAATCATTCACGTGTTGTCTTGCTGTCTTGCGAGCAAACTACAAACACTCAACCTCAACTGACTCAATGAAAATTGAGTAGAATGGCTGCGATTTCGAGAATTTTTGGTTTACAAAACTCACAACAGTAGGTTTTCTATTCAGTCAAATACCTGTACCCGGTTTGTTTTTGCAACAGTGGTGCGCAATAAATAAAATCTGACCGCGCGCAGAGCGAACCGTTGCAATATTCGATTTTCCAGGAGGCGTCTAGATAAACGTCGTGTTAGAGGCTGAGAGTAAACAGTATCTAATTTTACGTCGAACGCAACACCTCAATACCTTATTTCGCATTTCTGTGAAAGGCATAGTTAACCTGAGTACGTATCCTAGAAGATCCCGGCACCTTCATCCCGTCCTGCGTCTCCTCATACATACGCTATTTTTCTGCTCTTACATCCCGTCGGGAAGTAAGAGACGAGAAATAGTGAGGCAGAGCGAGAGACGCAGAACGGGATGAAGGTGTCAGGATCCTCTAGCATACGTACTCTGATGCTAGTTGGGTTGGACTGGCACGAACTTAAAAAAAACTTTTAAAATTCGATTTTCAGATGACGTATGAGTGAAGTTGAACCACAATAAACTGATGTTTTCCACTACGCAAACGAACAATGCACAACACTCTTTGTCAATCACTTTTTGATTTGAAGAGCATCTAAGTTTAGATTGTCTTCTCTTGAATTTGCTTTGTTTTTTCTAATACACTCTGAAAAACAAACCAGTAATAATTTAGCTCATACTCGTTTGGAAACGCCTTGCCTGTGAGTTTAGTGTTTGGTGGTTGGCGAAATACTGAAATCACTGACTTTCCAATGGTTTCTCCATTCGAAGTCACCTCCCACTTCTCATCTCCCTTGTAAACCAATCTATTGTTTTTTGTTGACACCATCGGAGGAGGCTTCCGTTTCGGTTGATAGATAGTAGAAGCGTGAATAACCTGTGAAACACATACCCGTAAATAAACGACTGAGGCCGGTCAGTTTCGAATTAAAGAAGATTGTGGAAGTTTGAGGTTGCGGCCCCAATCTGCAAACTTCGCTTCCCGACCTTCTAAAGTAAGAACTGTTTCAGACATAGTAGTTTTTCAACCGTTCTGTACCGTTGTTGTATCTGGTTCTCTACCGTTAGTCTTGCACCTTTGTTATGTGACGTAACTGTTTCACATTGAGTTAGCGAAACACGATTTCACCACAATGTTGTAGTAGTTTGATACTTGAAACGCTTTGTTTACCACTCAAACCATTTCCCCATAAAGACAGCAGAGGGTTCAATTGATTGAACGATGCGTAGCGAGCGGTCGTTGATTATTTTCCAGCGGTTGAGATAGTGTGTAGATCAATGATACGCAGACTGGCTGGCCCCTCGCCAAACCCCGCCCCTTACAAGATTGATGGTGCGATGGTTTGGTTTCCACAATGGTTTGACAAATCCTATATGTCTTTGTGAAAGATAGTAATGCAGTTTGTCACTGTAGGACCGCACCGTGACTGAACGCTACATATGTTTGAAAACATTATTGCTTGCTCATTTCTGAGACTAACAGGTTATGAAACCTATCCAATTGGTGTACAGCCATCTGACGTCCTTTGTACGGAGATCGCGCTGTCCGGATCTTAGCCGGCATTTCTCATTTTCCACGCTACTGCGCAAAGGTCGTATCCAGGCGTGTACCGGTTGCTCACAATTTCAACGTCTCTGAATGAAGTTTACCTTTGATCCGTCCACAATAGAACCTGCGCGAGGAATCGGTAGCTCATGGTAAGGCTTTATGTCATTTCTATAATATATATATATACGGAAAATAATTCTTCTGAAAACAACCAAACAATTCAACCAGCAGTTGGTTAGATACAAACTAAAATGTGAATTGTAGGACGTAAACCATTTATGATCTGTATCTAAAACCCTTTCAAAACTTTTCACATGTCACCAATCTGCTTGAAAGTTTCACAGTCCATCAAGAGTTAAGTTGTGCAAAACACATGTTATGTAACCGGATCATTAGTCAGTTTTTCGATCGTTTTGAACATTTATTATAACACCTCCCACAGCTTCAAACTCACGTGAGATAATAGATGAACTGTCCTCCTCTTGTTGTGGAGTTCCACTCATGATAATAACCAACCACCTAAACACCTATCGTCTCAACATTTACACAACCGTGTGCCTCGACAATTAGACTGTGTGCTTTTGAAGTGGATTCGTTGTTTTCTGTCGTGCACGTGCGAATCGACAATTTCGATCAGCATGCTTGCTGACATACTTTTAGCTCTACCTGAATGCAGCTAGCGACCAACACATGTGAACTAGATTTGAGGTTAATATTTTGCCATTTTGATTTTTTTTTTCGTGCAATGGCAAGCGCTGAACACAACGCAAAATCAATACATTCTCGTAACACCACATAAGTCTGGGTCACAGCCATGAATAAAGCAGGAATTATATTAGTTCCAGTTGCAAGCTACCTGTATCTGGTCAATCATCTCTTGTTGATACAGACCAGAATGTTGCATGACTGCCAATAACCATTGTGGATATTGGAATCGGGTGGCACGATCAAAATAAACGGCGTCCAGATGAAGAGCAACGGATTGGCCGGGAACCTAGAAACGTCAGTACAATTTGGGCTGCAATGTAGTTATTGGGACAATGCATTGTGCTAGTCATCCAGCACCAGCTTTTGCTTTTCTGATGAGAATTAATTCGATCTATCTGTTCACCTGAATAATGAAGTTGAACTGGAATGGATCCAAAACTTGTTTGTGGGCTGGACACATTTCCACCGCCTCTTGTAAAAACCTTGAAGAATTGAAAAATTTACCGATTTTGTCATCACGTCAATCTATTTTAACTATTTTCTGTGCCGGCATTTCGAAAGCTTTCAGCTGCGGGAACTACGAAAATCTAGTGCATTAGTGCATAAGCGCCGTTTGCCGCACGTGCAGTCGTAAGCTAGAGTACATAATGAGTTGCGTAAAAAACGTATCATTGCCATTTTTCATTCTGGACAACTGTTGTTGTCATTACTATAGATTTGAAAGCAACGCTTTTCCGAGTGTCAATGGAAGTTCAGCTATTCAGAGTTAACTGACCCACAGACGTGTATAACTTCTCATTGTAGCAAATTTCTTATACTTACAGTAATGAAAAACTTTTTGATGGCTCCTGTTTTCAATGTTCTGGAGTCGATAAATAAGCGATGATGATTAGATTCTCTGCGCGTACACCGTTCTGATGAGTTGTGTGCTTATCCCGAAACATTGTACACTCAACTCTCAACTATAGTGAGTGCCAAATTTATAGATTTCTGTCTCTCGCCGGAATCGAACCTGCGAGCAAAAGTTTCGTAGCAGGGCGCTAGCCCCTGCGCTATTGGAGCACATAGCTGTCACTCTTCGGATTGGCAGACTTGTGTGCGTATACAGCGGAAAGTAAGATGTACAGTACCCTCCCGCCTTTCCGTTGGCAACGACTATATGATGTACATATCAGACTTGTTTTCCGTTATACAGCAATCTACCTGACAACTCACTTCTCAGATTCAAAAAGTTCCTTCACTTTCGGGTACGCATCCAAATCAAAGAAATAACGGCCAAACGACTGTACTCTTGAGGATGAGGTCTGTAAGACTTTAATATTCCGCTTTTGCTAATTGTATCTTACCTTTAACTGTTGAAACAAGCTTCCATGTGTATGAATCTTTCAACTTTGCTGACTTTCTTGTCATGCTTAGTAGTTCACATAAATCAAATAGTCCAAATATGTGTACTCATTATTCATATATGCGTAGAACTACCGTCTGAGGGCCGAGAACAGAGGTTGTCTTCTCTACAATTGGCAATTCGAGGAGCGCGTAAGCCAGTGAACAAATGGTATTATTTTCAACGCATGGGGAAACTTTAAGTTCTCTAAACATTTTTCTTGTGCCCTATCACTTCATGAAGTTTGCACTCCTGAATTTTGGGACTCTTGCTCACAATCCCTGGTAAATATGTTCTATTTCAGCCACGTAATTATCTTCGGTGTTCAGGCCAATAATATTCCTTAAAAGGTATATAACTAGTGGCTCTGGAAGGTTCAAAGCGGCACCAGAAAGTCTTCTTTCATTCCTTCGACTCCTCCATATTTCATGAAATGACGACCAACGTCTATGCGACCGGGAAGAATACAATGCGTTCGTGCCCTATAAAAAAGATCCTGAAGCAAAACAAATCATGGATATGGATCTCCGAAACTCTCTCTCCCTCTCTCTCTCTTCCTCTCCCTATCTGTCTCCCTCTCCCTCTCTCTCTCCCCCTATCTCTCTCCCTCTCCCTCTCGAGAAAACTAGATCTAAATGCATATATTTCCTCTCCTTTTGTTAAAAGATGAAGAAGTTTCGTTTTTAGAATATGGGACTTAGGAGGGTACTTGGTCCGCAGTTCGTTACCGCAAGACTCGGTACCAGATTTTCCACGGCTAAGTCCCATGAAAATTGTCTAGCCTCTCTCTCTCTCTCTCTTTCCCTACCTCTCTCTTTCTCTCTCCCTCTCCCTATCTCTCTCTACCTCCCTCTACCTCTCTCTCTCCCTCTCTCTCTCTCTCTCTTTAGAGATATTTTAGAGATATCTTTTAGAGATATTTGATCTTCGAGCGATCGTTTTATCTAATCTATTAGAACACCAGACATTGTTACCTCAGCCTTGCTCATGGGAAGCTACTCTTGGTAAGGTCGATGGGAGAACAACAACAAACCGCGCAAAGATGGATATAAATAGAAGGGATGAGCTTAATTATTTCATTCGACCGCAGTTTTTTTCTCTTTTTTAAATGAATAGCATCTGGTAGATATTAGAATAGGATTTAACAACAGTGAGATAGAATAAGATAATCTACATTTAATTGATATTATTTAAAAAACTTTTACTTTTTTGATTTCAATATGTACAAATAATTACTTTATTATATAATCTAATTTATTGGCTAGCGGGTTCTCCTGATGAGGCTCGACCGCTAGCCAGTGTAGTTTCGTAGAAAGTCGGAGCCGAAACGAACTGCACTTGTTTTAAAATATAGCTAACTCTATAAAATGATAGTATTTAAGATTCTCACCTATTTTTAGTTATCAAAGCGTTTTAAATATAGACAGTAATTAGGCATAAACCCTAAAATAGTATATGTTCTCATTAATCTCTCTCTCTCTCGCGCGCGCTCTCTCTCTCTCTCTCTCTCGCGCTCTCCCTCTCTCTCTTTCTCTCTCTTCGTTTCTTCACTGTCAAGCGCCTGAGAACAACGTATTTTTCACAGAAATAGGTGGTAAAACCTTGCAATGTACATACTTGTTTGGAATCAGAAACATATGAGGGCATGTTCCATCATTGTTTATAGGTTCGGCCTCTCCTATGTGTTCGTAGGTAGTGTTGTAGAACTAGAAAACTAGGAACGTGAAATGTCACCATTATTTGATTATATTCAATGTTTTCAAATACTACTCTGCAATTTCAAAAAAAAATCTACTTGTAATAAATATTCTAAATAAACTCAGTGGTTCACCGAGAACAGTGTGTAGAAAACTATCATGAACTTTATCGACTTTCGGACGCAAGCTAGAATATATTATCCAAAAGTTTAAATGGCCTAAAACTTTAGCTGTGTAAATGCAGAACGTAACCTCAAGATCCTGACTGTTACTTGGAAAGTCTGCCATTTCCTTTGTAAGTTGGAGAATGTGTTTCGCTTGATCTTCTGACAACATCTCGTGTATGAACTTGGCTTTGTGATTCAACAGGTGGTCCGGAATGTTTGGAGTACGCCAGGACTTGTTCACAAAAAACGCAATGACAACAACCACAACGAAATAGGCCTTTGTCCGCAGCGACATGGACAAAGGCATATTTTTCCCTGGAATGTGAAAGATAATTGAGAAAAGAAAAAAGAAAAGTGAAACATAGAAAGAAACTATTTCTCGTATAAACTGAGCGTTCAATTTGCCCAGAATGGAAGAAAACGTAGAGCTGATGGAAAATGACACTTATTATTCCAATTTTTCGATAGAACTCAAGAGAGCGAGTAGTCCAGCAGAGGGGATGGGCAATAAAAGTCACAACCACGTTGTCACATTACCAATGAATTGGGCAAATAGCAACCTTCGGACTATCTACTATCTGATAAGAAGAAATTTTATGCGGTAATTCAAAACATCTTGATAATGTTCCGCGTAAAATATGGGAAACAAATAGGCAAATGACAAAATGAACACCAGCACTGTTTAGGATAGCATGAAACTCATACTCCTACTCATTCAATGATCGCCTTATCAACAGACAACGCGATATCCTATTTGTAGATGTGTTCAATACGATCTATTAGCCATATAGTTCGATATTTCTTGTCTATTTGAACATGGCCTGAAAGTATAACACAAACTCAGTAAACCTATATACCAGTCAAACATTCGGAGACAGTAGAAAGCCGAGTAAATCTAATAATGTCGACGAGTACTTCGAACCTGCATAATGCGCATTGCAAAAAGCTACTTCTTATCTCTTTTATTTTAGAAATATGACATGTCGAAAGTTGAAAATTCAATCTGAGCATGCCATAGTAATTCATGTTTGTGACAGAGTTTATCGCGCGGATTCTGCGTGAGTTGTCTTTGGTTGGGCCATTGCGGACTCGTTTTTTGCTTTTAATTGGCAAAAAGCTTCAAATATGATCTTTGTTTTCAAACAGAATAAGAACGTTAGAGAATCATAAACTTGAGGTGGTCTGAGAATTTGAGCCAAATCGGATAATGTTTGCTCAAGTTATGGTTTCATGTCGTTGTTGAAAAGCTCCGCTTTAATTCGTTCCTCCTCCCTCATCCCTCACGATATTTTGACCGCATTGTATTGGAAAAACTATTGAACCGATTTGGCTGAAACTCGAAACATGCGTTCTAGGTCAGAAGTTAGCCCGTTGCGCCAAATATGAAACGTATAGCTTATCATTGGCGCCAAAAACGACAGACACTAGTTGTCGTCTCTTAAAATGTTTCAATTCAATAGAAGTTGAACAAGTTGATGTAGAATGTGGATTTTCGTTTTCGAAACTGGAATTTCCCTTCTGGCGCTCGAACTAGGCGCCAAAACATGATGACATGGTCAATGGAATCGTTTGAAATTTGGAACAGTTCATGGTGATTGCATTGTCAGTGAACACTAATAAACTAAAATTGTTAAGTTAGCTCCTGGCGCGGGCGCAAATTGGTGCCGTAACTAAAAACGGGAAATTGTCAACATGTTTCGAATTTGGTCATTTGGATGATGACCACCACGCAACTACGAACGTTCGTTTAGTTGTTGATAGTAACTTTTCCTTTTCCTTTGCGATTTATAGAGATACGTGGCCAATGACTATAAAAGAAAATACATTTTTCCATAGCGCTAGAGGCGTTCGCTAACCTGCGTCAAAACTGAATGAAGAGTTTATCGTTCAAACTGTTGAAAAAAGGTTATATCACTGAACTTTTTCTTACTTCTTCTTCTACTTTTCCTTCTTTATTACCTATTATTATACGGTGGTAATAAGCGCCATATGAGCCAAACTTAGCAAAGATGATCCCGTTCCACTTGTTTTTCAGAGTTTCTTCAGTTAAGATTGCTCATTAATTTTGTAGTTGTAGTCTCAATTTCGCCTTTGCATCAAATAACTTGAGCTTTCTTATATAATAAAAAGGTTACAATATTTAGAATATTAGAAGTTTCGTTGGCGACATGGGTACAACTTGTACTGTACTTGTTTGTAAGAGTACAACTAGCAAAAATAGGACAATTCGTGAAAAAAGCATTATCTTGCTATATTATCAAAAACAATCTGGATATTTGATGACTTTGTGTTTCTCGATGTATAGGATGTTTCACGGAATTCGCATAAATGAAGTTATAAAAACCCCATTCGATCTATGAGAGAAGACTAGAAAATGATATAGGATGTTTTTGATAAATAATTTTTTTCTCCAACATCGTCGAAATTAACCAAATCTTATGTTCACAGAAACAACTTAGCTTACTTATTTCATAAATGAACATTTTTCATTTACGATGTTTGTAAAAATAGGTCAATGACAAGAATAACCATGAAATTTGAGCCGAACCCGACCTCTTTGGCTCGGGATGAAATTTGCATCCCGGCCGGGATGCGAAACCGGGCGGGATGCTTAGTGCATACGGGGATGGCCATCCCGGGACAAATCGAGCCCGGGATCACGTCCCAACCCGGCCCGGGATCTTTCATGCATACGGCCTCTGAAATGTTATGAGGACCGTTGTGCCACAATTGTATTGTTCTATTTCTGCAGAATACTTCTGCTACAATTTTACAGCAATCCGCATCGTTCGCTTGTTGCTGATGTATTTGTCAAACAAAACACAACTGACACGTTTGCTGGTTCCCCCACTTTTTACGAATATGGCTTGATTTTAACAATGAAGGCGAACGCTGCAAATGTTGTTCAAGCCTGCTATGTTTGTAGTTTAATCTGACTGTATTCGAGTCGGAATACGATTAACAATAGATACATTCAAATTCAGTATGTGATCCTATGACTACAAGTGTTTTCAGTTTTTACTCCATCACTTTTTTTCCATTTCAAGGTAATAATAGTTAGTTCTTACAAAGTTTTATATTGAATTGAAGCGCACCATCAACGTTATTCTAGTTTAGAATTCATAATCATCATAAGATTGGTATACAGTAGCACAACGTCATTTCGAATGGGTAGTTCTCCCACGAATATACTTGCCTGATGGATTATATACTTGTCTGTTGAAAACAAAATAAAACGGTTGCTTCCGATGAAAAAGGTTGAAAGTCGATTATAGGGGTCGCTTGAGAAACAACGAGCTTGATACCGCACATGTCGGGCTCGGTTTGCTCTGTTTGTAGCTCGATCTTGTTTCATCCAGACCAAACTACGACTCGGGATAGGTCCCAACCTTCAGTCAACCCGTTCATCCAGTGTCCATTGGAAATCTATATGTCTTCTTACTTGCAGGGGGTGTATCAGTGAGTCATTGAATACCTTTATATCATGTTGCCATGGTTTCGCGAGTACCGAATGCGCACCCAGACTGCGAGAACCAGTAGTATATTCCACCAGACACTATTCCATCCCCATTATGCTATATTGCATGTCAATACCTTGAGAAGTGAGTTATTTATCAGCAAGCTTCAGCGGTATTCAAGACATAAACAATTATTTCGATTCTATTTAAATGCTAAATGATGATTTCGAATGTTTCAGATTGTTTGTATGAGGATCAAATTACATTGAATATATGGTGAGCATGTTTTATTGAACTGATTTGGACAACCAACCTTGTGTTGAACGTGATGTTGGAGAACTGTGAAAGCTTATTGTCTAATCGTTTGTTCATTACTATTGTATGAGTGCACTGAGAGATAAACTCATATTTACATATTTGTGACAAAGACACGCGCGTAGAATTATTAAAGTTCTCGTTGTTTCATAACAGTGAACCTATCTTTGAAGGATTTGGATGATTTGGACAATGCGCTATTTGGAATGTCGTCTTCTACAAAGGCGTCCATTTCCAACATGGATAGCCTATTCGGTGACTCCTACAAGGTAGGTGTGCAGACAAATACACAGAGTTTCTGTTTATTGTCTTTCGGAACTGGCAACGCGCACAGCACGGATAAAATCAGATGGGATTGTAACAGTGAAAGGTGTTTTCCTACAAAAACACACACACATATTCATTAAACACGAGCACGTTGAAGAAAATACATACATTCTTCGCTAAACAGAAAATCTAAAAATATTCAGGCAAAGTCGACGACCGGAGTTAAACCCAATGTATCCTTTTTTGACGACAAAGCCGCAGTTAGTTTGTTTTCCTTGAAAAATCACATTTTCTCCAGAGATTAACCATTTTCTGAATTGAATTTGGATTGATTACTTGGATGACAGTTGATCATCTTCGAACGATGTAACTCTAAAAATGTAGCTATCCTAGTACAAATCATATATTGAACTCAGTTAATGGTATAAACGGTACATATTGCTATATTATGCTCAATCGTGTTTGTAGTTTGGTCCCTCTCTCTTCCAGTCGTAGTGCAGAAATTATGATGTGTTTGTTGATAATTTTTATTCTTTCAAATCGAAACACAATCAAAACAAGTTTCAAGATAGGTATAAAATGAGTCCCCAAAGTAATGGAAACATAACTCTTCCATCTACAAGTCAGGAAGAGCTTTTTAGGCCCTCAGTTGATTTCCCGCATCTATTGAAGTGCATATGGAACATTACGAAATAAGACAGCAATGTCAATCACATCTAAATAAGATTTAAACTGTTCAACACTTTTCAGTTTTCCTATATCATTGCTAATCGAGTTCCACATTTTTACCACTCTCGGAAAGAACCAATTTGTATCACTAATTTTATCACACAATATAAGACGAAGCTATCCCTCGGGAGGTTACTGTTTTCCAGGGAACAGATGGTAGTTGGGATAGGCCTACCTGTATTTTGTAGGTGTTTAGATTGTAATAGATCGTATTTAGCAAGTCTGAAATAAAATGGTTTGCATCATTGCTCATCACTGATATATGGTCGTTCTCTATACGTTCTAGTCTGAAATTCACAACGCAAATATAGGTCAGCAAGCATCACTATATATTATATGGTATTATCGTGAAACCTATCTTGTTCTTCAGCCAAAGAGCCAACTAGACGACCTTTTCGGTGACAGTTCCAAAGATGTGAAGCCAACAACGTTGCAGCCAGCAAAACCTCGGTAAGTACTTCGATAAGCTGAAAGAGAAGAATAGTGTTTCGTATCACGATGACGCACAGCAAAAAAATACTGTTTAACGTTAATTGAAAGTGCCATCTCAATTCTCTCCAATCAAAAAAGGTTAACGAATTCATTATATAATTTTAGTTTACTCCACGATTTCAACCTTGAGATTGAACAACAGTATTTAAGCACCTCTCGGGCACAAGCAAAATCGTCTTCGGTCGCGAATGCCAATGGTGTGAAGCAAGAAGTAGTCCCGCAACAGAATCCCAGTACCTTGATTGAAATCAATGCTCAACAACCGCCCTCGGCAGAAACAGCGGTCAGATCGGATAATTTGCGAGTACAGAGGTGAACAATTGTTGGTGGCCTCTTCGTCATCTTTCCCGGCAGCTTCTCATGTTTTCCTTTTCCTCCCATTTCCCAGGAATTTCATATTTCCAGATTAGAGAACGAAGTCGAACGATTGAATCGAGAGATTGATGATCTGAAACGAAAGAAGAAGAACGATGAGGAGGACATGGAACAAATGTGGAAGGACAAACTGTTGAAACGAGAGAATGAACACGACAGAGACACCATTGAGTTGAAGGCCAACTGGGGGTGAGAGTTCATATTTCATTCAACTTTTATTCTTTCAACATTCTCAAGAAATACTGCGAGTAGAGTGAAGATCGAATTCAGCCAACATGTCCTAATCCTGTCAGCTGCATCTGAAATGTGTTACCTTTAACTTCAATTGTACCTCATAAAAATTGAACGTTGTAGTTAATCATCCAATTGGCGGTATACCGTGCATTCATGCTTTATGAAGATAGTCTTTCAGAAAACAAATTTCTAAGTTGAAAGAAGAACAGGAGGAGGAGTTGAGTAGAATGAAGGTGACATACGAACGCCAGTTGGATGCGCTGCAGTCCACCGTCTCAAACTCGAAGTGAGGTTTCTCACAAATGTCACCGATAGACCGCTTAATTTCGTCACAAACTATATCAACGCAGTTACTATGCTTTACAATTGAAGGATGCTAACCTAACAAGCAAAACGTGATAGAGAGGTCTGAGAGGTTTGTAGTTTTCCAAAATAGTTGAACACCTGAATAGCAATTTCAGCTTCGTAGTGTATGTCCATTCGAATCCACTTTGAAGTTCGAGTGACCTCAAAAACTTTTAAAAAGGAACTAGAGTTCAAAATATTATTTCACGCACTCACAGACGCACAAGAACATCAATAATTTGTGAAGTAGATCCCGCATATTTATATATTTACATACATATATTTATTCATTCACTCCGCTTCGTTACGAGGCGGTGATCATCATACATATCACAGGTCTTTGTAGCAGCAGCTTCTTGTGAGGTATTGGTCCCTTTCCTTCATAGAAGACTTCATGGTGGACTATCGAATGCTCTTATGGCATTGATCCAGTGACATGCGAGTAACTTCTTGGTAGGAAGGGGAAGACAGCTGCTTGTGAAACATGCATTCCTGTCTTGTATTTATGATCGTGGACGCACATGGGAAAACCTGTAGCTCCGAAAACAGAAGTATGACAGTCACATTTTGAACATTTTGACTATTTTCAGAGATCTGAGCGGCGTGGTGGACAGAGTGGATAACATTTCGGTTTCGATCAACAAATTAGCCAGCGATGTTGCCAGTTCTACGAACAAATCATTGGTAGATCGAGATACGACGTTACGACTACGGGAGCAAGCAATTAAAACCAAAGAAGAACGGTAGGACGATTCACTAAGTAACCTAGTAAAAACTACCTGTTAAATACCAATTTTCGGTCAGATGAAAAAGTAACCTGTTCATGATTTCAGGTTACCTACGCAGGAGAGGTTGAGTTGCTGAAAATCTTTTAGATAAAGAATACTCCATGAATCCTCCAGAGTAGAGATCAAATTGATTATATTCAGATTGGAAGAGGATAGACAGACGTTCGAAGAAGAAAAGCTGAAAGTATTTCAGCTGAACACAAGACTGACAGAATTGTGCAAAGACAATGAGGAAAAGGTAGAACAGGTGAGCCGTTCGTCTCTCACATTGCACTACAGTAGTATGTTTCATTTCTACTCAGACTCCTACAGTTCAATAACAAATTTCTGTTCGTTCTAATTACGTTATTTTCATCGTAAAGGTTATTCGTGGCATTATATTTGGATGCCCAAGTGACAATAGTTATTCAACGTATTTTTTAACAAGTTGAAGTTTCCATTAGATAACTGTCATTTCAATATTTGAATGTGTACTGTAGGAGTCTCAATAGGGATAATGTCAATTATACGTGCCTAGTTTAGCTCGGCAGGGTACATCGGCACCACTCTATGTAGGACTATAAAACATGGCTTTTATTTCACGCTCACCATCACGTGAACACATGTGAATCTCATGATAAAGTTCAGGATTGACCGTACGAAATTAATTTTCAGGCAGGTCATTCGCTGTATCTCGCTGCAGCATTCCGGTCATAAGTAACAATAGAAGTGATGTGATAAAAATCTGTAAATGGGAGTTACAGGGCAGGTGGCGAGTCCGTGATGAATGGAATCGTCTGAACGCCGAGAAACACATTTACAAAGAAGATCAGAAATACATTGCGGATACGTTGGAAAGGCAGAAAATTATGCTGGAAAAGTCAAAGGTTAGACCATGTAGCAAGATTCGTTCAATGAAATATTGATGACGAAGCCACGCGATGTTCATACCTTTTCAGTCAACCGTGTAGGGAATAGATAAACCATATCGCTATTCGATATTAAGAACAAAATAGGTTATAGGCTAGTATAAGATTCTACCACAAGATTTGGTGAACCGTGCAAATGACAGGAAACATATGTTCAAGTCATTGCATTTACAGGCAGAGTTTCTGAAGGAACAACATGATTTGTTAATACGTGTGAGCGTGGAACGAGCGCAGTTGGATCATGAACGCAATGAGTTTTACGGGTCAGTTTGACATACTGCGAAGGGTACATATTCGCTACAAACTCAAAATTGGATTTGTCTAAATAAAATTTGTCATCACTCAACTCAGAATTATTCAAAAACATGACTTGACCAGTTTTGAATCAATTCAAAGAAAATAAGCCGTATTATTACTGTGCAAAGTGCAGGATCAATTGCAATCTTACAAAAATCAAGTGAAACGTAACTATTTTTGAAGTAGGTAATACAACATGACCAACCAATTTTCTTCACAGCTTGAAATCTTTTAAGCCTGAGCAGTGAGCACTAGGTTTTTATCTGCGTACATTAAAATTCAATTCAACGATATTGCACTAAACGGTCCTTTTAAGTGAAATGCAATGATCTAATGAATCAATTATTGATTGAAGGCATTGCATAGTCCTTTGCAAATTGAAAAATAAGCGACCACGTACCAAACAGATAAGCTGAGTGCAGATTTGCTGAGTGTGGAACCTGTGAAAGAAGGTGAATTCTATATGTAACCGGATTTTTTGGTAACCTAACCAGTTTTTGGTAACCTATTTTCGGGTTACCTCAGTAGGTAACCGGTGGGTAACCGAAAGTTAAAAACCGGTTGCCTGTTTTTCTAACGTAAAATGTGGTTTTTACCGTTAGTTTGTTTGGTAACCGGACTTAAGTTTTAGGTTACCTACCGGTTACCTGTGAGGTAACCTGAAAAAAGGGTTACCGAAAACCGGTTAGGTTACCTGAAAACCCGGTTACATATAGAATTGCCGTGAAAGAGTAATTGGAGGGAAAACGACGCTTAACCGCAAATGATCTAGCTGAACGTAATATAAATGCAGCAAATATATGATGAGCGTGTAATCAGGCTGTAACTGAATAGGTCATCGGACAGTTCAATCATATATTTTTCTTGTAGACAGCGCTCGCTCGACATACGACGGTTGAAAGAAGAGGGAATAGAGATGCAACATAGACTGCAAGCAATCGAAAGTGCGGAAAAACAGGCTGAGGACATGAAATGGCACTACGAAACAAAGTTTGCACAGGTGAGCTGGGAACTGCAGTAACATACTTTCCAGGAAAAACACAGATGGTTTTCGGAGGTTTTTCGAAATCCGAAAAGTTGGTGTTTTCTGAAGTTCATTAGATCGTGAAAACCACAACAGTTCCTCGTACTGAACCATAACAAATTATAAACTTCCCGGGAATGATTTAATACGACAACAAAGAGCGTTAGTTACATAGTTACGTATATATAGTAATCATAAATTACAGCTTCAAGAGCTAGAAGTTACATTGATGGAAGAATGTGTGGAAATGGAAAAGATGCGCAACCAATTGAAGGATGTAGCTATGGAACACAGCACCAAACTACAACAAAGAGTGAGACAAAGTTGACAAAATATGGGACAGGGATCGCAGTGGAGGTGTTTTCTAACGTGCAAACACTCAATACTTTTTGCATCTAAGACACGGAAGGGTCAAACTGAAAAACCAGTACAATAGAACATGATAACGGTATCAACCTGCTCTGGTTGGAGCGAACCCTATAACCAGAGAGGGGAAGCTTTTCCTTTCACTAGAGAACTTTCACAGTACTTCCTTACTAGAGGTCCACAGGACAAACATTCAGTGAGGCGACCAAGCTGGTAGCAACTTGATTTAATTACTTTTAATGAATTTGGGTTGTGACAGGACTCTTTCGATGGTCTGGCAACTATCGAGTGTCCTGGGAGAACTCATTCATTCCCTGCTTTCTATCTATACATTTTAATTTCGCTGATTCACATATGAGGACAACGAAAATTGAACTACAATCGTTACAGGAACCCGACCACATAATGGAGAGCAAAAGGCATAGTAGGCGTCAGTCCATAATGGAAAGAGAATTTACGAAAGCCTTCCAAAAGTTAGTTTTACAGTTTTATAGCCATAATTTGATTGAACAAAATCAGCCCAGCATCCCAGCAAACAAACACTTTCAGGCAAGATAGCGTACGCACGGTTCTCAAAAAACATTCCGAATTCCTGGAAAAATACGTCGGACAGAAAGTTGCAACGGTTGCTCCACAAAGTGTCACGCAATCTCCGAGCCCAAGTTAACTCAACTCGTGTTGTCATGTACTCTACCCAAACCTGCACTCGCTCAGCAAATCACATATTTTTATTTTTCAATTACTTCTTTCATGTATGAATCAAGAACAAAGTATATTTATTAGCGTTGTAAAAAATTGTAAAAAATAAAAATGTTTATAGGGCACAAGAATGATAGATCACGAGAATAAAGCAATTAGAACTTAAATGTCCTCAGTATCACAAAAATTGGGAGCATATAACTTAAAATCCAACATGCACCAACCATTAGAACCAGTATATATATATATATATATATATATATATATATATATATATATATATATATCATCTACTGTTTCTATCATTATATATATATATATATAATGATAGAAACAGTAGATGAAACAGACTAAAGCAAAAAAAGTTATAAACTAAAAAGTGGAACGATGTGGTACAAACATGTCAAGCAAACAAAACATGACAATTTTTCGAGATGATCTCATTTTTTGCAGTTTTGTAGTTAAACTACGTTTCAAAAAAGCCATTCTAAACAAGTATGCATCCATCATAAGAGAAGTGGCAGGCTAATTTTGATTTTAAAAAGCTATGCTTCAAATTGCACTTTACAGTTGGTTACCATATCTCCCTAACAAAAAAGTGAAATATTCTTGCCGCGAATGAATTTGCAATTAAAACAGGTGTTCAAGTTTAACACTGTTATGCTATACGTTTGACTATTTATATACAAGTTTTCCAGTTGGAAAAGGAAATACTATGAGCTGGCCGGGGGCCATTCAATTCCCTCAAACGGATGAGACCACCTGATCGAATGCGACGAAACAGTTGTTCTCTGAAGTTCCGAGCCATCTCCTCTCAGATAAAATAGTTCTCCCGAAGAACTCATTGTCAGACTATTCAATGCGATATGATCCCGTGACTGAAAATGTGAAGAAGAGACTATTATTGTTCGACGGTCCCTTTCAATATGCATAACATTCAGAGATTGTAACGAAAACAACTCAACTTTGAAAAAAACTATCACACACACGTTTACTACGTATTAAAAACGTAGCCTTGGGCGAAAACAGTGTTTACTTGATCGGATTATCGGATACTAGAATTAATCAGATTTCAGCGTCCGATTGTCTATGTTTACAGGGTGCCACAGTGCGTTAAAGAATAAGGAGGAAATAGGGAACTTACGTTAATTGCGTCGTATTTCAACTTTTTCCTAGGATTCATCGTGGAGAACAGGCGCACTTCTCCAATGTTTGTTGCAGCGATTATGAATGTCTCCACTTGTGAAGGATCTGTCAAGTTAGAAATTGACACATGACGTGCTGTTCCAGGCCGCCCAGGCGAATTCACTCGAGAACCGTGTCCTTCCCGAATCGAACCGCGAACCGGTCACTCGAGAACCGAACCGAACCGAGTGAACCGACCGAACCTACGTTCTAAACCGACTGGTTCTCCAGGGAAACGTTTGAACCGCATCGACATTAATCATGATTTGAACAAACGAATCGTATACAAGGTAAAATTAGTGGATTCCCACTCATTTTTACCTTGTATACGATCCGGTTCGGTTCTCCAGTGACCGGTTCGGTTCGAGAAGGACCCGGTTCTCCAGTGAATTGGCCCACCAGGATCATAAATCAGGACCGGCGAGGGTCATAATTCATAATTGAGCATCCCAAGCAATAAACAATGTTCACCTTCAGTTTGGAATTCCCAGCTCAATGTTTCTTGTGATATTTGTAACGAATGATCCATTACAATGAACAGCGGAGATTTTTTTCGCGGTCCACTTGAGCATAATAAAACACGAGCAAAAACGCTTTGCAACTCAACCGGACTAGTTTCTGAGAATGAAAAATTACATAACGATGACACACACCTTCCACTAACCTGATTTCGAATGAAGTGTCACGAGCTGACTTTTCCTAATTCGCACACCTTCCGTGCTGGTTAGTTTGACTTTGAACTTCAACGTTTTCAAGGAAGGAAGAGAAAACATTCGAATCTGTTCTTCTGTGACCACAACTAGACGGGGATGAGGGTATGGCTACAAACAAGAACTATATCACTCAGGAATCAGCACTCACAATTTTGAGAAATCAGACAAACACTGGTTTCTCATCAGTTACTATAATAAATATCATAACATAACAAGGAATCTAGTTAGTTATATAACTTATAGCAAAACCAACTTCTTGAAAAGTTTGAATGAAGTTTGCATAAAGATCACATAAATGATTTTTGTTTCAAAGTGAGTTCTCACCTTGGCGTTTCCTTCCACGTGAACGGATACGTGAATAATCGGAGCCGCGTGTGATAACTTCAGTTCTTTCTCCAACCTCAACGAATCCCGCTCTTTCGGTTTCTCCACGACAGAATAGCAGAGCAAGTGCCCACAATTGGTTCCCACCCAAAGACTATGACCGACCTTAAATAATTGGATTGATATTACTATTTTAGACAGACATATTGATGAAAACTTTCCCCTTGGACCATTACTAAACTCCATGCAAAGCACGAACGAAAACCATCCCTTTTTGAGCTGCTTCTATGTAATCTCGCTGAACGTGAAAATTTCAACTGAATGAAAAACCTTCCGACTATCTCATGATTTTGCTGGAGAACAGTTAGTGATTGAATTTTCGATCATCATCATTCGTATCTATATCTATCTCTCCCTTGTTTTTCATTTAGAAAATCATCAGTATAAATCAAATGACTCACCGCACTTCCGGAACCGCAAGGAGTTTTCAGAAATGCCACTGATCTAACAAGCCATGGCTTCATTTCGGCTGAAAGGTTTCTACAAGTGAATCGAAAAATGAAAATACATTGCACTAGACCAAACTTAATGAAAAAAGTACAACTATAATACAGCTAAGGGTCTTTTGTAGAGCTCACGTAGCAAAAAATGAACTCCTATCAGGGTAAATTGAAGCTGATAAATGCCGACCGAAACAAGGTATACAGCGCCGGTTTTCAGTATCGTAAGATTTATATTGTCTTTTTGAGTGACTAAAACAGTTGACGTTGCAAAAATTGTTTGAAATTTCGCATAAACGACAATAGAGAAAAAGGAAATAAGTAGAATACCAACCGGTTACAACAGTTCGAGCTTCAACCTTTCTCTCAACAGGACGGAATGAATCTTCATCTTCCGACCCGGACAATATTTTCCCATTTGCATCAGAACACTGAAAACATCAAACTACTTCTTTTCAAGCTTAAACAAAAACTTTTTGTCTGAACTCTGGGGATTAAATAAAGAAGAAAAAACACTAAAAATCGAGACCAATTTATGGTATGAATTCTATCGGAAGATTCAGATTGTAGCACTGAAAATGCACATAAATGAAGGGCAAAGAACTAACCAAGGTTGTATCCAAGCTGTTGGGTTGACTCGACTTCTTTTTTCGTCTGAATGTGTGTCGTATTGACTTCTTCATTGACTTGAAAGTTCCCCATGTATTGTCCAAAAGCGATATTGGCGGCACACCTGCAAGCGCAAATGAAATGAACTATATGAAAACTGAATATAACCACAAACTCAAAAATTGAAAACTCTGATGTGTTTTTTGACCAAACTACAACTCCGATATGGTTACCCCTCATACAAAAACTGTCGTAGTCTCTGGCGCTCTCAGATCGTTGCGTGCAAGTGCAGTTTGTCAGAGTTTATCAGTCCCGCAAGACGAGCAACCTTCAATCTGACGAGGATGTGGCTATTCACCAGCATACGCCATACATTCCTCGATTAAAAACGCTTGGGTACCCCTTATTATAAGATAAACTATAACTATGACAATTTATCAGGCATCACCTAATAAACAATTTAAGGCAAATTATTTATTCAACCGCGTTTTTCGTTAACCGCGCCAGTTAACCGTTAACCGAAATAATGGTTAACACATTTGTTAACCACTGGGTAACCGCAAATTTCCCCAAAAGACGTTGGAAAAAAGGGTTACTGAAGGATTAATAGAAAAAAGGTTACATGGTTAACTCTCACCCGGTTAACGGTTAACTGGCAGGGTTAACGAAATTCGCGGTTCCTTGTGGAATTTGCCACAATTAATATTTAAAATCATAGAAAACAATGGAATATTAAAGTGATGTGCGGCGAAAATCATACCTTCGCCAGTGACAAATGAACGAGTGAGAAGGACGTCTCCAGTAACCAGGTCACCGACCGAAAACCCGTACTCGCTGCCAATACAGAAAATATTCTTGGATGGCAAAATGGCCAAAGATGTTGCTGCCGTCGGTGGATCAAGTTGGATGAACACACTAAAAGTATTCATACAGAAGAAAACATTCAAAAACTTTATAACTGTAAAATAGTATTCCGCGGACTATTAATTCTTTGCTATAGCATCGGCCAAAATTATGATGTATACCACTCCACTATAACTAAACACAAATGATTATCCTCACCTCCTATCTTCTATACTAACGAAGGGTTGATATCCAGGGGTATAAACTTCCTTGTCTGATCTCTGTGGTATCGGCTTACTGCCGGCGGCTAGTTTCGGTTTCAACAGCGGGTCGTCAAGTAGACTAAGCACCTGTGGACATGGAACCATTGCCTGCAACAAAAACACTCATTTTTATATAGCCTGGGCAGAAGTACAGTAATCTTCCGCCGGCTCTTGAACACTGGCTATTCATACCAGCACTCACATATTACTTGTTAAAGCGCTATCCACTCACGCACTCACTTTCTACGAATTTGACGACGGGGTTGCGAGTAAGAATCAGAACTAGAGGTGTTCCACTTCCGCCGTATGTTCGACAAAGGAGTTCCACGCTTTCATTGGAAACTGCCAGCAAACTATAGAGTATCCATTTATAACAATGCGAAAGACTGGCGACTATCTATCCCCAAACAATTGATAGAATGAAAGTTTTCGAGAGGCAGATTAAATAAGCATCAAAACGCAAACCGGTTGATTTTATAGAGAGTTGTTGTTTTCGTCTGAGAAGCAACCTGGTTGCAGTGAATCCCCGAAAAGGCACACATAATGATTTTTACCAGAAGGCTAACCTTTGCATAACAGTTAACAGTTCTTCTGCATGAGTTTTCGTTCCCAAAAATAGTGAGCTCAGTTTCTTCCATTGAATGCCATTGTGGTTAGTTTCAAAGACTTCCAAATGTAAATACGTTGCTTTGAAATCTTCAACTGCAACCCCGGGTTGTTTTTCAAACGCAAAAATAGGGATCACATAATCCAAAAGTTCATCTGATGACAATAATATGGACCAGCACATTCATATTATTCATAAATTATTTTCAAACAATAGTTCTTGAATAGACTTTAAGAGTGGAGGTCCTATATCTCTGATAGAAGCTATGCAAAATGAATAACTAACCCTCGATTCCTCGTGAATCTCGAAGAACAGGACAGTACCACATTTGGTCGCCGCCATGAGAATCCCCGAAGCCGCATCCAGATTCAATTTGACGATCGCCGTGCGCGGGTCATCACAGAACGGATCATATACTCCCACCGGAAATATATAATATATGCATACACAACAGCTTCCACTGTGGGACTGTGGTTATTGGTGATGAATTCCGTAACTTCTCCCTCGACACATTCGACAAATATGAGCTCACAGAACCCGAGAATAATTTCACATAAAACAGAAAAAATAATGTTCTAACCTTTCTGAATGGAGGATAATCATCTGATTTGGAGATATTCACCATCGATCCAGGACTTCCTTCCGAATCCGAGCATGAAAACTCGTCGAGATCCGACATCATACCAGATTCTTCCATGATATTTACAACCTAATAAAACGAAATCATTGAAAAAAATCAATTCAGATTGACGCTAGCAGAAAAGCCTTTGAGGTACTATACAACCAGAAACCAGTCTAGCCATCACATATAAAAATGAGTTAAGAAAGAAGATAATATGTTGGCGAACTGACATTCTGGATACATGGTAGGACGTCCTACAACCTCTCAGGTGAAAAGTCAAGGGACTATTAGGCCCTAAAGGGGAGATTTTGGGTGATCGAATAAGCGCGGGCCCAAAAGACCCTAAAAGAGCCGCGAATCTGGTAACGACCACTTCTTGATCGATTTTGAAAAGAATTGTGTTACATTACTCTACATTTTCTTTCATTTTCGGAGTAACTACGCTAGGGTGAGCAGGAAAAAGAAACTAAATCTAGTATTTGAGACAAAAACTGTCATTCTACGCGGCCCTATCAGGCCCTAATAGAGTGATTTCGGCTACGAAAATCGCGGGCCTAAAAGGAACCTCTTAGGCCCTTGACTTTTCACTTATGCTAAAACTTATTCTGCATTGAAATCGAGAGCAAATTTTGGCAGTGGTAGCCGTTCTTCTCTCTTGCCCGTGTTATGACTGAGGATAATATTCAAATGAACTACATACACTGCCAAGAATATCTCCAAGACTGAAAAATATCGCTCTAAAACTGCCATTTTCAGTTTTCGTAAATTTGGCGCCGATCTGGTCCAAAATTAGTTAGCAACACAACAAGTTATCAACTTGTGGTTAGCAACCGTCTATCTAGTCATCTAGTGAGATTGAGAGACTTGAAAATCCATTCTCACATGTAACCCAGTTTTTTCACACACTAATGAAGCAGACAACCACATCCGATATTATCAATCTTTCATAAATGGGAAAACTGGACCTCATTCGTTGTTCGAGGCAGCGCGAATTCTCTACTTGTATCGATTGATAGTAAAAGCCACACACACTTGTCACCGGCTGCCCAAAGATGTATGGACCCATCGTCATGCCTGGTAAGAGATTTTTTGTTGAAGAGAAATCGACTATAGACCATCTACAGCGGCAACCCAACCTTCACAATGTGAATTTTAAATAATGTATGCCGTCTAGGTTTGTAATGGGCCTTATCTGGAAAGTTTTCGTGGTAAGAACCAGAAACAGCCGTAATTCACCCTAACGTCCACTACAATCGTCTAATATTTCACATTAAGAAAACGGACTATATGCGTAGTTCAGTTTGAAGTGACGGCTAAGTTGCGTTATTTGCGAAAATGCCAAAGATAATATCAGGTCATGACGTTTTTGCGATTAGCAAATGAAAACTAAAAACAGAAAAATTGAACCGACTGAAATTAGAAACTCAAAACAATATTAATACCATAGGTGAAAAGTCAACGGCCTAAAAGGATCCTTTTAGGGTTTAGGCCCGCAATTTTCGAAGCCGGAATCACCCTATTAGGGCCAAATAGGGCCGCGTAGAATGACATTTTTCGAATCAAATACTAGATTTAGTCTCTTTTTCCTGCTCACCCTGGCGTACTTACTCGGAAAATGAAAGAAAATGTAGAGTAATGCAACATAATTGTTTTCAAAATCGATGAAAGCGTGGTCGTTACCAGATTCGCGGCCTTTTCCAAAATCTCCCCTTTAGGGCTTAATAGTCCCTTGACTTTTCACCTGAGACTAGTGTACAAGAGTAAAGAAACAGCGTTCCATATGGATACCAAACGCGATATTGTAAAGACTGACCCGGTGATAAGCAGCTGACGCTTGTAGGTATCATCGCGAGTTGTTTTGATAGGAGCCGGCGCCATCTTGAAGGCACGCATAGGGTGGCTCCTTTTGCTAAACTCCGACTGAGACCAGAAACTCGAAGACAGCTAAAGTGGAGTGATGAAGAGCGACGAATTTCAATGAAGACAAATATCAATCATCAATCTTCACCGATTTATATTTTGTCACAACCCCACAAATTATGTTTACTACGAATGAAACCATGGATTGGGCCGTAGAAGGAATGAAACTATTGCATTTCATCGTTAAGTGTTTCCCTACTCACGAAGCTGTTTGCACAAACCACAAAAGGGTAAAACATACCTTTTGTAGTTTATTCCACACCTGTTCATCCAGATCGGAGGCAAAAAAGGTTGAAGTTAACTGAAATATTCAAGCATAGCGGCTGGTATTACATTCAACGCAAACAGTTTAGTTACAGGTAAGTTGATCGTAAACAACCATTAAATCGTATTTTTGGTTGCTATTGAACTGATTGGTTGATTTTGGAAATAACTTTTCTACTTTTCTTGATTCGTGAATCTTCGCACGAAGATATGAATAATCGAGAAATTCACTTACTGTATGTGAATCGAGAGGAAAAATGTTTCGTGTCGGCAAAACTTTCCACCTCGAATCCCTCAAATCAATCATGACCAACTCGTTCTTCGTCAACACAAGAAGGAAAGAGTCGTACATACCATCCTCTGAAAAGCTTCACAACAGAAATGAGAGTCCTAGAGCAAACTTATGGAAACTGTAGTACTTCAATCGAAACAAACGGGTGCTATTATGAAGATTATTCACAAATTATTTGTGTCAAACTACAACATTGAAGAGGACGAAACCAGCAAAATACCTACCTTCCAACTCGGAAGTGATATCGAAAGTTATAACGGGGCTTTCGAAGTCAAAACACAGCAGATTGTCACCCGACTTCAACGTTACAACGTTGCGATCTCCAAACGAGGCTGAGGGTAGACCATCGGAGAATATGAGAATCGGATCGCCGATTCTGAACCAAATACCACATCAATTTCGAACAGTAAAGGTCTTCTAAGGTTTAAAGAAATATCGAGAGTTTTGATTTTGACCCCCTTCATGAATAATAATAACAAGTGAAAAACTTAGAACTGCTTTTCGAATTCGTTTGTTTAACTTGAAAAAATTCGCAAATTCACCGAATGCATTTTACAATTATCATTTACAACAAAAGTAAAAACTAGTTAGATTGTTCCCTTCCACAGCTACAATTAACATCATGCCAAATTGTGAGTTTCAATATAATGGGTATAAATTAAGATATTTTAAGCTAACTATAACTATACACTATACTTCAACCGAACTAACTTTCGCGTACGAGCATATGCAATTTTGCGGATCGGCTGGGCCGGGAAGGGGCCAAATTCACATTTCGAGGACGCCAAATCCTTAGTTTCACAGATCCTCTCCACCTCGCATCTGAAAAAAAAAACAATTCTAACAGTTTGAAGATTGTGAAATGCCATTCAACTGGTGTCATAAGGACACCCTTTATTGACTTATAACGATTGAAAAACTAATGACGTATGGGCAACGGCAAATTGAAATAAAAGGGTCGCAAAGGGTTTCCTCCAACTCCCAGCGCCCTTTTGACGCCCACAACATTTTCACACAACACCCAGTGATACGGGAGAAAAATAAAGCGTGTATTGTATTGTAAAGTTATAATATTTTTTGAAGCACTTTTACGTATTTCTAGTGAATAAAAACAATCTTAGACTTACAAAACTCACTCTTTATATGTGCCGTCTGAGAAGGATATGAATAACACATTCCCACGAGACCAATGTAATGCCTGTAGAACAATTGTTTATATGGCATCGATTCAGACACATTATGAAGAAACACAAACGATCACAACTGGCATGGGAAGAGAGACAAAAACAATAAGCTGGATGATGAACTTTAATTTGTCAACAAGACTGAGCACGAAGTGTGATCAGTGAA
The DNA here is from genome assembly GCA_964036275.1 of Litoditis marina. Classification (NCBI taxonomy): domain Eukaryota; kingdom Metazoa; phylum Nematoda; class Chromadorea; order Rhabditida; family Rhabditidae; genus Litoditis; species Litoditis marina. The sequence continues at coordinate 10,896,772 of OZ038438.1, read as the reverse complement.
ACGAGAAATAAGTTTGGATATGTGGTAGAAAATACGTGTTGTATAATAAGTGTTGTATTAATTCGATTTCGATAAGCCGAAAGGAACGAATAGAAACTTACACAAATAGGTGCATCCCTGATAGAAAATGACAACTTGACTTCGTTTATCGTTGAATCGAAGAGAACAAGACTGGAGCTTATAGCTACTGCCACAAATTTACCGTCAGGCGAGCCAGAAAGAAAATGTATAGGTCCACGGACCACATCAGAACTAAAAACATGGGTTTACATAGTTTACAACATAGTTGTGCATACTTAACTTACTGTATTCCATATGCGTACTGTTTCTAGAACTAAATAGTATGTTTCTTCAAACAACAGACAACACTATGTGAAAAGCAGGCGTCCAGGGTCAAACCCAAATTTCCTAAAACCATAAACTCGGCCTGAACGTCTCGGGGCCAGACTTACTTCTTATTAATTATTTCAAATGCAATGAACTCGTCGAAATGTAGTGTTTGTGTATCGATCCGAAAAATATTTCCAGCCGACGACCCTGAAAACAGTAGTATACTTTCTCAGTTAGAATAAATTTCTTTATAGATAGAGAAAACTTCAAATGATTCTAAACTCTGCTTTGATTTATTGCATATATTGAAGGCTTAAAAAGGCAACGAACCCAGAAGAAGTATAGGGTGTGCACCGGATCGACCTTGTAGAAGAGCAGCCGAGCGAATTTCCTTACATCGACTGTCTCGCTCAACGTGAACCACGCTGATATTTTCACCTAGAGATAGTTGAGAATAGCTTAAATTAACAGCCCATGAAGGAGTACAAATGTGAATAAAAAGTATTTATAAAGAACTCCGGAATTGAGACGCGAAGACAGATATAGAATGAAACACGAAGTCTGCCAAAATTTCAATGATAATTCGCAGTGACTTCGTTATAGAAAACTAACCTTGAATGGAAACGCGATATATAGATGAGTCGTTACATACAACCAGGGCCTGTCCCTTTCCGTGAACTGCGTAAATGTGTTGCGGTACACTGTTCACTCCATCAGAGCATCGTATATGAGTTACCCAGTGAGCATTCCCACCTCCAAAGCTGAAAAGTTATAGTAACAAACACATTTCCGGAAGAAACCGTTACGTGTGTTATAACGAGTCCTATAACTCGTGACTTATGGGTTCCATATTCCGAAAGATCCATATTCAAAGAATAACGAGCTGATAATAAACCTCAACTAGAACCTGATAATTGAGTGAAAGGTGGATGTGAACATCTGAATATGTACGTAAAATCGGATGTCATAAGATACTGCGAAAAAAGAGCGGCCCACGATCCGAACGCGAAAAAAACACATGTACGACTAAAACCCACAAATGAACGTAACCCTCAAGCGTTCCAACAATATATAACCCTAGCAAAGCATCATGCGATCCGCAACTGACTCGACTGGGAAAACCCACTCGCCCTATCTGTAACACTCGATATATATATAACCAAGAAGAATCTATTCAACTGAATATATTGAAAATATCATGAACTGGGATATGAAAGGAATGTGTATTGCAGTCCAACCCAATGCAACGAGATGTCTCAAAAATGAAGAGAAATATAGGCATAATTTTATGACTTTGAAAATAAAGTTGCATTCCGCCAAATTCTATAGTTTCATTAACATAAATGATTCAAAACAACAAAATACATTATTCATCATAAGAGAAGCTAAAAAGAACAAAACAAAACATACCTTTTTGTAACTGAAAAAATCAGTGGGATCCGGTTCAACCACTTCAAGACCAGCTAGTGACTCTCGTATATATTTGAACATCAGCTAATATACAACTAGAATAAGACAAATGAATGAAAACCATACCAATATAATTATGTTATGTCATAACCGCTAGATTATTAGAGAGATCATTTTGTAGGTTCGTCTCAGATATTGAGATTTGAAGCGAAAAATAAAATTATTTTTTTAGTTATCGAAAAGGTGATTTAATACAATCAAATATTTATTTCTCTTTCTACAACAATAATTGAATTTAATTGTTCTTCTATGATGACTAAGCAAACAAAACAAGCAAATGGAGGGCGAGTTCATATTCTCATCTTACGAAATTTACAGACAGTCCTTTATTTCGGCGAAAGCGTCGCGGTCTAGTTACGTATGGAATAGAGCGCGCTTAAGTTCGAATATTCGAATATAGTTTTGGGACACATGAAATGTTTTGAGAAGCATTGAAATAATTCAATCACAAGCTGAAAAGTTATTTGAAAGGACGAAAGCTGAATGTTTAGTGGTTTTTTTTTTTCAGTTCTTCAAATTATCAACGCGTGCGAGCAGTATAGGGCGCGTCCGAGTCTTTGTTGTAGTTTGATGTCGAAGCACGCCGTTGTTCACGAACTTGAAATGAAAAGCAACGAGTTCAAACCACAACCACATTGGGATAGGCCGACATGCAGTAAAAGATCCCATTGTTAGTACTAGTTTGAAATTTTCATCTAGTAAAAGCTTTCGCTAACATTTTTATTGACTGGAGGTTTCGATTGAAGCTACGGTTATTTTCTCTCTGTTCAGTGAACAGAATAAGCAGGGTTTTCTGTTGTGGTCAGCAAGGTGTTATCACTCAAATAACCTATGAAAATGTTATTCAAAATAGGTGTGTCAGGTTAGAAAAAAACCGATAGCTGTAGAGTTGGTCCAAAACAATTGTTTGCTGCGAATGGGAAACAGGTGATTTGTTGAGGAAAAACCGCTCCGTTCCACGTCAAAATATACTATTTGGTGTGAATATTTACTTTTTTCGATTAAAAATCATCCCTACGAGATGAATCATTGAGCTTCTTTCAAATCAATGGAAACATTGAACGGAGAGCGCCACCAGATGTTTTAAAAACTGTGCTTTGTTTGTGAAATGATGAGCATCGCCATCGGGTCTCTAGCTCAGTCAGTACTCGATTTTGCTTAGAATTTTCACGTCATTTCAGGGAATATTTCTCATTTATATCGGTTCGAGAGTTTCAACTGACTGAAACCACGCACCTTTTGTCTTATCATTCAAACAATTTGTTCAATCAGTTTGGTTGCAGTCACTAAATCGGCATTCATGCTCAAATATCATTTCTGTTGCCCAACTAATCTCTTGGGGGGATGTTATACATCATTATAAGTCATACGTGATGTTCGATGTCACCGATAAGATAACCTTGTTCGCAAATACGATACTGTTGCGGAACAACTCCACCCCATGCATTAGACCGCATTTTGTTTTTAACGACGCTAATGATTTTGTAGGGTTCCGATATCATACTGTCTACTTCTTTGGATACATATTTATTATGATTTTTCACCAAGTGTCTTCCTTTCAGCTCTGAAGTTAAAACAATTCAGATGATCATTTTATGGGTGTTTGTCCTCGTCACGCCAGCTCTTGGATTTTCCTGTCGAGATCAGACAAATAATTCTGTGGACTGGTGAGTTTGAGCTATGTAATCAGACTGATTTGGCGAGAACACGGTTCATTATTCAATTGAATAAGTTTTTCGTTCCGCTTCATTTGTTTTGTTTTGGAAAACTTAGCAGTAAAAACATAATAATCTTGCTGGTCACTTTCGGAGTTCGTTTCCTGATCTTATGATGGCCATATGTTAACCATCATAAATAGATGGGTTTCAGATGTCGTCAGCGTAAACTTCGTAAATATCTAGTTTCATTCAACAAATCACACACACAGTTGCGGTTCATGAACCATATTCACTTTTTTAATCTGGTGATTACAAATCACTTTCAACACGTCAGTTAGTTTATTGAACTTCAATGGGTCTGATATATTCGGACTTCGTACTTACGGTCCTGACAAATAATGAAATTACGTCTAAAGCATGGTGTTTGTCGCAGAAATACTGTTATCAAAATGATCTTTGCTTCTATTTGATATGTATGGAATGCCATGTGCTCGGTATGATAACAGGATAATGAATGTGGTTGTATTTTGATGCGAATCTGCACAGATACTATTTTGCAAGAGGGACCACTTCAATTCAATGACTTCTGAGTCAAATGATCTCAGTTCTGCCCTCTCGGTAATATTAGTATCTTTCCCGGCGTCCTTGCACTCTACGGAAACACTACGGATGACACATAAGAACAAGCAAGAACAAGCCATTTTATATCAATGAACAAATATTTTATTGCAGTCTCTGCTATCGAAGGCTTGTTTTGTTAAACGGGGATAGGAGCTTTTTAGAAATGGGCATAAACGAGGATAGAAGCTTTTTAGAAATGTCGATAATCTCTCAATTCTCACTTAAGTATGTTTCACATACATGAATTCAGGTTTGCCGTTTACAAGATGCCGATTGAAAGTAGCGATACATCCATACCCGGTATTGGTACTGGTGTCGGCTGGTATTACGTTGATGTGAAAGAACAGGGATCTTTAAAGGCATCATCTAAGACATTGAACGACAAAGATCAGGTACTCAACGCGAGCTGCAAACAGTATTCACCTTAGTAGCATTAAATTAGTTTTTTTTTTCTCGCACGTAACAACAAAGTCAAAGACATCAAATACAACAATAGTTCGTTTCAACCATCGATAGAAGCCAGTTACGGTAAATTTTAGTGGGCGGAGGAAAATTTTCAAAGTTTTCAACAGGGACCAGCCTAATCAAAATTTTTGCACAAGCTGGGTATCGATATCAGCTGTTTTAGGTGGCGCGGCGCACACAAGCAGCCCTGAACATAATCGCCAAAATTAATAACGGTGATACATAGACATTGTTCCAGGAGAAGCGCCCGAGAACAGCGGTACTAGCGCACCATAACAGCATATATATATATATATATATATATATATATATATATATATATATATATATATATATATATATATATATATATATATATATATCCTACTATCTTTTCTGGCCGTTTTTCAAAGCCAGTTTTATGGCACAAAAAGTTGTTTGAATTATTCTCCGATTATGTGATAACCTTTTGAACACAAAATATATGAAAAAATCTCGAAATAACCAGTTTTTGAGTTTTTATTTGTAATGAAAAGACTGGAAACCTGCCAGGAGTCATTTGCAATGGATACACAGCGAATGACCAGTGAAAGATATGATCGCTTTTGTGGCTGGCCAGTTGGAGAAAATTGGAGCCAATCGTTCTGAGTAGGGTGCGCTCAGGCCAGCATGGTTGCTATCGATGGTTATTGCTATCGATGATTGAAATGCTATCGATGGTTCAAATGAAACGAACTATATCATCCAGTTAGAATAACTGATTGAGTTATACGTCAGAATAAATATGAGTTAACAGAAACTGAAACGTTAGCTTGCACACTGAAAAACGTATGCTGAAGTAAAACAATTCCATCAGATTTCGCCATCTGTTGCTTGATTCCAGGCTATTTCCTACACACTTCAACAGTTCTACGACCAAAAGTCCGATGCGAACATCTTTCATGTGATGTACAACGACGAGGTAGACTAGTCCATCATTGGTGTATTCGAATATAACGCTAATTTACAACATATTTGTAATTCTTGATACAAAATTACGAAACAAAGTGGATATCTGTACTGAAATGTTGTTCATATTAGCTTTAACCACCAATATGGTTGATGAGGCCAATACTGGCCATTTCATCCTCATTTGGATATTTACGGCTAGAAACAGGAGAAAATGCGTACGTGTACAGGTTGTTATAGATATTCGAGTTATGTAACTTTTAGCCGTACGAAGCAGCCTCTCGACCCTTGATGGATTTGTTGACCAACAGAATCGGATGGGCCGAGAATTGGAGTGGGGTGGAGTACGGTCATACGAAAGGTACGTCTTAATGAGCACGATAGATGATTCATAGAACTCATCAGCTCATCCTAACCAAAACAATTTTACCATGTTAAAATGAGTGTGTTGAGAGTAATATGTTTGAGCGGAACTATCTTGGCACCATCTAGCCAGGTTTTGGTCCAATAGACTACAATCAGTTATACGAACTTTACCCAGATTGAGCGCAGATAGAAGGTTCAGATTCAGATCTTCATGAATTGCTATAGTACCCCGTGAAGGTGATATGAACTGGTCTTGCTTAGAGCATGGTCGATGGTTACATAACCTGGTCGAGCGGTGCCCAGTATTTCACATCGAAATGATACTTTCATGACACTTCATGAACAAGTTCCATCAGATTACGTTCACTTTAGTAGACTGAACGCATCCGCCATGAAAAAGTGAAGGAGGGTGAATTGAACATTCCTACATTTATCACCGAGTCATGAGACCAACATAGTACATGTTCGTATTTATTATTCAACTTCGCAATGTATGGGGTAGATATCGTTACACCTTTTGATTCAATTGTCTTTGTTTCTTCCTTCACCGGATTAATTATGGATAATTTCAAGGGATTAAATTGTACGTATTATTTGAAATCTCAACAGAACAGTCAAATAGTTTAGGAGTGGTGTTTTTTGACGGAACGAACGGAGTTTGGCTGGTTCACTCAGTACCGAAATTCCCGCCCCCAGATCACTATGAGTATCCCGAATCCGGTCATGACTATGGCCAGACTATGTTTTGCATGACATTCACTTATGACGAACTCTCGAAAATAGGTAAGTTTGAGGTAGACAAGTTTTACCAATCTCTACTTTCTCCACATTTGAATACTTTCTGTTCGATGTATTATCCAGAGCTCTCACTTTTTGTAAAAAACGTATTCTGAAAAAATCTTTAAAAGGCGATACCTTTGAGGGGGATGCACTTGTACCAACATACAATTAGGGAAATTTGTACAATTGGGAATCGAAATTTTTTCGTAATTTGTGAGGAATAAATGAAAAAAAACGCAGCAGTGATTTTGAAAAAAATCTCGTTGCGATCATTGTTTGACATCAGCCCTCATTAATCGTGTTCTTGAAAAAGTTTCTCATCTAGAGAATTTTTCCACTTTTTTCAGGCACTCAGTTGTATTACAACCATCCTCATATATATTCTTCCAATTTACCTACTCACATGGCGGCCCAAAATCCAGATTTGGCGAAGGTGCGTCTTAACATTACTCAACGAAATGGTTGAAAGTCATTATATACTTTGGTTGCTTGGTGAAATACCCAGTTGTGTGCATTGTTCTTTGGATATAATACGGTCCATTGAATACCAAACTGAGAAAAGATTAGGATATCTCGAAATATTCACAGGTGATCGGTGGGGATTACAAGAAGGGGGAACCTTATAGCAGTGTTATTGATCTGGTGACAACTGGTGGGAGCACCTTCAAATCGTTCGCAAAAACAAACCAGTTCAACAATGGTGAGTTCGTAGTTAATTTGAGCGGATTGGTTTCAACTCGTTACAGACAAATTTAAAAAGATCCAAACTTGAACAAGGGTTTTATTCAAGCTATCATTACCATAGCATTAGGCCACACTACTCACGTTGCGATTGAAAGTAATCTTTTGACATTTCACAGCTTGCGTCACACTCAGCAGATCTCAATCTTCAGTAGAAAATGGCAGATCCTAAATAATAAAATCAGCTTTTTTTCTTTCTCAGACCTTTATGACGCTCTCGTTGCACCTGTACTCAAAACCGATCTCACGGTTGAAACATGGAGAAGAGGAGATGAGGTTCGCTTTTATAGATCGTCTTCTCAGAATATATTCATTACTTATGCCTTTTTACCTTTGAGAAAACATAGTTGGTATAAAAAATTATATTAAGTGTGAAATATCTTCAGATTCCACTTGCATGCAGGGACAGATATTATTCACTGGATGCGCAGAATATCAAGGTGGGTGAAAAGGCAGCAAAACAAAAACCACCCACCCGAGTTTTTGTTGGTTGGAAAATTGGCTATATTCATTATGTGCATTCGGAACATTTCAGTCCCATCGAAATTTGCTCCCCCTTTCAAGGACTAGAGAAACTCGTTCTCACTGCTGGTACTAGAGTCGTTAAGGAGTTGAAATGAATTGGAATTGGAATTCAAAACAATTGAAAACCAATTCCAAAGAATTGAATTGAATTAGTTTTTGGGTAAAATAAATTCCTTTAAATTGAATTGAATTGGTTTTTTTCGAAATCCAGAAAAATTAGAATTGAATTGAATTGGGTTTTGAACATCAGCAAAAATATTCGGAATTGGTTTTTTTTCAATTGTTGGTTTTCTGCTGTGTCCTATTTCGAGGAAGTAGTGTTATGTAACATAAAAACTGTTTTATGAACCGATTTGACAAAAAACTGCATCTAGAACTGAAATTGGAATTTATTTTTTCGATAATCGCTCGGAATTGGTCAGAATTGATTTGAATTGAATTGGTTGTTCGCCGCCGGAAAAAAATTGGAAATAAATTACGGAGACTTTTTGAGAATTGGTTGGAATTGGAATCGCATTGAATTGGTTTTGCGCCATTGGAAAAGAATTGGAATTGAAATTCTGAGATTTTTTTTAGAATTGGTTGAAATTGGGGTTGAATTAAATTGGGTTTTTGGAATTGTTTAACTATTATAGCTGGTACTTCTCCGTTCCGTATTGTGAGAAGCACCTTTTTTTCAGGTAGGTAACACTGGAGAGTTCAAATATACGAAGGATCACTCGAAATGGGCACATTCCAACGATGCATCCAAACCGTTCGTTTGTATTGGGGACATCAACAGAATGGTGAACTATCATATACGTCTTATCAAAATCTGCGACATTTCACGCAAGCAAGCCATCGTTCAAGAACCAGCGAGAATCACCTGGCTACGCGTAGGATCTGCTAGGTGCCTCATTACTCTTGAGCTTCCCGTAAATGCATTTCAGATATATCACGCGGTAATAGTCTCGAAATAACTCGCAAAGTTCATGAGATATCTGCGAACCCTACACTGCATCAAATTATTTGCGAAAAAGCTCTCAAACAATTTTGCTGGTTTTCGCGTGGTAGTTCCCGTGAGATCTCGCAGGTTTTTGGGGAGAATACCATTACTAGCGCCTATTTGCAACACGCCTGCTAGCTTACGTGAATTTACTTGATTCGAAATGTTATGAATCAGCTGTTGAACGTAGCAGGCTTAGTTTATTTTTTCTAATCGTACATGGAAACTGATGAGAAAGGCATGTATATAGGGCTGATTATTGACTAAATGGTTTATTGGATGACTATTTCGAAATTGTAGTCTGATCTAGATTCAACGCACAAAATTCCATAAACGACAAAACTTCACGCAGTCATACTTCGAACCGAGCAGAGCAAAACAACAAGTACCTTCTGTAAGCCCCTGCTGTAGTGACCCTATACGTTCGTAGTACTGTATTTTAGTTCCCCATTGTTGTGTCTTGGGTTTGAATTCTGCGCGTTTTACCGTTATAATTTTCAAGTTCGTTAACATGAACATTCATTTCAGACCAGTCAGTACGCGAGAGGTGGAGGGACAGAGTGCATTTCCAGTCATTTCCTGTGGAATGCTTTCACTCTGGTTGTAAATACCAATATGTGTACATGATTTTACTACTGCATAAATGTTTTCAACGATAGATTACTGAAATATCAATGTGAGACAACCATCTTAAACCAATGAACAACATTTCAAATAAGCTACGAAAACGATGTGGGAAAGTGTTGCATTCGTTGTTAGTGTTCGAACAGGACCAAGTTCAAATATCATATATTTTGTGTTCGATCTCAAATTCTGATATACATATGATATCACACATATGGGCACTGAGAAGGTGATATCGGTTCACCTGGTGCTCTAGCGATCTCTCCCACCCCAGTGAGGCCAGGGAGGAATACCATTTCGTTTAGTATGCTATCTCGTCAGTTAGAGAAACACTTTTCCCGTCGAGGCAGCATATTGAATTAGAAGGTTAATATTCATCTCCTAAGTGAACCTGTTGACTGCAAAATTGATATGATTGTTTTTCACAGAGAACACCAGTTATGGAAACTGTTTATATCACGTATTGTAGCAATGATTCTCAAGGGTTTACAAACGTTTCTATTGCTTTCTAGTTGACTCCACCATGTTAAACTAACAGCCTCCAACGTTCATTGGCAGGTTGTCCAAGTCCACTCCGAACTTGTTTACAAATATCCGAGAACAAACTGACTACTTCTGTGTTGTAACAAATGATACATTCATGATTAAGACAGTGAGATGGCTATCACTATGTGAAGTAATCGGTGATATATTAAGTGGATGACTACCGAAGGTTGGTGTTCCGCTGCCAAAGACCTAAACTCTCTGTTTGATGAAAAAAAATCCGGAAAAAGTAGAATGTTTCACTTGTCAGAATATATTCTACGTTGGTCGTAAATCATGTTGGTGTGGGCGGGTAGACGAAACAGAACGGGTTATTTGGATGATAACCTTGCTCAATATGACCTTTCACGATCTTGGCTCATTATTCAATTTTATGAAACATTATTATATGTATAAATTCGGATCAACTCATTATAAACATTGATTCTGGTACTTCTTGGTGTTCACATTCTTGTTTGCTATTCATTTCAGATGCGGAATAAGGTGGATGATGGAAGTTTTCTGACGACAAAAGTTCGTTATATCGTTCTCTTCCTAGGCAAGTCGAATGAACATTTATGTGAACATTTTCTATGCTCAAATTACATTTAATATAATTGTTCGTCTTCATTTTGAAAATGTTTTAACTAGTAGATATATTTTTCTATCTCAGTTCATTCAGGATCGGCATGTATTTCTTCTATTGCATCAAACATGATTGTTATCAATTTCACTCTGATTTGCATGGGATCGAAGGAAAATTCTACGGTAAAGTGTGTTTCTGACCCTCTCAGGTGTTACATCTAAACCGAAGTCAAACTGCCTGTGTATGCCATTGTTTTTGAAACTTTATATACCGTTATCCCAATAATAAAATAATAAGTAAATTTCAATATTTTTTCAGTGCTGATTTATAGGTTTTATTGTATAACTACACTTCAGTAATCGGACTTTGTTTGCCATTTTGATTCATTCATGTTTGTTTAATGTAGGGGTGGAACAAGAAGAGTTGCGTTGAAAAACTAGCTGATATTATTATCTGGCAAGACTAGTTGGTAAATTTCTGCATTAACTATTGAATGCAAAACGTGGATCAGACTCATTATGCTGTTACGTTGATGATAACGATTATTCTGCTCAGTAAGTCCGATCAAACTGCATGCTTTCATATCTTATACAAGCACTTGAGCTTATTTTTCCTAAACTCTAAAAATCACGTTCGTTTCAGTCTGCAACATTCGTGAAAGGACCGTACGACTATGATCAAACGGAAAAATCTCAACTGAACTGGGCTGCGGCAGTGGGAACTTTGATGGCCGCATGGCCTTTTCATTGGTTCGTTCGTACTGATCATTCATGTGAGCCTCCGGAGAAAACAAAATGTATCTGCGCCAGCACGACCACACAAACCATTCATTTATCTTATTGTCTAACATTTATCGAAACTCAAAGTATGTGATAAACCAAATGTTATTTCTTTATGGTCAAGTTGTTACTTCTTCGTGTCCCGTCCACGAACAAATAATTCCATGCACGTTAGGTAGTCAATTTAGGTTCTACCAGAAGTATGGAGCACGAGTTGTCTTTTTTGTCGCTGGTCTAGTGTCTACTCTTTCCACAGTGGCCATGCCTCTCAGTGCTGCGTACAGTTTCAACGCTTTCCTAGTAGCCAGATTCTTCCAAGTTCGTCACTTTTCACATTTTCTAAATCATCGCTGTATTTATGTCTAGTGTACACCTACTAATGAATATCGCAGAAATTTACGGTATAAGTGGTAAAAAATAAACCACGTTTCGATCACTTTCTCTAAGATGTGCATGTCCAACCACTTGACTCTACAAGCCCATGTCTATTCCACCCAGAGACCACATTGTTGTCAATCGTTTCGGTAATTTGAATTTGAGACCAACTGATAAAATAGCGCCAACATGCCCGGAACAGTGAGAGATTTTATATTGTATCAGTTATTTAAAGGGTGTATCTTTCGGAGCCGATTTCGCTGCTATTGGCTTGATAGTTGTCCATTGGGCATCTTTGAAGCAACATGGACTGTTCATCTCTCTTCTATCATCATTTTCTCAAATATCAGTCATGTTCACAATGCCGGTAGCAGGAGAGGTGAGCCCCCGTTTTTCATTCAAGTCGATAGAGAGAGAGAGAGAGAGAGAGAGATTTAACAAAATAACAAAAAAGTGGAAAGCAACTCTCTCGAGCTAGGTTGGTAACAAATAACAAGTCAAATTATCAGACCGAGTATTAGTAATTCCGTTTTTAAATAGAAAATGAACAACGTACAGTCGGGTCACACTGAGCACAATAGTTCGTTTAGTTCTCACAATTGTCTGTTCGAACGGTTTTGACATCTACATAAGTTATTGGTAGCTGCCTGAAAAATGAGAGTGTGAGAAGTGAGTGTCTAGAAACGTGATTAGTATTGTAATTTAATACTTGAAAACGCTTATATCGAGAACTAATGTGAATATTGAACGCTAAAATTGTTATAGTTGTGTGAATCACGATTTGGTTGGACATCAGTCTTCTACATTCATGGAGCGATAAGTACCGTCTTATTTCTACTGTGGCTTTATTACTACAGGTATGAACCAAAGTTCACAACAATGATCCATCAACAATTTTGTAAAGCTGTGACAGATTACATATTATTATATATTACGCTTCTATGATGAGCAAAAGTAAACTTGCCTCACCCTGTCCTCGTAAACTTGAATTGGTGAATCGGTCAGTGAGTGCGGGGTTAGGATATATATTCAAACAAGCGGTCGGCTGCCCTATAAGGCTGTATCCCTATAAGGCAGAGATTCGAAAGATTTGGCGCTCTTCTCATTTGGGAACGCAAAATTTTTTGGAGAAACAACATCATATGATTAAGCTCTGAAACCTGACCTGAAAACACACATTACCTATTCAAAAGAAAGATGTTGTTCCGAGGATCGCACATTCTAGAAATACCCCAGCGAAACATCCTAGCATGACCGATATCGAGCTGGAGAAAATAAACAGAGACAAAGGAGTGATCAAAGAAAAGGAAGAAACACCCATAAAGGTAACCCTTCGAAAGTCATAAACATACTTCGAGCATTCTCAGAACAGTCTGTTGCAAAGATGAACTAATACTTTCTGTTCAGGAAATCATGAAAAACCCGGTCATGTGGGCAGTATGGTTGTCAGCATTCGGAGAGCTCATGATGTCTCAGTTCATCGTTCTCTATGGAGCTACATTTCTGAAGGAGGTTTGTACTAAAATAGTTGGCCGTAATGGACTGCATTTTGCTTTCAGAATTTAATAAAAACCAGAGACGGACACAAATCTTCCAATTCGAGATAAAATAACTTCGAACTTAATTTTTAAGGTGTCCTGTTATATTTTCTGGGTTTCTCCCATGATTTCCCTGGATTTCTTGTAATTTAGAAAACCATCCACTCTCAAAAATCCTGATTGACATATTGTTTTTGAACTGGGGGACGACAGCCAATCTAAAGTTTCAAATTTAGGTGTGCTTGAAATTCACGAAATATGTGTTAGTAGAGATGAATCGTGTAACCTTCTCATTTATTGCTTCAACTGAGTTTCTAATTTTGCAGGTGCTTGGTTTTCGTGTAGCCCATACCGGCTACTTTGTAGCCATACCTCGTGCACTACATCTAGCCTTCAAAATAATCAGTGGAATCGCTAGTGACCGCATTAAGTGAGTAGATACACGCTCCTAACAGTTTGTAGTGTGTTACTTGAAATGACAAATCTATACGTTGTACTATCATCCGTGAACACAGCAGAGGTTATTTATGAATAACGTCAAAACGCAATAGAATCACACCACAAACACTTCCCTGAAGAGAATGATCAACTTGACTCATTCTTTCTGATATTATTTTCCTCTCTTCCAGTGCACCCATCATATATTGTGTTACAGATTTTGGTCCGAGACGACCAAGATGAAAATATTCAACACGATTGCTCTCAAGGTGACCAATTTAAGTTCATTGTGAAGAATACAACGTACAAACTATTATTTCGTCAACACTTTAATTCATTGTAGGTCTCTGGAGTGTTCTTCTGTATTCTTGGATTTCTCTCAAAAGACATGGCTCACTGGTCGTTGGCTTCTCTTTTAGTGATTGAAGTATCGACTGGGTTCATTTGTGGAGGATTTTATAAATGTGCCACACTCGTTGCCAGGTAAACCCTGTTTTGGTCAGCCCACATCTCAAACTTATTTGGACAACAGAAACGAACATACTTGAAAATAATAACTGGCTTTAATGGTTGCACGAACATGAGAACGAGACATATAACAATAGGTTTGTTTGCTAGCTACAAGAGTTGTCAGCGATCTGCACTACGAAAACAGTAGTATCCGACCTCTTGTAGCAAGCAAACAAACCTCTTGTTATATGTTCTTATATATGTCTCCTTCATACACGATAACTATGCTTCAGATGTTGTTTGATCTTTATAAACTACAGGCACAGCGGAGTAGAACAACAAGTATAGTTGTAGCCTGCTGTTCTCTGAGGGAACTCCATTATCTGTTTCAAAATTTTGTTACTTTCAGGCAGCATTCTCACTTTGTGCTTTCCCAAATTCAGTTCATCAAATGCTTATCCCTTTTCATCGAACCGCTGTTGGTGTTCCTCATCTGTAAAGACAATACATTGATAGAGTGGAGAATAGTGTTCCTGATTCACGGCTTCCTGCTCATTGGTTAGTGTTTATTTTCTGTACAATGCTTACAGCTGAAAGTCCTCTCGGTTTTTGTTTCCAAACATTTTGGATGTTCCAAGCTGTTTGAGATTCTTTACTTGCTCACGAAATCAGTTTTCTCAATGAAATTCAATTTTCAAGTCAACGATCGCTCGTTCAGGTGGTAACATCGTGTTCATTATTTTCGCCACCGATAAACCAGCTGAATTCACGAAATCGAAAGAACAAGAAATGACGGAAATGGCTCCGGAACAGAGAAGGTGTTTAGTGCTTGACCAATTTATCACTTATCACATCCAAGTTTGCATCATATATTAATTCTATCAGTTGTATTACGCTCAACGAGGTGTTAATGAATTGAAAATACACTGAAGCCTCTAACGACTTAAGAGTGCAGCCTCAAACGGAGCCCTGGCTGGTATTGAATATATATAAAAAAACAGAAGTCACTGCTCGTACGGGTTATAACAAAATCATGAGTTTTACAAACATGAAAAGAAAATGTTCCAGTGGGTTGCAATTACTTTTTCGTAAGATTGTGTTGTTTTTAAACTAGCATTCGATTCGATTTCAGATTAACGGACGTCATCGAGGAATGAAAAGAAGAAGAATGCACTACTACTTTTAGTATTATTTAAACTGGGTAAAATAAACAATTCAACCTGTTTCTAAGTATTTCTAACAAGGATCGAATCATTCATGATATATGAGGTTACGTGACAAACGACAAAGTGGAATTGTGTAAAAAAATCATTTGTTGGTTTTTGTTATTGAGTGCTTGGTTTGACTACTTTTCATTCTAGGTACATTTCAACTAGGTACATTTGATTGTTTGGTGTTGTGAGAGGTTTGTTTGGTTTTTGAACCACAATTATTACCAACTCACATTTTCAGTGTTTTGGGGTTTGTTCATATAAACTACAGTGGGGGATCAATTTAGAGCAGCTGACGAACTGAAATGGTGAGATAATTCCTCTTCTCATCTCATTATCTGACTAATAACCCTATAAAACTTCGCGATTCTTCTCCACTACTTGTGTTGACACACACTGTTTGAGCTCGGTTTAATGTTTGTCTCTGATATTTCCGCCGTTTGTGCAAGGGTGAAGAGCGTCGCAAAAAGTTACCCGCCAAGACCTCATGACTCAAGGTAGCAAGCACACGAAAGAAAGTTTTGAGTTATGCAAACCATGCCTGCAAATTCTTCTTCTGATAATATATAAAGGAGAATATTGAGGTGCAAACAATAGAGGAAACCCTCAATAATAGAACACACTGTTTCTTTTTTTTTCGAGTAAAAGAACAGTGACACACCAATCTTCAAAAGTAATGAATTTATTCGTTCTGGTAGAAATGGGTTTTCTTTGACGTATACATATTTTTCTGTCAAAATATGAATCTATTACGTAAAAGAGTGCAAGAGAATCCATATTCACACTTTATCTGTCGGTTTATCTCGTCTCAATACGAAAGAGTGACGTATTTCCTGAAAATTGTAAACATTTCTCGTATAATAGTGCGATTCATTTTCGAGATTCTTCGATTATTCGAATAGTCACAGAAAAGAAGAACCCATCATTACAAACGTTGCTGCTATTCCTCTGCTTGCTGGCTTGAATAATTCACTGAAGTTTTACTTATATAGAGGTTACACCATGTACAAGTAAATAACTAACTAATTTTATTGTTGTAGCAATGGATATGATTCGTGAATTGACCCCTTAGTCGCCTCCAATAACAAATCAGTTTGTTACTGATAATTTCGAAAAAGTTTCATAATATTTGCCATTGTGTGAGGTGTTCTGTCGACTTTTTGCAGTTTCTGTCGTAATTTTTGTTGGGCGGATAGTTCGTTTGCTCAGACGGCGCGACCCGAGTTTATGGCATTCTACAATGTACTTCACTCACTCTTTCACTCCCTTTCTCTCCGAAACGTTCTCAACAAACTGTGGACGTGCTGTTCATTCGGTTTGCTTGAGTACATTACCTTCCGAAGTTCATACTTGCCCGAAGTAGCACTTGTGACTATGTTTGAATCAAACAACTATTCTAAAGAATGCCAATATATTTTAATATTTTGTGTTGTCAAAGAAGCGGAACTGCGAAACAATAAAAAATGGGTCACGCGCTGTTCGAGCCAACAGCTGATTCTTTTTTGAAAAGAGAGAAAGCGAATTATCAAGACCTCAGTCAACGAAGCACTGAGGAACCAATGTTTTCTAACATCGTAACCAAACTTAGATATCATCCAACAATTTTAACAACCACATTCTTTCGGGTGAGAAAACTTCTCATCGCGTTTAAGATTTAAAAAAAATCATCTATCAGAGAGAAGGATAAACAGTTGTGTAATAACTACTGTTGTGTAATAACAGCAAGTTTGAGATTTTCAAGGTTTTTTTCTTTTCAGAAATATTTCACGGAGAACACATATTTTGAATTGTTAGTCTTGGAGTATCTATTCTTATTCCTCATCTGATAACTTGCATATGAATCAACTTCATATTGTCTGTTAATGAACTCCAGGAAGTTTGATAATTCATTTTTGCCACTATTCTCCCGTATGAACTATGCCAAAACCTGTAATTCTTCTGTGATTAAAACCATAATTAGCGTTTTTGTGATTTCTGACACATAAGTATATTTTAAAATGTCGGCAACAACAATAATTCTGTAAACACTCTCATAATAACGCTTGTGAACGCACGTGTAGGATCAGAGGCATTTGAGGACTACTTGATAATTTAAAATGAATTTGTCGAATCTTTCAGTGAAGTACATGTTTGACGTGATATACATGTTCTATTCTCAGAAGACGGACAGTTTTCTCTTTAGTCTTGACACCTTCCATTTCCGATCATCCATCTCAAAATAGTATCTATCACTGGTCAGACTATCTCTCTTTCTCGCCGCGCGTGGTATGACGTGTGTTTTCCGACCGCCCCAGTTACTTGTGGATAGTTACTTTCTGTCTGATATCACACACCCTCTCTGTTTCATGTGTCTAACATTATGTGTCATTCATCAACGAAACTTGGGCTCAATTTATTGTCGCCTGAACCCGTTGGTGTGTCAATAAACTCATTCTCATGATACTCGACGAACTTATCTCGTTTTAGTTGAAGACTTGAACCATTAGTAAGTGATGTTGTATAATGTGCCGCATTCAAATGAATAGCAGCCCTGTGTCATTCAGGGAATATTTACATATTCTATGCATACACATGTTCCTACTTTGCTTTTTCACCTCTTATTGTTGTTTCCAGTTTCAACTCATGATTTCACAATGTAATCGCACTTGTTTCCAGTTTTATCTTACATTGATTTCTCAGAAAGTTCTTACCAGCGCACAGAACAATGTCGGCCGAAGTTCTCAGGAGCTCAATGCAGCCACTCAGAATGAATAACAGCATGAATGTTGAAAGGAATGGGGTAGGTTGACATTCTCAACCACAGTCCCACGAAAGTTTCCAAGGATTTAAGATCGAACCCGACATGAAGTTCCGTTCAGAAAGAAGTCACAACATACAACAACTGAATTGGCAGATCACTTCGCATCTAGTTCAAACATAAACCATGGCGTTTTCCCTCAGTACTATGTTTAACAAGACGTGTTTAACAAGACGCTCAAAGAAAATGGGTTGATAACAATTCGTAATGAAAAAACTTTTTGTTTTATATGGAGGTGATCTTCCATAGCTGAGAAAGTAATTAACACGTTCAACTCCAAAGGAAGCTCTCGAACGTATGAACCCTTTCTTTTGTTCATTATGTCCAACCGGTGTCACCCAACTAAATTCGCCATAATTCGCAGTGTTTGTGTGTCTCCATTGTTAGTTTCTGTTGTAAGAAAGTTCAGCCTTGACCACAAGGTTACGTGACAAAAAAAAACGTTGAATACAATAGTGGCACATGACTTGCCGCCAAATCGATTGTCATTTGTTTCGCAACCAAAATAGTTCGTATATCGAAAATACTGAGTTTCCGAAAAAGGTAATCAAAAAGTGTCAATACTCATATAATTGTGCTTTCAGAGTTCACAAGGAATGGCGTCCAGCATGACGTCATTTATGCAAAGCTCACAAGGTATAAGAAGTGAATGAATTTTTGTTGTAGTTTCATGTCGTCACACGTTATTTAAGTATTTGACTCTAAACCAAATCAAACTACGAACACACCGAGATGTCCCATATAGGCTTGATTAAGGAAGTGCTATAACCCTAATATCACTGTGCTCTACTACACATATACAATCGAGCAGAACATGCTCAGAATTGTATGATACTAATTTTTCCTAGCATAAACTCACAGGCATTGTAGTACCAAAACCCGCATAAAATATAGATCATTTTTGCATTCTCTCCGATAGTATAATCCACGTTGACCTTCAAGTTTGCCTTTACTACAACAGTAATTCATGATTAGCATAAACCGGTAATAGAAAACAATATCCTTTGTGAAACTATTTATGTTGTTTTCAGATCGTGTGCCGACTGACAGTCCGTTGTTTGTGAATACCTCGATGACTGCCCATCAGCGAATAGACTTGTACAGACGACTCAGTCAACCTCCCCAAGATAATCAGCCAGCGCTTCAGTTCAGAATATAGTCAGAATTGGGAACACTATTTCTCTCCCAAATATGGAATACTGCGTTTCGTCGCACGGTTGTTATGTAGATCTCT
Organism: Litoditis marina; assembly: GCA_964036275.1. Lineage (NCBI taxonomy): Eukaryota > Metazoa > Nematoda > Chromadorea > Rhabditida > Rhabditidae > Litoditis > Litoditis marina. The sequence goes on along the minus strand of OZ038438.1, from coordinate 10,877,350 downwards.
TCATATTGCAGTGGTTTGTACAATATGTTGTTTTTAGATGTTGCTTGATACTTTGTTTTTCTTTATTGACGACTTAGGAATGTGTTGAATAGTTTAAGTAGATAGTCTGATTGTACATAGTTGAATGTGAGACGGTGAACTCATTGTGTACATACAGTTTGATGTATAGAATGTTATGTTAACAATGTGAACATAATTTTGAATTTTGGTGATGTTGAGAAGTTTGCTCATTTTTGCATGGGTTTCATTGAATTAGATTGATCATTTTCTGAAATGACACATCTATTTGGGTGACCAGCAAATTCAAGGATAAAAACATCCAGCTGGCGTTTCTTCAATGCTCCCATTATTGTAAAACTGAATATTCTGAAGCAGAGCTAGAGAAAAATGTAGAGCTCTTCTGATCAACTACTTGTCTGCGTGCCTTGGCATAATTATGATAACGTGTCACTTCACTGGTTTTCTTAGATATGCATAAACATTTATCACGTATCGTGTTGCTCTCTTATTGTTGGTTGAACGCCGTGAGCATTCACATATTTGTTGCTATTTGTCACATATCACAACGAAATATTTCCCAATCTCTCTTAGAACTCCTTGCAATCTATAATACTGGGCTTCGTCTCTTTCCGGTAAATTGTCACAGAATATTCTACGAATCGGAATACTGCCTGTCTTCAACGAAAATTACGCATTCACAGCCTTCACTAAATCCCAAACCATACACTTATGTTCAAGCCTACTTATGTTCAAGCCTATATGATTCCGTAGTTAATGTTGCAACGATTTTCCAGTTTCTGCTCCAATTGAATTATACCTCATTATTTCTTCTTTATGCTGCGTCTCGTCACTCTTTCTCTCTCTCTCTCTCTTTCTCTACTTCCCTCATATCTCTCTTTTTCGCTTCCTCCAGCGCTCACATCTGACTGGAAAGATCAATATATTGCGCCAGCACTGTTTGTGTTTTATGCCTTTCACGCCTACTGATAACAACGCAGAAATATTTGAGATTATTCAATTCTTTTCTGTAATAATTCAGAACTGGAAGGAATAGGCAAATTTGTCTTTTTTAAATTGTTGTTTGAAGAATATCCGTCGATAACTTATGATTGGCTCAATGAAATTGACTTGAACACATTTCTAGTCTGGACTATCATTAAGTGTAGTTTGAATTTTCATGAGGTTTCCATACCGTTCACAGTACGATTTCCATCTGATAGTTGGTATTTATATGGTAAAACCGAACTTTATAAGACTTGAGGTAATTTTGCAGAATTCGTTCTATTCAAATGTTCCACATTTACTGCATTATTGAATTGTATTTTAATGTATCATCACTAAGAAAGGCTTTAGCTATTTGTTGGTTGTTTGAACCATATCAAATATTATACATTCATTGTATTATTATTTTTATATTTTGCTGATCCTTTGTTCCAATGTTCCTTCATCATCGATTCCTATTCAGATATACATCAGAGCATGTAGCTTCGATTGGCGAAACACTGATTTTTGAATTCATCACTCCATACACCAAATATGTGTAGTTAGCGGACTTTGTAGACGTATTTTTCATAATTCTACACGTGTACTGTCCTGACTATTGTTCGAGTTTGCTTCTATGTTCTTTTTCTTTGATCAATTGTATCCAAGTTATTCTGTGTTTAGTTTTTTCTTTCTCGTTTAGCGCACCTCGTAGTGCATCAAATAAATAAATAAATAAAAAATAAAACATATTTGCTCGAATTAGTTAAGCTTGTTACTCTTTTGTGATCGCTTCGGCTAGGAGATTATCATTTATATCTGGGTGTGCTTAAAGAAGGACGATGATGTGGTCCAATGCCAACGCTTCAGTCCGTTAAACTGCAACACATTTTTCAATTGGAGTTTAAAGAACCGTTGACACGGGACTGGTCCACATAATCGTCCTGTTTTAACAAAACTGCTTCCCACTGGCTTTTCTATAGGATTTTTAACTCAGTGTCTACTCAACTTTTCATCTATGGAACAACTTATAACTTTTCAAGAGGAAAACTGTTCATAAAATATGGTCTATCCTTACAATCACTGTAGGGGTTAATGATAACATCTAATTCAAATTTGGAAGTTTTAAAATTATCCTATAAATTGGTCTACAATAGTCAGTATTATCTAGATGGAGAATGAACACTTCCCTTTCAGAAAAGAGAACGAGTTAGTATCAAAACAAACGTTTCAATACCTTGCTGAATTGTACTGAACTGTAATACTATTTTAAAATAGATTATTCTCAGTGGAAAAATTCCACAATTGCCAAGACTAGCAACCAAACCGTTTATATGAAGAATCTAATTTGAGCGGATTCTCGGATATAGGTTCGAGAGAAAAACTACCACCTATTCGATAATGCTGGATTATTTATGGAGAACGTTGACATTCAGCTCACGTCTTCTTCCTATCTCTTATTCGACATATCTCTTATTATGTAAACTACGTGAAAGTTGAATAGTTTTCAGGTGATGAATGTATCCGGTTTGATAAGAGGAGTGACGCGATTAGTCTTCAATCAATTACCAGTAAATTCTAATCTTCCCTATATGAAAGGAGTAGCAGAAAAACCATTCCATAGTGGAGGATCGTTGATCAAGGTTTGTGATCAATCATGCAAGAGCAAGTGGCATACGGTGCAAACATCCATGAAAAATATTTACGTTCGCAGAATAAATGGTAACTTTCTATATGTTCATCCCGTTCTTACTGAATCACTAATATAAAAATGCAGAGGAAACATTGCTGCCAGTCTGTAATTTATTCGAGGTTGACAGGACGATGATCAACGCTTCGAAACGAGCGAAGTAAATAGAATATAATCATTTAAATAAGATACGTAATTCAGATGAGATAGTATCAGGAGAATTTGGATAGTTCAGAGTAGGTACGCATGTTTGAGAGTTGTTACTTTCTACTATCCGATATTTTGGAGCTAGACAGAAGATTTGATCACCACCTAATGATTTTCCAATGTTCCCTCACCATATTTCGTTCTAGCTCTGTGCTGTGACAGCTTCTTCATTATACGTGGGCGGCTTCCTCGCTCATAAAGGGGCCTCATATCTGGAAGAAAACGAAATATTCGTACCGTCCGAAGACGATGAAGACGACTGACTGTATAAATATCTACTTAGGCAACAACATTTCGAACACGGCTAGAAGAAGTATTCGTTTTTTTTTCTGACACAGATCATCAAATGGTCTCCGATACGGGAGGTTATCTTCGATTTTTAGTTGATCTTCAAGTTTAGCTGACAACCTTTGTAATTTATACGCGTTGTTGCTGGTAATCACCGAGTTATAGAAAACACAGCCCTGAAAGGCAACACTATTTGAAAAGACTGTACAAAGAGTATCCGCTGATACTTTAATTTGATTAACTATCTCGACTCTGTTCAAATAATAAAAGTTGTGAATGAACATGACTAACTTCAGCGATGTGTAGGGATTTTTCCTCATCTTCGAGCTTCAATTTGGGTCCACGTGTCACGTGTGTTGTCATTATGAAATAACTCTGTCTATCCGCTGACACTTTTGTGGTCGAAAAATGTGGTTGAAGAATGAAAACTAAAATAAAGTCAATAAAACGAACAAAAACACAACGATTCATTTGCAACAACTACTGGTGCTGATCTGTCACAAGCATAGAAATGCAGTGTGAATGGACTGAATGCGTGAACTGAATCTTTTGAAACAATTAACACTTATAAAGTTATAGTGAACAGTCGAAGCACTTTTTTTAGAAATCACGGCAATTGCAAACAATACTCATAACTCATAGGAGAACGTAGCTAAACGCAAACCCCGCTTTTGAGTATTGCAGGATCACGCAGCATTCTGCAACAGGTAAACAGTAATAGAGACGAGTGAATGCATGCATACGTCTAAAATATTGCCGTATCGAGTCGAGACCTAGAAAAAACAATATGTGCAATAAAGTCGAAATAGAAACAATTCCGGCCGCACAAATTTCTGAATTCTGAGGAAAAGGGAAGAAAAACATCTGAATTACACAAAAACAGATTATATATTACATGTAGAATTTGAAAGTGTGCAGAGACAATAATTATTTGTAAACGAATGAAGTGAGAGAGTAATATTCTGCCCGTGACGTCCTTACATTTCATCACATCTGCGGCCGTTGTGCGGTTCCCAAGACCACACGAAGTCAGGACAGAGAAACATTTAACTTTCACCTCCTCTCTCATTTTTCTCACGTTAGCTGCGAAATTGGGCAATGTATTGTGGAATACACATGTTCTCGGGAAAGAAAGATGTCCAACTCAATACAAGTAGTTTTTGATCACTACGACCCAATGTTTTCGTTCGAGTTTTCGATGTTTTGGTGAACCAAAATTGCGAACCGCACCTACCGAATTCACCGTACGCTGTCCACAACGGTTTGACACAACCTATATAGTTCGTTTCACCCATCGATAGCAGTCAGCCATGCTGGCCGAGCGGATCTGGCAGCTTTTCATTGCACATAAAAATTCACAAAGTGGTTATTTTTAGATTTTCGCCAATGTTTTGTTTTCAAAAGATTACCACCAAATCGGGGAGTAATTTAAAGAACTTTGTATATCACTGTTTTTAGTTCTGCCCATCATGTTCGGATGGCCGTCTGCTTGTGGGCGCCGCGCGACCTATCGCAGCTGAGTTCAATACCCAGCTCATGCAACAATTTTGATTAGGCTGATCACTGTTGGAAACTTTCCAACACAATTGACTCCGCTCACTAAAATCTACTGTAACTGGCTGCTATCGATGGGTGAAACAAACTATACCCGCGAATATGAAGCGGGTGTTTTTTTCAAAGTATCGAGGTGATGATAATGCTATTCATGCTTGGAAAATTCAACAAAACGTTCTTCATTATGCTTCATAGACGACTGTACAGTCTGGGACAGTGGAAGTGTATCGAAGCATTCTCTACAGGTGACTCGAACTGAAAACAGAAGGTCTTAACGGTTCGCTATTTCCAAACCAGACTTTTACGGTGCATGATCTATTATCACGCGGTGTTCTTACTTTTGTCCTGTTGCTTTTCGGTTGAGATCCGTCAGTACGACAACGATTATTTCGTTGTTTCCTATATTTGTTGCTGGCTACTTTCTCCAGATAAAAATTCTACAGGCTCCGAACAGGTGGAAACCGGGAGGATGTATATCCAATTTGATTTTTTCTCTCCTCAACAATTCTCTCAAACATGGTTACGATAATAAGTTATGAACGGTGAGTGAAATATTACCGCAGCATCGGAAGACACAGATCATCCCTCCACCTCACTTCATCAGTTCTGGAGTGCTCTTAAGTGGTCAACAACTATTATGAAAGAGCGGTGCTCCAAGGCTGAACAACAAAATTGATACTGCAATACCCCGAGTACGAAGATGAAACCCACTACTTGATGACTTCATTCTACCTGCCACAGGTTTACTTTATTCTACCTGCCACGAAAAACAAGTTCAGTTTTCCCTTGAAATGGTTGCAGGAAACGTGGTTGGCCTTATGGAAACTCATCACCCGGAAAATATCCGCGTTCAAAGTCAAGACCTGTGAACTTCGCGAAAATGCGAAAAAAATGAAGCTTTTGTTGAAAATCGTGAACTACGAGAAGGTCCAAGATTATCATGAAAAATGATATTTTTGAGGATATAACTATAATATTGTTTGAAACTACAGAACACTGCACATTGTCCAATTTCTGCAGAAACATAGGGCAAAATTCACAGTGCTCCAAGAATGTTCGCGATTGAAAAAGATTCAATAGTTGTTTCTCTTGGAGAGATGCAGGAAATCAGTTGGAACAGAAATGCTGGAACATGATGAGTTACTGATATTAGATGAAATGTGTGTACTACGATTTTTCGAACGCGTTCGAGGTTTATAAACATTGGAAATCGAAAGCATCACATAAGTTTCATATTTACTCTGTTTATTGACGTATCCAACGCTTGAAAATATGAAAATGTAACATCATCAGTAAAAAAACGAGTGTTAAAAAGAAAAAATTAGTTTTGGGTACTACATGTACAATAAATATATCGGTAATACGCACTGATTGTGCAATTTTCAACCAAGCGAGATTAGCCTTTTCCTCGAAAGTTTATTGGACCTCTTATATAGTTATTGTACATGTAGTACCTAAAACTAATATTTTCTTTTTTAACACTCGTTTTTTTACTAATTGAACTTCTATTTTATAGTTACGGAGAAACTGTTATCAAAATAATAAATAGCTCAGTGACAACGATGAAAATCATTCGAATTTGAAATAGGTTGAAACAAGAAAAGACTTTAGAACTACACTAGCAGATTATTGCAAAAGTTTACTACTATTGCATGCAGACATGTGAATGGAACTGGAGACTAGGTTACACGCGCAACCGAGTGCTGAGCTGAGAAATTTTCACATCAATTTCAACGATCCAGTTTTCGGGTTCCCAAAGATAACAAATTTACGTTTTTCTCCCTTTCTAGGGTTTTAATTGAAATTCATTCGGTAAATTTTCATTCTAAGAACGATAACACGTAACTCATGAACTTATTATAGCTTCAATTTTACTACAATTTTACTGTTGTGAAGTTTGTACTGTACCCCCTCCAACCTTACATTCACCCTTCTTTTTAATCGATTGTCAAGATCGCTGAAAATTAAGGTTATTAGCCGAGTCAAATATTGAAGAGAATATCTAACGTCGTTAATCGTATCTTTATAGGGAATTAATTATATTATCAATCATGCACATAGGTTTTTCGAAACTTTCGGTTTAAAACTCATACTTTCAAAAAAACACAATTTCCGACCAAATTTCAACGCTGAATATTTTCATAGCTCGGGTAAATAACATAAATGCTTCATTTGGAATTTGGAATTTTTGAAAACTTCGGTTTCGCGCCATCATACACGAGAAATGCACCAACAAATCGTTCCCAAACCAATGGGAACGTTCCCATCGCTTCGTGCATAACAAAGTGGCGGGAAGCGTTCACACTGGGAACGTTCCCATTTGGGAACACTATTCTACGTTCCCATGTGAACGGTCTCAAAAATATTGGTGCACACGGCCACAGGGATCAGATTAGTAAACCCTTTTTCCTGGTTGGTATTCCTTCCGATGCCGTTACTGTTTTGCACCATTTGGGCAAACCTCGCACAGATAGAAAGTTTTGCCCTCTCTTTGTTGAAATCGCCAAAACCACCGAACTTCCCCATCTTAAAACTCTTGCCCAATTGATGAGAACGAACGCTGCCTATTCTTCTTACAGTGTACGGAGACTGGAGACTCCGGAACAACGTCTCCAGGGTTATCTCGCTCGGAAGGCCGAGAGAGAGGCTGCACCAAACGTCAATCAGTCTACGCCCGAACCACAACCAAGTCAAGCTGCTCCCGAACTACGTCTTTCCCTGAGGCCTGATCCTGCTCATTTGATCCCGGGAAGCTCGAAAAAGCTGAATTTTCTCGCTACTGAATCAATACCTAAAGGTTATACCGTTCAAGATGTCAACAACATGATATCCGCCAAACTTCTCAAATAAAACTGTAACTTATGTTTCTGTGTTGAACCAGGACATGACAATTACCATAAAGAACGGCTCGAATTTTCGCCTTCCTATCTTATTCCCAAGTAATCTGTTTTTATTTCCACATTGCTCTTTTTCTGATCTCGTTCTGTTATCGATCATTCGACCCTTGTTTATGTCTGACCCATTCTTGTATTGACTTTTTGTACTTGTAGTTTAATACGCCCCCTTGTAAGTAGATTGTACATTTAACATACAATCCTTTGGGATTCGTTTTGCCATAGAACCTGTAATAACATAATTAGTTACTTTCTTTAACTGGTTGTTCAGTACTCTATGCGCAATAAAATATATATTATTGCGCAGCGCTCCGCGCTGCTCACTATTTAGTATGCTTTTAGTACCCTTCATTCTCTTCCGGTTCTTTATCAAGATGACAGCGGAGTTTTTATTCGTTTAGGTGATACTCACATGGCAGCCGAATAATTCATCTCCATTTGGTCAGTTCATGATAAGCTTTACGAAACACCCATTCTCCACTATTTTCGGTTTTGAGTAACGAACCGTTCAAAGACGAACCCATCTTCATTCGTCAGACAAGCTAGAAACGGGTGAGTAATATCAAATGTGCTATAGTGACATCGATACCGACCACAGTCTTTCCAGATTTGTTTACACGCCTTCCTAAAGTTGCATCATCGCTCGTTTCTCGTCCTGTGTTGTTGTGTTTGTCCGAATCGATTTGGCGCAATTCCAATGCGATCTTGTCGGAGGTGGCAAACTATGCGCCCCCAATATACAACTACAGCACACCATCTCTATTATAATATTTTTTCCAGAGATTTTGATTGTGTTCGCTATGTACAAATAAAATCAATTTTACCACTATTATTTAATAATACTATTTACGTTTTCAGTTTTAATTATGGAACAATAATTTAAAGCACACATTACTAAGTGGCTTCCTTTTTCAAAACAACCAACATGATTTTTCGGCTATTTGAAGTATATTTGGTAATTCTTCTCATACATTTTTTTTCTCACACATATTTGTCATACATATCACTTTTCGTTTTGTATCGTTCTCTATATATCTTTCTCTTTCACCCACTCCTTCTCTTTCGCTAGCTTTCTCTCCCTCTTCCTCAAATTCTCTTTTTTGCCTCTCTTTATCTATCTCTGTCTCTCTCCCTATCTCTCTACTATCCAACTCCTTCCCCCTCTCTCTATCTATTCATCATTGTTATTAGTTTGTATTGCGCTCCCTTGTAAGATGGTGATGTCTTTGTCGACATTATCCCTAGGGCCCCGTATTCGGCATAGAAACTCAGTTCACCTTATGATATCTGTCACCTGAACATGTGTTTTCTTTCAATGCTCGAATGAATCATTGTTACTCTACACACATACCCACATCCTCAGTTTCACTATGCACCCCCCCCCCCCCTCTAGGTAATATCTTACAGTTGATGCAATCGACGGCATGATGCAGATAATATACAATATATGATTCTACCAGTGTCCTACTATCTGAATGGTAAGCGTGTACGAGCTCTAGTTGGTGTTCTCCAGATCATGAGTTCTGCGAACAAGCGCGGACGCAGGAAGAGATCTTTAAGTGAAAGCAGCGATGATGAAGAAGATGACCTGGTCAGTTTTTCTGAACAAAAACTTATTCTTTTCACAAAATTGCATTTTTTCCAGCGTGGAGAACGGAATTTTCAAATCAGTTGAGGAATTGTGTCGTTGGCTGCCGTGCGGCCGTGTACGTGATGATCTTCAGCAGACTGTAGTAGTGTTGCTGTTATCTACATTGAACCTACGTTTCGACTCTTGACCTTGTACATCCTGACCCTTAGGACACTCAATGATTGAGCACCTAGCGCGTGTTCACAACAAATCTTCGTTGTAGTTCGATGTCGATACATGCCAACCCCTATTCTCGACTGACTAAATGAGACCGAACAGTGCTAGGTTTGTTTTGGGAAGAACAAACCCCATATTACGTGGGATCATTGTGATGTTTCAGCGGTACGGGAGAAGGCTGACACGTGTGGCTTCCATAGGGCTGATGATACTTCACGATGAGATACTGATGAGCACCCAGTGCCCGTCTACACAGGTGTATGTTTCCAGTTTTATCTCTGTCTCACATTAAAGTCTTGATGGCACTGCACAATGAAGATAAAATAATTCCAGGGAGAAGGGATTGAAGAAGGTGTTGATCTTCAAAAGAAAGAAAGAATGCGAGCATGAAGTCAGAGACACTAAAACTAATTTTGCCGTATCTGAATTGGCGACAAAAGAAGTGACGAGCTAATAAAATACCGTTTCACCGTTCGTTGATGTTTGCATAATACTATCAAAGGTTCTGTATTGGTGTTCTGCAGAAGTGAGAAAAATCGAAAATGATCTGAATAAAACTGTCTAAAAACAAAAACCTCAGTTTTTGATTCACCCTGTGCAAACGTCAACAAGCGGGTGAATCAACCTTTGCAAATAAAACTGTGATGTTATTAAGATTGTAAACAAATGAGTTTGTACATAAATCATTTTCACCTTCTAGTTCAAACGTTGTGTAATTCTTGTTGTAATCGTTAAATTAACTGTTGCTCAATGTGTTGTGCATTGTAAACAAGACAACAACAAGACATATACACTTTCATTCGGAATATTATTTGAGGTCTTCGTCTATTTCATACTGTCGACTAGCACACACCATTGCCTGCAAATGTCACAGTGTGTGAAAAGTTCAAATATTATCTCTTCCACCGACTCAAAACATTTAAGATATTCCCCAACAGAGTTCCGACATAATAACTTTTCTTGGAAAAGTTTTGGATTTTGTTATGATGTTGTTCGTCGCTAGAACCAGGAACTTTCCGAAAACATCTGCCAAAAGTCTCTTGACCTCAAGCATTCAAATATTCAGGCAATTAAGTGATTATGGTTGAGTGGAACGGAGTATATGCCGACATGTTCATTATGGTTTGCTGTAGTTTCTAACGTGTGCGAAAGATTGCTTCATCAAAAAGTTGTATGAGTAAAAAACTAACTGGGTAGGTTCAGTCCTGCGTTGAAACCGTACGATTTATATTTTCCATAGCCGTAGACAACCACGCTGAAAACTTTGTTTCATTATCTTCACAGTCAATGGCTCCCACGCACACGAAAAAACCCATACTATTCAAAAAACAACTTAGCAGTTCCGGCCATTCCTACTGATACTTGGCAGCGACCAATGAATTTTCCAGGCAATTTTTCACCACTTCGGAGTTATTCATATAACTGAAAATCTCTGTTAGCGGTTGTTCAGGTCCAAGAGAACACATAAACACGAGTACTTATGTCAGCTTTAAGAAATAATCATACAAACATCTTGGCACGATGTCAATGGGTCTCAGTGGGAAGGAAGCGAACTATACACAAGCAGGGTTTCGATGAAATGAATTTTGAATTCATTACTATCGCGAAATTTCCGTTTTTGCAGATTCATGTGTGAGAAAGCTGGCAAGTAGTGTAAGGACTAAATGGTTGTGCGCTCAAAAGCCATAACGTGAGCCCGCCGGGTGATTAAACCGGAGATCTGATCTAATTACCTACGTGCTCCCTTTGAAAAACTACGTGAACATACCCATATTGAACAGTAGTTGTGCTCGAACTAACGAAATGTTGACCGGGGCTTATAGAAACGTCGACAAAGTAGTAGTTTCCCTTTCCCATTCTGAAATAAGGTCATTTATCAGACTCTACAATCCAAAAAATCAGCTTCGATTGAGGGCGACAGAATAGAGTAGGAATCCTACTTTCCATGAATCTCGGCATAACAACAAAACTTCTCAATAATGTTTCCTAACATTTTCCTGTCATCAGAACACCGACGGACAATTTGTTAAGAGCACAAACCTTCTATAAATCAAACCATTCGGATAATATCCATCTATCGCCACTTTTCCAATGCTGTCGATAAATGTGATTATTCGCACGAAGTGTACCATGTTCTGTGCCTCATCAGAGTTCAGGGCTGTTCTAAATAAAAGTAAAGTTACCGACTTCCAAACGAACAAGGAAAGGCCAATGATCTGAGTTATGATTCAAACTACAGTGATTATGTCACCTACGATCTACACACCAAAAACTCTGTAGGTAAGCAAGTGAAGTTATTGTATTCATAAAATTTAATATGGCTAGCAAAATTCATAATATTATACTGACACAATTCTAAACAACAGAGAGAAAAAATCGGATCACACCACTGTATTCTTAGAGTTTGGTTCAAGCTAACACCATCACTGATGTAACTCTGCTTTTCGAGAAAAACTTACGCAAACTGAACCGCTTGACTTGTGAACAATTTGGGAGGCACGACATGAACGAAAAACGGGGAGCCTTGGTCAGCAATATTGGAACTTCCGACCTGAAATCAGTATTCTACAGAGTTTTGAAATATTTGACTGCATTCATCGTTTTCGATCTTCAATTTATATTCAAAAATTGAATACAGTATGTAGAACAAACAACAAGCTCAGCTGTTCTATAATATTGCCTAATGAGGATGTATAGCTCTCGTCATTCTCCCTAAAACATTGTCAGAGTGCCCATACATTTACAGTTTTGTTCATTTTATTTTCGAAGAATGGGATTTTTGTAAGTTAACCGGTACAGGTGCCGAAACCTCAGTGGGAATAACGAGAACTGAACAAACCTTATGGAAATGGTTTTTCAATTCATCAACTTACTGCTGCTGCATAAACAGGACTGGAGGCTGCAATTTGTACACCATTGTTTATTCTGAGAATGTAGAACGATGAACTATCGAACATGCCCATATTGACGCCGTCCAAGAAGAGAGTAGTGTTGTCGTACTGAAATATTCACGAGTGATAGTTTCGGAGGTTAGAACACTGCCGTGTTCTCAATGAATATATTTATGTGTTCCTGTTGTTTTCTCTCACACGTGGAAAAATTGAACGAATAGCAGGAGAACGCATCCACAACATGACATTTCTTGTTCCTGGCGTTAATCATAATCAGAAAAATGAGCAATGAAAGCAGTGGTGTTATCTGTATACTCTAAGGGAGAGAAATACCAAGTATGTGAAGAGATTCGAGAACAGAATCGTTCGAGCCAACCTCAGCAAATAACATCACTTCTCCGTAGTCTTCAGGCAGGAACTTGAAAAAGGGTAAGGTCGAATCCCACATGGAGACAGGATACAACATCAGGGACTGCAACAAAACACTATAGTCGTTGCCAACCGAAAGGCGAGAGGGTATTGTATATCTCACTTTCCGATGTGTATGCACACATGTCTTCTACTTCAAAGCTTGCCGATTATGTGCTCTAATAGCGCAGTGGTATGCGCCTTGCTACGAATCTTTTGCTCGCAGGTTCGATTCCGGCGAGAGGCAGAAATTACAAAAATTTGGCACTCACTATAGTAGTTCACACAGTAAATTTGAGTTGTTTATGTGCTTGTGGGGATCATTTTATGTCGTATGAATTAGAAAATATGTTTAAAAAAAACTAAGGTGTAAAGCTGAGCTGAGATCTGTTATGCAAACCGTTTTTAGGACCTTTCTGATATTCTGTTCCTACCTTTATCTTACATGCTTGCATAACAAATCAAACAAACAGTCAATTAGGGTTGTTAAAGCCAAACTCGAATTTCGAAAAAACTCGAAATAACTCGAAATTTCGAGTTTCGAGTTCGACTCGAAACTCGAAAAACTCGAAATCTCCAAAACTCGAGTAACTCGAAACTCGAAAAACTCGAAATCTCCAAAACTCGAGTAACTCGAAACTCGAAAAACTCGGTTTTTCTCCAAACTCGAAAAACTCGAAATTTTTGAAACTCGAAAAGTTCGAGTTTTCGAGTTTCGAGTTTGGCCTCGTCCCAAGTCAGAAATAATGGACGAATGAGCGTTTCAGAGCACTTTTTTTGCTATTTCCAACATGAAATGCTTCTTTTTTCACGATTCTCGCATAATCATGTGAAATAAATCAGAATTTCTCAAAAAATTCCTATTTGTTTAGCTCGATAAAATCCTAAAACTTACCGACCAAACTCGAAACTCGAAAATCGAGTTTTTCGAGTTCAACTCGAAACTCGGAAACTCGGTTTTTTTTGAAACGCTGAAAACTCGAAATTGAAAAACTCGAAATTCCCAAAACTCGAATAACTCGTTTTTTCCCCAAAACTCGAAAAACTCGAAACTCGAAAACTCGAAATTTCAAACTCGATTAACAACCCTACAGTCAATCAATCAATCAATCAATCAATCAATCAATCAATCAATCAATCAATCGCGCGCAGCGCGAAGCGCTGTGCGAGATTTGTCTTTGGTCCGGCTAATGCGCGCTTTCATTTTTTTAGTTCACTCTCAAAAAGGTCCAATTGTGCAAATCAGAACTTTTTATGATTTGCTGATTTTCTATGGCACATTTACAAGCTATGTTCGAAATTTGAACGAAATCGGTCAAGTTTGAGCCAAGTTATGACGTTTTCGCTTCATCAAGAGCGCCAACTTCCGTCGTGTGTGTGTGTGTGTGTGTTGGTGCGCACTCCTGGGAAATTTTTATGTATGAACCGATTTGACTGAAAATTTCGGACACGATAGATAACCCACTCAAACCTTGGGGGCGCAAACTTTTTTTCGAAAAAAATTATTATTCATCAAGCTATAGGTCTTCGAAAATGTCTCTGCGTCTCTTCATTTCGTGCACTCTCTCGCCCTCTCTGTCGGGGTAAATCAAATTGCGTTATAACTCAGCTCAGTTCTAACCAATTCAAGTAAAATTTGAAGTATGATACCACGACATGAACTGACATCGATTTAGATGTAAGTCTTCTACTGATGACGTCATCGAGGATTCTGGAGCTCGGATGACGTCATTTTTGAAAAGTGCAAAGTTGACGTCACATATATTTTCAAATGATGGTAATATCTTAGAAAGGGTCAATTACGGTGAAACTCAATCTAAGAGTGACGTATTCTGGGATTCTGGAGACCAGATGACGTCATTTTTGAAAAGTGCAAAGTTGACATCACATATATTTTCAAATAATGAAAATGTCTTAGAAAGGGTCAATTAACGTTGAAACTCAATCTAAGAGTGACGTATTCCGGGATTCTGGAGACCAGATGACGTCATTTTTGAAAAGTGCAAAGTTGACGTCACATATATTTTCAAATGCTGAAAATATCTTAAAGTGGTATATTAACGATAAAACTTCATCTAAATATGACTTATTCTGGAATTCAGAAGGCCAGATGACGTCAACTTTTAAAAAAAATTGACGTGAAATATGTTTTCGAATGCTGGAAGTTTCTTAAAAATGGTCAATTCACGATGAAACTTCATTCAAACATGACGTATTCTGGGATTCTGAAGGGCAGATGAAGTAAGTTTCTAGAACTGCAATGTTGACGTCATATTTTTTTCCGAATGATGGTAATACTTGACAAGTGGTTCATCAAGAAAACAATTTGATCTGCACCGTACAGATCAAACCACATACCTACGGCATGTATACAAAAAGAGAAAAATTCATGAAAAAGTGGGGGCCCAACGAATGTAAGATTTGTCTTCTGCTGTGCGCCCCTTAGACAACTACTCTCAAATGGAACAGCTACTGCTACAAAAACCGAAAAATACTAATATACTCAAGTATAACTGTTCATTACAAACATACAAAAGTCGTAAAATATTTTCTCAAACCTGTAAACTAGAATCTACAAATCACAGATGTTAACTCAACCTACTCAATTATAGAGTTCCTGGTTTTGTACACAATGGTTGGCATTTTTTGTCATTACTTCAATTCTAGGTGCTATAACGTTTGTCATATTATTCAAAAGTTGTTTTCTCTTTCGCAGCTGTGACTTGTAGATTCTAGTTTACAGGTTTGAGAAAATATTTTACGACTTTTGTATGTTTGTAATGAACAGTTATACTTGAGTATATTAGTATTTTTCGGTTTTTGTAGCAGTAGCTGTTCCATTTGAGAGTAGTTGTCTAAGGGGCGCACAGCAGAAGACAAATCTTACATTCGTTGGGCCCCCACTTTTTCATGAATCAATAAATCAATCAGACCCTGAAAATGAAGTACATGTTTTGTCGACTGCCATTTCATTCTTTGTAGTCCTCGTAATTCCTACTCCGACTTCGACAGAACATAGTCCCACTTTCTCATTTATTCTCGTTGTAGGTTCGAATGTATTATAACATGTAACACAACAATCTATCGTTAAAAAAACCCGTGCGTGCTTAACTGTGCATACCTCATGACTACAATGTGCCTGATTAGTGTATCCGAAACCGCATACAGCCCCCGAAATGACAGCAACAGGAGCGGATGCCTGTACGGGTATGGCGGAAGCGGAAAAGTAGGTAGCGATGGTCAGCTGCTCACCCGCATTCAACGAGAAGTCTTGCGTCAGAAGCGTCACCTGCGAGAATTATATTGAAACTGTTGGGGAACAGGAAGACGGAATAGTGAATGTGTGAATCGTTGAAACTACAAAAACTCATATGCCTTCGAGACTACAAAAAACTTGCTAGTACCAAAAGACGTCTTATAAAGTGGGTACTAGTATCGATGCAAGTGAAAGGTGTTTGCTCTATTCGGCCTGGATCCACCCAATCCCGAACACTATCCTATCCGGATTGTACCTCATGTCACTTTTCCCATCGTTTGTCACTCTATTACGTGTGATACCCTCGACTTTTCACGTTGCGTTTCTTCAATTGTATTATTCAATTTTTCTATCTTCTAACCTGAGTGTTGTCCTGAGGTGCAATAACTGTTATCAGATTCGTGGCCATTGGTCCAATTTTCCTGGCCGATTCATCGTTGACCGCCAGATAATGCGTCCCGAGTTGGCAGATCTTCATGGTGAGAAACAACGTTTGATAGCATCCGGTCGATTAAATTGACTAGCTGCTCATGACGTGAATAGGTCAACAAGGAGATGTATAAACTAATCGCAATCTTAGAAGTACAAAAGAGAATTGGTAGCATGAAAAGTTCGAAGAATAAGTTTTCGCTCAGTTGATGTTGTTTTAATTTCAACTCAACATTTCAACAGGATTGGGAACCAGCGAATCTTCGCTGTGGTTTGATCTTCTTGATACACGTCTCAATGTTCTAAGCTTGAACGAAAAACAACGGAATCACAGTACAAACACAGCAGGATAGGGCACCACCGTATATGCTTGGTTTGAAGGAAGCGAACGCTAGAAACATATTCTCCAGGATTGAATGAGAACTAGGGTAGTTGATTCTGAACTCAATTCGAAACAAACTCGAAAACACTCGAAATATTCTAAAAACTTCTGAAATTCGAAACCAACTCGAAACTTCTAAAACTCGATCTGTTAGACTCGATTAACAACCCTGATGAGAACCGACCGGTATAATTGCGAACTTGTCTTCGGAGCTGCCATCGTTCAGCTGGTTGGTGGCCACCAGAGATATCGGCTGATCCGAGTTCACCCAAATAGCTTTGTTGCCTTAATAATAATAATAATGAAGCTAAGGATACTTATAATCATAATGATGATGATGATGATAATAATAATAATAATAATAATAATAATAATAATAATAATAATAATAATAATAATAATAATAATAATAATAATAATAATAATAATAATAATAATAATAATAATAATAATAATAATAATAATAATAATAATAATAATAATAATAATAATGAAGATAACGATAATACAAATATAAATAACAACGTTAACCCGAATGAACAACGGTTTACAAGGGTTTGGAGGACATCCAAAATGTTCATCCGTCGGCAAGATATATATCCTGTGGCCTTTAACGAGAGTTTTCACCCGAATTTATGAGTTCCTACCACGAATGCAGAAAGGCTAATGCTCTCTTCTGACCTTTGAACAGAGTTTGAAGTTGTAGATCTTGGTAATCGGTTTGAATATCCGGGGGTGTAATCGCGAACTGAAAACGTGCATGGAGAAGCCCTGCGGAACGTAAAAGAAGAAACATGCGGGTTTGTACCATCGAACATTTTCTTGCAACAAACGTTCAGTTTATTTGAGGAAAAAATAATTTTAAATTCGTTTCTCATTCAGTACTACGTTATACTGAGAGTAACTCTCTACTTATTTTCTATCTCCATCTTTCTTTATTCATTTTTACCTTAACTATTTTCTCCTTTTTTCTCTCTTTTTCTTCCAAGCGTCTCTCTTCTCTTTCTCTATTTATCTCCATCGTCCGCCCTCGCTTCCTCTCTCTCTCTCTCTCTCTCTCTCTCTCTCTCTCTCTCTCTCTCTTTCTCTCTATCTCTCTCTCTATCTCTCTCTCTTCTCTCTCTCTCTCTCTCTCCACCGTTGCTCTCCTCTCCAACATGACAATGACGTACTGTTTTCGAGCTGCTCGCAGGTACCGTATAAGTGACGTTGGTGAACAACGGAAAAGCCGAAGATAGTTTAACATTAGCCGTGGTGACAGCAGTGTTGGTGATAGTTAGAAAGAGATTCTCTGAATAGCTGGTGTCGTTCGGCGTCAGATGACTGTTCAGATATGAATAAATGAACGTAGTTCCAACACTCATGGCATCTTTGGAGATCGGATTGCGGAGTAGTCTGGCTGCCTCTTCCACAGTTGCTGAAAGTTTCTGTAATTCGTTTGTCTCGTTGCACATTATGTCTATGAATCAATTATGAGTAATCCAACCTCCAGTTTTGCCAAGGAATTCATATATCTGATAGAAAAAAATTTTCTGGCTCACAAAAATATTACCACAAAATTTCGGCGTAATCGTTAAAACGTGGCTACTAAGTATATAAAAGGTAAACTGAATTATGCTTATTACACAAATCAAGTGTTGAATGAGAGAAAGATTGTGAGAAAAATTACCTCAAAATTTTAAACCTGAGAAAAGTATTTTCCAGAAAACTTACCCTTTCTTTGACTGAACTCTGCGGTCGACGCTAGTGCCACTCCAAGACAGGCGATCAAAAGTGAGAGATTCATGGAACTCTACAACAAACACGTTATTTGTGGTCTGTGTGTACTACAACGCGTACTAAACAACTAAACATGAAGAGTACCAGAGTGTAGCTGGATAGGCAAATACATTTTTATGACCAATTATGAAGATAAGGTTGAGAGGAATCAAAGAATAGGCGATGATAACATTGTTCCACGTATTTGAGTGACCATATAACTTGTTTTGGCAGGGAGCGAGGATGATCATGGGTCTTGGGAGAACTCAGGTTTGCAATACGCTCAACTGCTCGAGTTCAGAGTTGGCCTACACAACGAACATCAATCCTGCTTCTCTATAGGTCCGCTGAATTGAGCTATTTTTTTCAAAGTTGAGAGCACATATCAAAATAAGGAATGACTGTCGTGGATTTGCAGTTTCCATGTTGTAGTTATTTGGCCGATTGAATTCAAACTCAATTTGTTGCAAAAGATTTATCGAAAATACAGTTCTCGTATGAACTACCGTATTTGTTCAATAGAGTCCTGAAAATCAACGCATTAACGAAATGGTAATCCAACTTGGAACAGAAAGTTAGGGTTGTTAATCGAATGGAAAATTTCGAGTTTTCGAGTTTCGAGTTTTTCGAGTTCTGGGAAAAACCTAGTTTTTCGAGTTTCTTCGGTTTCGAAAAAAAGCGAGTTTCGAGTCAAACTCGAAAAACTCGAATTTCAAGTTTGGTCGTTCAGTTTCAGGATTTTATCGATACAAAAAGATGAGAAATTTTCGAGAAATTTTGATTTTTTTCATATGAATACGCGAGAATATATATAATATTTAATACTATCGCGT
This sequence comes from Litoditis marina, assembly GCA_964036275.1. NCBI lineage: Eukaryota > Metazoa > Nematoda > Chromadorea > Rhabditida > Rhabditidae > Litoditis > Litoditis marina. The sequence goes on along the minus strand of OZ038438.1, from coordinate 10,857,972 downwards.
ATTTACACTATTGCGGGTTTTATTGTCAGTTTCGTGGAATCGCTCTGATTATTTATATCTGATGCGATCGAATTCCAGCGGCGATCCCTGGAGCTACGCAGTGAGGCGAGGGATTTGTTCCAATGTTGTTTCAAGGTGATTGAGCGAATCGCCTTACAATTTCCAATTAATAGCGAGCGATCGAGCAGTTGTTCAACATTTCCACCCATGTTGATCCATGAATACAACACACGTAGTATCCATGTAAACCCTAATAATGAGTTTATCAATACACTGTATAACAATCAAGTGAGAGACGAATTGATAACATATGAATTGATGTTTAAGGCTAGTAAAACAGAGAGCAATGCATAGAATTGCATTAATTTGAGGAGATAACTGATTTAGAAATGAACGTATAGTTACATGACATGTCTATTTACGAGGTGGAAGTGGTTCCCATAATGGGTTGATGTGAAAACGAAAACCATAGCGAGCAAAGTACACATCAGATATAAATGGGCCAGATGAGGATCAGATTTATAGTAACGATAGAAAGCACTATAACGGAAACGTGTTTCATCTCTACACATCAAATGCAACTGAGAAACGGCATTTTGAACTTTCTGGAGAGAGGGCCAATCAAGAGAGGCTATTGTGAGAACAGGGGGAATAGTAACAACCGTGGAAACAGAAGATGGTGGCGGAAACACACGTTTAGGAACTGGCTCAGGCGTTTTGATGTTAATGGTGGCTTCAGGTTCACAGAGAGTTGGAATGGGAGAACTTTCGTTAACTGGGGGAGGGAGAACATTTCTAGGTTGCTCAACTACCTCCATATCAGTTTGTAGGTTGGCGTCAGCAGGATTTTGCAGAGTTGTAGTTTGGTCGGTGACCTCAGCTCGGGCGGCATCTCGTTTCGATTGTCTGGCGAGGAATCCGGCCTTGCGCTGTTCCGGAGTCTCGAACTTCCGAACATGAAAGGTTGACATAGAAGCATCACATTTCATAGCAGTAGATAGATCAATTAGACGAGGAAACGGAATACCATCTTTGATAGAAATTTTGAGTGGACGAGATAAACCATCTTGACGTGGTTTTCCCAAACGGTGGAGAATTGAGACATTAGATGGAGAGATGGACACCAAATTGAAGAAGGTGAAAATATATAGTAGAGAAAGTTCACAGAATCGGACTACTTTACGTGCACCACCCTCACGAGAGGTTGATTTGATTGATTTATTTACATTCAAGCATGTGATGTACAAGAGGAGAAAATAAAACATCGACATTAGGAAACGAAAACATTCGAATGCGGAAATAAGAGTCGGAAATCGTGGAACATCATTTGGTGATTACCAGTAAAGGAAAAAGAAAACAATATAACAGCACAGAATACAGATAAAACAACTCACAAGTACGAAGGAAATAATTTGGGCCAATCTCACAGGATGAACAGAAAAACAGTAGAAGTATCATTTAAATGCATTCACCTAAAGTGCTTTTTTGCGGCTGATAACGACATCGGTATTTTGGATTTCTTGCTCAATTTCAAGTATTTGGATCCAGCCCGTACTGTGAAAAACTTGGCACGTTGGCTAGTTTTTGGGGTGTGGAAACTGAATTTCGCGCTAGAACCCCTAGTACGTGAAGGTTTGAACGTGAAAAAGTCTGTTGCACTTAATCCACATTGTCCAGTTATGATTTTATGGATCATAATGAGGTCTGTCGTATTTCTTCTAGATTCTAAAGTGACCAATTCGAGTTTCCTATTTCTAAATGCGAAACTAGGGATTTTACAATACGTATAGCCACCCAAACGGAAAAACAACTTTCTAGTGAAATCGTTCTGAAATGATTTAAGTTTCTTAACAAACCCGCTATCCGAGTTGAACACAGTAGTACCGAATTCAACCATTGATCGGACATAAGTTTTATACGCTTTTAGCCAAACATTCCTATTCCGAGTTTTCAAAACTTTGAAAAGATTGTATGTTCGATGCTTTGCGGACTTGATGATATGTTTCACATGGTCTTTAAATGAAAGGTTTTGATTTAGCAAAAAACCGAGATCTCGAACATTTTGATCTACTTTTCTGAGATCTATGCCGTTCATTTTGTAGGTTTGACTTGGGTTTTTGGCGCCTAGATGCAGGACACTTGTTGATGCACCAATTGCGAGCAGGCATCGTTGGGATGCTCAAGAATGGTCATAATCATTTTAGAAGTGTACTTTGAAATACACCTCAATGATTATATCACGTGTTGAGTTTACAATTACTTTGATGTGATCTTTTACTCAGTTGAATCGTTCGAGAAAAACATTCCCTTTACCCATTTTGCTCCCGTTTGTATTTGTTTTTCATCAGACTTCGAATAGGTTTTGAACAAGTAAATGTGATGTATGCTTGTCAGTGTGTTATCATTGCTAACAACTGTCGCGATGTTAGTTTAAGCGGCACCAATTAGCCGCCACCACCAGCCAGATGCATTAGCAAGGAGTTTAAGAAGTCAGCACAACTGTCAACTAGTGACATGACAAACCAATTACTCTCAGAACTAACGGAGAAAAATAAAACGGAAGTGCAGGGAGGACCTATGGAGTTTCAAACTTTTATCCTCTTATAACTGATCGTACGTACCATATGGTATTACTTTTTTCACAAAAACATAGAAACGCGTAGTTTAGTGGAATCTACTTGCGAAAAAAGCATGCATTTTTCCCTAGTCATAAAATGATTCATGACATAATTGTTCATTCTCTTTGATATTTAGAAAACTGAATTTTAAACCACTTTTTTAAACTCTCTCGAATGCAATGGAAGAATTATTTAGAGAATGCTGTTGTATTTTTAGTATCTCAGAGCAATGGATTGAGATCAAAGCAGTGAAAAACTTTTGTCTAAACAGAGAGAGTATTTGTTTCGGCAATGAGCGCCCTTTTCTGTCACCAATTAGCAGATACATATGAATCTGATACTCACAGGTATCGAACGATCGACAGAACGACTAAGTGTCTTCGCATACCAACACTCATTCTGTACATTTCCTTTTTCGTATGACTTCTATAGGAGTTATTGGGTTTTAACAGTTGAATAAGTGCGCTGTGCTGATCTCGAACTAGATGGATCAATCATACCTATCTTGTAATCTTTCGATGTCCCAGAAGATAACATGTATTGCTATTGGGAGGATGAATCCCGTTAACACAGCTCGTCTGTCTTTTCTTACTGACACTCCAATAATCTAGTACCAAATCTGTCTAATTACCGTGCAGACATTTATTCGAGTGGAGCTTCGTGAAAACTATGAATGAACCAATCCAGAGAAAAATTCAAGTCAACCAAAGTCGTTTCGTTGGAGTACCATTTTACTCATTGTAAGCATAATCACGCGTGAACCTCCTTCATTCTTTGTGTTTCCGACAATTAGAATAGTGCCCACCCTTGACAGGACACACTCTTAATTTGCCATAACTCATCAACGGCTCTTAAAACGCCAACTGCTGCTCTTTTATTGGCTATCTGAGCTGTGTCAGATAATGCTGGCATTCTGTTGTGGTACTGCATGCCCAATTTCCTCTAATACAAACTACACGGAAATTCAGTTTTCTGAGTTGACAAGTGAGAAGGAATTAAACATTTTTCACGAAACCAATCATGTTAGGGCGCTCCACTATTAATCAGGATGTTCCTTGAATATAGTCCTTGCCTCTCCGACGTGGATACTTTCCGTGTACAGATCATGCTGTCTCAGACTGAACGTAGACTAAGTGAGAAATTGATCAAATTGAACATCACAGAACCGTTTGTGTAGAGAAAACTGTCTAGGAAAAAATATATTGAATACATCTAGATATCTGAACGTTTCTCAAAACGTCTTACATGCCAATGAGTTGAATGGCACGAGCGTGCGAATCACAACTTATCTGACACCGAACATATCTGCAATCACCAAATTTCCCTTGGTAGCTAACTGGCTCCAGAGAAACCTTTTCTGTCAAATTTACAGATCGAGTCTTGAAGCATTTGACTACACGGGAGCGCAGGGTTATCACGTGTTCTCACGCCTATTCATATTGAACATCGCTATGAGACATCCTAATCCTTCTCATCTCATTACCGCATTCTAAAGAGCGGTTAGCACAATATGCTAATGGTAAGAGGCCGCAAAAAGACTACCGGAACACCGCGGTGATTGGATATGCAAATGCCTACTATTAGGTCGCTTTTCCCCGGTAAATGAGCAATTCATCATTCTGCATGAAGACAAAGTTAATTTCAATCTCACACTTCACGCAGAACTGAGTCTTGATCGGAGGTAGAAACACGCACAAACCTAAGGGTGATTTGCGTGAGACACAAAAAAGTATCAACCTCATATTACTATTGTTTTCACTGCTTATCGACCGTCTCTAAACTCAAAACATTAACTTTGGAACACATCTATTTGATTGGGCTGGCTGATTTTCGACCTGTTGTTTATTTTATTCAAATACTGACAGCAGACATGTCATTAGAGGGCGCCACCTAAATCACAACTGCTTTGGGTGGCCATCTCTCGGAGCAACTTCCAAACTACACATTTCGATTCTGGAAACAACTCGAAAACTTATCATTGAATCAGATACAAGCAAACTAACGCTTATTGATTTGAACTCAATGACAGTGTTATTCCAAAATCTGCAACGCACAGATGGACATCGAGGTGCAACAAACTGCTCTGTAGTTTTAACTGCCTTTCAATCCGTATACAAATATATCAACAGTAAAGAACTTACATTAAATGAGCCGACAACTCTCAGCTGTCAATCTTACCTGAATAGAAATAAGGTGCTTAGCGGTTGTGAATAAAGACTTATACTACAACTGGGGTAACGCTAATGGCAAAGGTACTAATAAGCGTCGATCATGAGTGAGTGCATTCCGAAAGTCGGAACTATCAGCTATTGCTCACTGTCTTTACAGTGTAAGAAGTTCAGATGAGTGGTACCTTCTCGTTATGCATATCTCTCAAAGAGGCATCGCGAACTCCGTCTTAGTATCCCTGACCTCTGTTCAGTTCTTTCTGGGATGTGTCATCATCACTGTTTGAAGAAGACACTCGTTTCCACGAACCGAATAGCAATATTGTTTGGTCAAAGAAGCGTGATCAGCGTAAACAAGAATAATTACTTGGGCATTGGCGATTGTTATATCATTAACGCTGCGGAGAGATTCAAATAAGTTCTGGTAAATGGGAGCGTAATTACCACTGGCATACGGTGGCTCCAGATAAACATCACTTTTTTGGATTACTGTGGCAAATTATCCATATAATTCATGGGTTCCTACGGCTACTAGAGCAGTTCCTTGGAGAAAAAGAAGAAAGTTTCGAATGAAATAAAGGCCAAGATTGCATGTGTCAATCCGTTAAGGTTTATGTATTTACATGTATTGGTCAGAGAAACTATCGTCCTTGTTAGTAGCTCTTGTCATAAACTTATTCTGCCCAATTCCATCCACTCTTACCGTATACTTCATCCCGGCACATTTACGCGATAGGGGGCGGGGTTTAACAGCAACCTATCACTTGGCGCCCGTGTCCATCATATGTGTTATTCTTGTTTTTTTTTGGGGCTGAAATTTCTTCGCTTTGAACTACTTTTCTATTCTACTTTCTGAGAATGACATCTTACGAGAGTTATATTTTTCTGTGTTGATTTCTTTCCGCTGAATATTTCTGTTATGGAAATGGCTTTCCAATTATTGTGCACTACACGGACTAATCTTTGTAATGAAAGTGATGCTCACTTTTGTTGAGTAGATGTTAATTTTTCCAGCAACCAACGGGAGCTTTTTTTATGTTTTATGTTATGAACTTCACAAACTGAACGACTATTTTATATGTGAATCGTTTTTCTCAAAAACTTTTCTAAGTGAATGAAACGCATATGAACTGTTTCAGCCGCACAAAGATTTTAGTTCACTCTGCAAGTAAGCAAACTACCATTTCCGCATTTCTCTAGTTCCTCGCCCTCAGAATTTAAGCAATTATAGCAGCTATTATGACTGGCTTGGGAGTTGCTCTTAATTATCAGTAATTGCTTGAAAATTATTGCCGAGTAGGGTTACAGTATGCCATATCTATTGACATTGAATAAAAGTATTTTGCAGCCATAACTTCACTCCACTTCATCAAATGTGTTCCGTGCACAACTTGGTTTCAAGTGAAAATGGCTAATACTTATTATTGGAAACCTTCACTTCTTAATTCAAAGTGTTTGTAGCATACTAGAAGTAAATTGCATCACGTGAAGTTAGCTTTCTGATGAGGGGTTGTGCACTTTATCTCTCCCGTTTCTGAACTCTGATGTGTTTAACATGTTTCACGTGACTGTGCGATTGACTGACAGTATACCATACTCGATGTCTTCGTAATTGTATTGCTCAAGTAATTATATTATATCAATGAAATGGTTGGTGCTCAGATATTTTATAGCCCATCAATATCATCATTATGAAAATGATAGGCAGCTGGCGCGTTACCGTAATCATTGTTTGCCTGGCAATTTAGGCTGTGATTCTCTCGGATTGCATGCCCCTCTTGGCGCCTCCCCCAACCTATTAATTACCAAATCAAAGTTGAACGCGACACACCACGGCTGCGTCTACTGTACTCACTAACCACATCTTATCACTGATTTGGAGTGTTCTCTCTTCTTTCTTTTTGCTGCTAAGTTACTTTGTACTTTTGATGCAACTGTGTTAAATTGTAAATGTGAACTGATTGAAGATTGATGATGTTTCATTACTGAGAAAAGAGTATCTTTCGAATTGTTTTTTTATGGTACAATTGCATAGTTTGTCCTTCTAGAATGTTGTCCGTTGTCAACCCGAAACGGACTACCCTGTTCAGCGTAGACAGTATTCTCGAATCAAAAGAAGAGCCAACCAAACCGAACCAAGGTTCCCCTACCTATGTTCCCGGAGTTGTTCCGAGTACTCCCTATTCCTTACCCTTTCCACGACCGTTTGACCCGAGCCTGCTGTTTTTCGGACAGTCAAGGTAAATCACGTTCCGCATCAAGTTAGCAAAATGTTCGAAATAACTCAATACTTTCACCGTCTTCATACTTATTGTTCACTTGGTTACTTTGCTTGGTGATAAATGAACTAATTGTGAAAAAAGAACTAGTTTCATGCGACCCAGCTAAGTACATCACTATTTAGCTCGAACCACAGTTCTCTTTCAGGTTACCGGTTTCTGTGAGCGACAGCTCACCAGAGTCGTCCGGTTCATCTCCTCATTCTCTACCTCCACCCGTCCACTGGATGACGTCATCAGGAAGTGGAAGAAGTGAATCACCAAGTAAGAATGACCAGCAAACAAGTGAATACGTTTGGGGCGGTAGCACTCCCTCAAAAACCTCATGAGGTACCTCGTGAGCAATATTTCACGAACTTCTCATGAGATTCTATTATTTGCTATGCTACAACACTACAAGTTAACGAGTACCTCATGAGGTGTTTCTGAGATTCTCATGAGAAAATCATATGAATTTCTCATGAGATAAGGATAGTTAGGCTGCCTGAGAACATTTCACTGAAAAGGTTTTTGATATCATGATCATCTTTCAGCCTCCGAAGATGCAAAAATCCAGATGGGGTTGAACAAGTGCATGCTTCGGAAGCACAAGAACAATCGAAAACCTCGCACGCCGTTCAGCACTCAGCAGTTACAATCTCTCGAGAAGAAGTTCCAACACAAACAGTATCTGAGCATAGCGGAACGGGCCGAGTTCAGTGCATCTTTAAAACTGACTGAGACTCAAGTCAAGATTTGGTTCCAGGTATGCTTTCATTCGTTATTCAGTGTAATCCTCCTGAGATAATCATCTATGCCAGGCGTGAGTCGTAACTATATATAGTCTATAATTAAGAGACACCGTATCATTTCTGCGATACCATCATCCACAAAGCGTCATCACAATTGCCGCATGCAACACTTTAACCGAGTATAATTGACCTCACCACACCATAGCCCATAAACATGGTTGTTATGTGCTATACTGTAAGTAGTTTAGAAATTGTTTGAATTTGTTTTCCAAACTGAATATATTCTCCTTTGAGTAACTGGAACTTATTGTGTTTTCCAATTCACTTCAAACCCTGATCAAGTCCTTCCCGAATGGGCCTTCAAAACTACTCGTTTGCCAATAAGTATACTGATGTTTAGGTGACTCTCTTGAAAGTTTTCATAGAGAACCATAATCTACGTCCACTCTAATCTTAATAAGAGTATACTTAGCTGAAATCAAGAAAAATAGAAAATAGAAAAGCTACATCCTGTCTGTTCATTGCTTATTACATTCAAATTCTAGGTAGTTATTTGGGTTTGAATAGAAATATTCCTTGTTACAATCAGAAAGCCGCCATTATGTTGAATTCGATTCGAATAGATACTTCTCAGAGTTATAGAAAATAAAAGAAAAATCACACGTCCATGAAACGTAATGGGAACGTGTAGTGCACGTGCATGTTCTTTTTTTCTCTTTGTTTTTCTTCCTTTCACCGTTAGTTGTTGATATTCCTTTGTAGTTGTATCATCAACATCGGTCAAGAGCAATAAACGAGCATTCTAGGCCTACAGTATCTGGTGCAAGGCGATGCTTTGTCTCGTATTTCGCGCGCTTTGGGAGAATGATAATGCTTTATTGACCTTCACATCATAATTACTCCATGACTGAAACTCTAAACATTGGATTTCATTTTGAGAATTTTTCCACAAGTGGTTAGAACTGAAAAAAAACAATGAATTTACTGTTGAGTATTAGAAAAAGTTCAGCAATGCGAAAATAGTTTAACCTTTTAAGACTTGATAATTGTTCGTTGAATCACTAGGTGACGCAATCGAGCATACATATTGACCTAGTCATTTGAATGTATTGTTAATAGGTAACTAATCGTTTGTGTGTGCAATGGCAGGCGTAATCAGTCATTATTCATTGTCTCATTCTCACACATCTGCACGCGAACTGATTTACTGTGCAGCCTAGCGCCTAGTCCGATCACAGCAAATAAAATGAGAACTCATTCCATTACGACCCCGTCATAGCTTTCCAACTGAAAGACGAGGGCAAAAAATCAGGACCACAAGACAGCCCCCCAATCATACATTCATACATACACTCTGTTTTCTTTTCGTCGCGAAATTTTTCAATGATGTCTAATCATCAACTCTCAGGGGCTTCCCGCTGCGTGCTTGCGCTTTCACTATCCGTTTGAAGGTGATTTGCCAACAGTTCTCAAATTAAATGGCAAGAGAAGAACAGATGATTTTTATGCGATACGTGACAAACATTCCGAGGTTTTCTAGACAACAGAAGGTCCTGGTTTTCTAGAGTTATATTATGATTGAGATCCAGCAATCTGCGGGCTGCGTATCTGCGTATCGTGAAGAGGGTGCGTACCTCATTTTTTCGTATTGTCCAACCCGACGAAAATTGGTTCCTCAGCACTCACAAAGTCAATTAGGAAAACAACCAAACTGCTACGAACTAGCAGATGGAACTTTCCGTATACGCCTTTAAGTGCTTCTTCTTTTCAGAACCGAAGAGCCAAATCGAAAAGACTGCAGGAAGCAGAAGTTGAGAAAGTGAAATTCGCTCAAGCCAGTGCCCTGGCCGCCGCAGCCGTTGTAAATGCACAATCTGACCATTCGAAAGGATTCCTGACTTTCGCATACCCGCAATGGTAACTGCTTCTAGTAGAAACTGAAAATATTTGGCTCCCAAAAATAGATCTTAGAGATACAACTGTGAAAAAAATTTGAACACATGTACTTTTTTGAGTGACTTCGAAGACGTAAACACTCAACACGCACATTGACAAGTCTCTTAGCATAGAACGTATTTCAAATAGGGTCTTCGGGGTTCACAATGCTATATATGCGCATTTGTCATTTTTGTTGTACTCCCGTTGAAAATCGCTTCACTACGTGTTTTGTGTCATCGTGTATTATTTTGTAGAAAACATTATGTTCGACGTAGAGCAGCACGTAGAACCACACCCAGAAAATTATAATTCAAAACTTCGAGTTGGTTCCATGTGAGGCTCACGTTCGTTTTTTGTCCCTCTGTTTATGATTGAAAACAACTATCTCTGGCTGAAGAACAGGACTACCAGGTATATTCTCTTCTCTCAGACCCCAAACGAGCTTGAACTGATCTTCTATACGAATATCTTTCGCATTCGATATGCGAAGGCAAGTTTGAAACAGTGAGCTGTTGGCAGAGTTTCGTGACTTCACCACAGTTTGCTTCCTGTAGATAACAAGATTTGGAGAACGATAGAGATCTATTTAGCAAAACATTCAAGTGAAAACTGTCCTGGAAGTGGAGATGTTGTCTCGTTCATCAGCGTTCCCACGACCCTTGGTTCCTGTTTTTAGCTCCTTGAATGGAATTGAAATTGTGTATTCTGCTCTATTTTGCGCCTATCGCTGTTCTAGTAAATCATCGTCCTTGTTTATCACTTCGTATGTCCAGTTACGGCGGCATTCTCTAATGTAGGTCCAAACGATGCAAAAAAACAACCAAAGCACTTCGTACATATCTGTGACACAACTCCAAACTGCTGTCATTAATTCGACTGTTAAGTGGACTTCATTGGGAATCTATTTATTAATTGGGCATACGGAGAATACACGCGAAACATTCCACAAATATCGTAATGACATTGAGTGTGTCCCATATTTCAGGTTTTCCTCCATTTTGAATTATCTGTGCATGATTTTCACTGTATTGTTATGGTACCACATAGTTGTTCACTTTTTCTATTCTCTTTGTGAGAAACACTAGTCTGAATCTGATTCTTTTCTCTATAATAAAGTTTACATATACGTAGTTCGAAACAAAATTTTCGACATAACAGAATATTGGAAATAGCAAGTTTTTCTAATAGCATTTGCATTTTGTAGTAGACAACGAGATGTACAAACCTGATACGGAAAAAAATGAAAACTATGTATAGGTAGTGACCGAATGATTGTTGTAGTGTTATCTAGCTACATGTATAAATTTAGGGGTTCCGAGCGACAAACAAATCAAACTACAAATACAGCAGGACAGTCTAACATACACTGAGGCTCGCTCCGAAAAGAGCATACCAACATGTTACGATGGTCAACACGCATTAGTTTGTGGGAAAATCTATTTGTTGCTCTATTGTTTGCGATCATAGATGATTAACAACTGTGGTTTGGCACGGTCAGCAGTGAGTTTTATGAACCAACAATGGAGTGAGTTGATTTACAATTACGAGTGCCGACGCGGTGTAACAAGCATACAACAATGCCGACCAACCTGGATGGATGCAAACCTATCCGACTCCATTTCGGCACGAATAAGACTCGGGAGAGCGACGATTAGACTGAGTGCATCGTCAGCTTCCAACCACTTTTATCATTTACTTTTCTACGATTAGTGGTGTGAGGTCAGCAGAAACGCCCGAATTGCACTGAAATACTACACATTGCATAGCTTTAGTTACTCAAAACAGATTGATACATTGGTACAGTGTTATAGTGTGTCTAGTACAAATGAACAAAACAGTCACGCGAAGCTCCAAAAACATCAGCAGTGTTCTATCATCGCAATTTGTTTTATTTACTTTGTGTCGAACACGTTTTGCATGATCATGACTGTACACTGTACTAGTACTATGCTAAATTACTCGCTGGAAACATAGGAGTTTGTATTTCAACTTGTATCTGCGAAAATCTGTCTTCAGACTTTTTCTGCGAGACAGATACATTTACAAGATTCAAACTTCGGACATCGAGCGCTGCTGACACAGGGAAATTTTTTACCCCCGATGTACCCCGGATCCGCCACGGATTCACTGCGGATTTCCACATGCAAATACCATGGTATTACCATTTGAAAATCCGTGGCGGATCCGTGGCGGATCCGTAGTATATCCGTAGTATTTGAAGAAATTTAAAATTTAATTTTTTTCGAAGAATTTTGTTTTCTTACGTGTATTTTCTTAACTACCTTTCTAGGACCTTTTCTTCTTACTACTAGCTTGTTTGCACTACGGGGGACTCGAACCTTCGGGTAGTCGGTTAGCAAGCAGTAAGCTTACCACTGCGCCACGCCTGCATGTAATGAGAGGGAGCATAATAACAATAATAATAATAATGAGTTTATCAATACACTATATAACAATCGAGTGAGATACGAATTGATAACTTATAAATTGATGTTTGAGACTAATGAAACGGAGAGCAATACATAGAATTGTTCAAATTTGAAGAGAAAACTGGTTTAGAACTGAATACATCGGAACATACACAAAATCTATTTAGTCTATTTACGAGGTGGACGTGGTTCCCATAATGGGTTGATGTGAAAACGAAAACCATAGCGAGCAAAGTACACATCAGATATAAATGGGGCTAGATGAGGATCACATTTATAGTAACGATAGAAAGCACTATAAAGGAAACGTGTTTCATCTCTACACATCAAATGCAACTGAGAGTGGAAACAGAAGATGGTGGCGGAAACATACGTTTAGGAACTGGCTCAGGAGTTTTGATTTCAACGGCTTCAGGTTCACAGATAGTTGGAATAGGAGAACATTCGTTAACTACGGAGAACATTTCTAGGTTGCTCTACTACCTCGATATCAGTTTGTAGGGCGTCAGCAGGATTTGGCAGAGTTGTAGTTGGGTCGGTGACCTCAGCTCGGGCGGCGTCTCGTTTCGATTGTCTGGCGAGGAATCCAGCCTTTCGCTGTTCCGGGGTCTCGAACTTCCGAACATGAAAGGTTGACATAGAAGCATCACATTTCATAACAGTAGATAGATCAATTAGACGAGGAAACGGAATACCATCTTTGATAGAAATTTTGAGTGGACGAGATAAACCATCTTGACGTGGTTTTCCCAAACGGTGGAGAATTGAGACATTAAATGGAGAGATGGATACCAAATAGAAAATTGCATTCACTTTTTTCTTTGTTGTGGAATCCTCTGGTAGACCATAAATAGTGAGACATCGGCGATCGTTGAAATGGTGTAGTTCGGATTGAATAATGGTGGGAAGAGATTGGGTCAGATCGTCGATTTTGGAGTTAGTTGTTTTTATTTCACTCAAAATGGTGGAAAAATGGGTGGTACCATTTTTGGACGAGGAGAGGGCATGATAATCAATTGATTATCATGGCAAAAGGGTGTTATGAGGCGAAAGGGTGTTTTGAGCAGAAGCTGCTTATTTATGTTAGAGGCTGCAGCACTAATTCTGACCCCGGATTCGCCACGGATCTACCACGGATTCGTCGCGCACTTCCCACATATTGACCCCTACCACGGTTTCTCCACTATTTTCGCCGTACCCACCAATTTCCTATGGACCGATACGTGTCAGTACATCCATCGCGCACAATCTTTTTTTTGTCAAAACATTTTTTTCAAACTCAGCACTGTGTTTACGCCGCGAACTTTTCTTTTGTTCCACCAACTTTTGTTTCATTCCTGGAAAATTCGTCTGATTTTCGGAGAATGTATGAGCTTGTTCAAATTAGGCAATACTAGAAATTACGTGTCCTTTTCATCGGAATATAACTTGTTTACAGTTCTTCCAACAAGAAACCATTATCTGTGGCAACTGAGATGCACAGATTAGCGAAATGAACGAAACGAATCCGTTGCTAAACAGGGTGTTCAATAATTAATGATAGCACTCAGAGTTCATGTAAACAACCGTAAAGCAAACAACAAAACATTCTTCATCATATATCAAGAAATTATGTCAATAACTGACACACAGCAGGTTCACGTTTTCCAACCCTCTCTATGCTGGTTCTCCAACCCTCTCTATGAATTATATGAGAAATAGAACTTGAGAAGAGCAGAATATTTATTGGAATTGTTCGTCTATCGGATATTGTTACCTGAAGCGTTTCGCACATTGGATTATACTCCTCACCCATAGTGAAAGATTTTGTTCCAGCATTGCTTAGAATCACGTCCGTAGCTCTTTTCTTCTCATTGTACTACACAGCTAAGGCAGAGTTAATGATTTTGCAGCCAACTCTGAGAGCAGCAGCAGCCGCTTTGGCAATCGTTGCCGGAAAGTTTTCACTAATTCCGATTGATTTTTTAAAAAAAATTTTTTGACATGTGTCCAACTGATAACTCAAATCATCAAATTGAAGAGGCAAAAAATTTTTACCAAATTAATCGGAATTAGTGAAAACTTTTCAGCTTAGGTCCTTTTCGGTCCAACTTGAGTACGGCAATGTCCGATAACTTTCCTATAAATTAAGAAACAATCGAAAAGGTCTGAATATTCTGACACAACTATTCTCGGTTCAAAATATTTTAACACAGCTTTATGCAACGCAGAGTGGTTCCACAATTATTGGAGGTTCGAAAAACTGTGTCAGGAATAATCAAGGCTCGAAAAATTGTGTCAGAATTATTCGAGGCTCGATTTTTTCTGACACACTTTTTCGAACCTCGATGTGTCAGAATTATTCGCCCTTCGGTTACTTGTGATACGTCCATATCGCTGGTTCGTCAACCCGGTTGCTTTTGTAAAGAAAATTTGGTTGATTTTCAAAGCAACCAAAAAGCAACCAGATTGCTTTTGAGAAGCAACCAACATCTCTTCACAAAAGCAACCGGGTTGATTTTAAAATCAACAAGCTCTATTACTTCACAAAACTCGGTTGATTTTGTAAAGAAAGGTTGGTTGGTTTTAAAAAGCAATTTGGTTGCTTTTCCGTTGCTTTCTGAAAGCAACCAAATTTTCTTTACAAAAGCAACCGGACAAAAGCAACTGCTTGTGTAGTTGGCCTTAAATTTGAAAATAGTCGTCTAATATGAATTGAAAGTTGATCAAACATAATAAAAGTTTGCTGCGTAAACACACTGCAGTCTTTGAAATGAAGGTTTTGACGAAAATAATTAGTTTGATTGTGCGCGATGAGTGCACTTGCTCTGACACTGTCAGTCCCCCCCCCCCCCCCCCCCCCCCTTATATGATCACCACGCGCACGCCATATTCAATTTCACCCACGCGGAACATTCTATCCATTGGAAATCTTTCACAAAAATCACTTTTATTGTGAGTTACCATCCGAAACCCTAGATGTATTCACGATATGAGTGAATCGATACACATGATTAGAGCGCGCATGTATCGTGTATCTTGTATCGCACAAAAAGTCTGGAGGAAAAGGCGTTCGCAAACTTTAGTGATTTGTCTGCGTTCATTTAAATGTTGCGTGACATCCTTTTTGCACAAAATAGCTGGTTTCTGAATGATGGGTGGTGCTGATTAAAACTTTCGCTAATTCAAGCTACACTGGGGTTCAACTTTTAAGACACTGAAACGCATTTTATATCTTTGTGGACTCCTGCAAAATGGAGTATTGGACTTTCATTATGTGATTATAATAGAAAACCTCGCTTTCAAGTAGTATGTTTGTATTCAGTAGTATGCAAATTGTGCTAAGGATATACCAACCGTTACGAAAATCGGATCAGTTTTTTATTACTCAACCAAAAGAATAAAAACTGAATGAAATCTCCGAATTCATACTGTAGAAGTGAACGTAGAAATGACAAGAACTATACAGGCAGCGCTAGGTTTTATTTGGCAGTGGAAGATATGTTTCGACGCGTTTGACAATGTCTCTCCGAAGCACGCTGCCTTTCAATGCATAGCACATTATTTCCCTGAAATATGCAGCAGAAATATTTCCAAAACAAGCGTGATGGGGAAAATTGACTTTTTACCCACCCCCCCCCCCCCCCCCCACCTTTCTGAATTGGTATTGCGTTTGGGGAATTGTAGTTTGACCCCCCCCCCCACCGGGGGTGATAATTCAATTTATCACTTGCAATACAAAAGTTTGAGGGTGGGGGGTGAAAAGTAAACATTTCCGGTATTGAAGTTCAGCCCCCCACTCGTTGAAGTTTGACCCCCCCCCCCACCATTGAAGTTCTACCCCCCGCAGACTCAGGACGCAGACTAAATAGTAAATGTCGAAGTTGATTTTTGACCCCCCCCCCTCTCCTAGATTTTCAGGTTTTAGCTTGAGTGGGGGTTGAAGTGCTACGGGGGGGACTCAACTAAAGTGGGGGGCGATACTTCAATTTTCCCGCGTGGTGATTTAACAAGTTTTCAATTTTATGGACATATCGATCATGATGCATGTTTCAAGCAAGAGATCTGCTGAATCAAAAGTATGAGTTATCCTATCAATATAAACACTGAGATGGGCGGTAAATATCCAGTGTTAATGATAGAATGTGCTTCACATCGAAAGGTATCTAAGAAGGAAATGTTTATGTCTGAATTTTTTTTGCACAATTGTGATTGTGCGGGAAACGTACGCCACGATGTACTCGTAAGTGACTACGGAGTTACGTGAACGTGTGAACGGCACCTTAGAAATGTGGAGTACATAATGAACATTAATTCTAATATCGTTGTACTTCATTAGCACACTTTGTTCAAAGTCTCGAAATTAAAAGTTAGCTTGAAAGTGGTTGAATCGCTTCTCGTATAATGCAACATGTGATCCTAAAAAATTAATGTGTGAAATTCAAAATAAAATAGCTAGAAATCCTCCAAGAAGTGCATTTTCTATTGAAACTAGCGTAATCCTAACAGTTTGGGCCGTTTCGTGCCGTAGTCGAGTATATATCGGGCGTCAGATTAGTTTTTGTTCAGAGGTCTGCGGACATCCCAAAACAGATTACATTTTCCTTCAAACTACTTCGAACATTTTCCTAGATATTCGCATGAATTACTGGAACGGCAACACATTGAGTTCACGTTTCAAGTGAAATTTGTTGAGAGGAGTTAGAGGGCCCAACTTCTCGCAGAAATGGCTTCCGTGCGGGGCGGCGGCGGCGGCGACAAAAGTGTCCGCCTCCTCAAATCTACACTGTAAAGATAAAACCGGCGTTCTACTACAGTAGCGACACCGTACTACCACCGTTTTACTGGTGTTACTGCAGTATCGCTAGCCGTAAAACGGTAGTAGTACGGTGTCGCTACTGCAGTAAAACGCCAGTAAAGTTGTAGTTTAACTGCAGTAAAACTATTTCGAATTATTAATAAAAAAACACTTAAAAATTATTTTTTTAGAAAACAAAATTTTTATTATCTGTTCATGGCCCTTATAATATCTAGTCCCCACGTACTAAATAAATACTAAGCTCGCATTAGAGGTGAAAAGTACCTCAAACTTAGGTAATTAAACCGAAAACAGCCAGAAGCCTGCAGAGCAGTCTCGCAGACATCCGTATTTAATGTAGGTATCACGTGTGGTATTAGATATCTAGTTCAGTTTTGAGGTTACTTGAGATACATAACCGATTTACTGGTAGTTATCGTGATTCAACCTTACCAGAAGTTTACCACTGAATCGCGGGACGTTTACGACCATATCACCACAGTTTAACTGTTACTACCGTTCTACCAGTGTCTTAACTGTGGGCTAGAAGTTCCTATGCTGGGCATAATTTTGCTCAAAATGAATATATTCCAAAAACTCTTACACTGTTAAAAAGCTATAAAAAAGTTGAGGTATACGTATTTTTCAGGTGTGTCGGAAATTTGAATATTACGTGTGAGAGGGCCGAAAATAGTATCGCAAAAAATTATGGATAGACCGGTTTCATGAAAATAAAAATGAAAAAAGAGTTTAACGTGTAGACGTTTTCCGTTTTCCAATGAAAAACTCATGACAGGCGGGTACAGCTTGGTTTTCACTCCTATTCACATGTTTGAATGGCGGATTGGATAAAAGACTATACACGCACGGCGAACGAAGATTCGATTCCTGCCTGCAGCACAATATTTGATTTAAGTTGAACGAGGTTACAACATAACATTCCTTGTTTAGCTTATTGTTCAAAAATATATTTTCATCAAAAAATGACCGTTACTTCGTAACTATAGAAAAAGAGTTCAATTAGTATAAAAACGGGTGTAAAGAAAGTAGTGATTAGTTTTGGATAAAACGTGTACAAGAAATATAAAAGAAAATGAAAATATTTTGAGGAAAAGGCTAATCTCGCATTTCTGGAAAACAACGGAGTATAAGCTAGATCATTGTGAGTCGCAGTCAGAAGTTTTCTTTTCGGTAACAAAAAACTCGGTGTCCTTTTTTCTGAAATTTTAAACCAAGCGACATTAGCCTTTTCCTCAAAATATTTCCATTGGACTTCTTTTATAGTTCTTGTACACGTTTTATCCAAAACTAATCTTCACTTTCTTTACACTCGTTTTTTACACTAATTCTCTTATATTTTTGTATTTCACTTTTGAGGTAGTTGCTGTACATTTTCTTTTTACAAAATTCTATTTTTCCCAAATTAGAGGTAAATTGTGGCTCTAATTTCCAGTTGCGTCCAAAGTGCAGATGGTTACCGTGTCTGCCTGGTGTTACTTGCTTTTAGACCAAATCCAAATTGAACCCGACTCTCAAAAAAAGTTTTTCACCGGACATATTGGTTTTTCCCTCTATTTGTTCTCTACTATTTGTGGGTTATGCAAAATAAAATGCTTCAATACCACAGTTTGTCGATATAACTCGCTTCTGGAACTCAAAATACCGGCCATTGTACCAATTCATCATTTACGAGTAAACCGAATTGACCGATTTGGCTCTAAAATATTTTTTAGGTTGCAACAGTTGCGTGAAGGGTATAGCGTGCTCCATTCACAGGGTAGTGTGCTCCAATCACAATGCCAGTAAACGCGCGAATATTGTGCATTCAAATATTTCCACGTATGTTTTTATGTAGTATGATGATCTTAATATTATATTAATTATATTTAATTACACTGTTGTTTCCAGTTAGTCTAATACACAACAAAGTAGCAGTTTTTTTAGACTAGTTGAACAGTAAACCGTACTTAGCTGAACCAGTAGTGCATTAAATTATTTGTGTTTCAACTCATTGATTGTATTGTTATACTCAGAAAAGTTGGCGCTAATTAGCCGGAGTTGGCCGCGAATTTTAGAAACTACCGTAACCCAAAAATTCAAATTCGAGCGTTTTGATCTAAAAATCATCTTTATCCACAACCAAATTGGCTACTTTGCTTGTAGACATTCAATTTAAACATGGAAAACCTCTATTTGTTCGCTTAAAGAAGCAAAAAGAGGTATTAGCTGTAATTCAAGAAATCACGATTTCAAGCACTGAACACACGATTTTCCGACGTTCTTTTACTTTGAACTGTTTTAAATTACCGTGAAGAACAGTGAATGCATGTTCCTGAAACTCTATTTCACCCACTGAGGGAGATTGGCGCTAGTTGTTCAGAGTTAGGAACGAAGAGGCAAACCGGAATTCGTAATTCGACGTTATGACCACAGATTCGTGTTTTTAAGAATTTACATCGCTTATAACAATGAAATACATCCAATTCAGACAAAACACATGTTAATTCGTTGTGCTAAAGAAGCAAGAGAGATGGTTTCCCGTGCAAATCCCAAAAACACGATTGGAAGCAATCATTGAGAAATTTTCGGCTTTCGTCCAGTTTCTGAGTTTTTTGTCGACTGTCAGAACACTGAATATACATCTGTAGGCTTCATTCCACCCGAAAAACGCAAAAAAACGGTCAAAATTGGCTGGCCAATTGGCTGGGCCCTGTCTGAGTAGTATATCACCGTATTATTTGTATTTCACTTTCTGTATTATTATTATTTTTATTATCATGGTTATTATTATTATTATTCGCTTTGTTTGTTAATTCATGATTGATAATTAAATTGAAAGCAGGTGATGTGAGCTGTTTCTTGCAGGAAGATGTCGGAGTCTGTTTTGCAGTTCTCTTCAGATACGGAGCTCTCCCTATTCCTTTGGCGACATTTTGCGGATTCTTATGAAAGCCGCACACTAGTTTTGATGCGGAACAAAATACACGTGGAAAAGGTGGAGAAGGTAGCTATGGATTTCATTTAGTTTTTAATTAAATTTAAAAGTGGATTATGTTAGAGGTAGTCAGAATATCACATGACTTCTGTCAGTCAGGTAATGACGTTGTTTTGATCGAAACGAACGATTTTCGGGATAAGGGAGGTATATATCAATCAAAAATGAAGTCGAACAAACAATTTGCATCAGCAGTTTTCGGTCGATTTTTTTGTTATTTCTTAGGTGAGCCTTTCATCAGAGGTCGTCATTCGTCAATAACATGAGATTATCTACGAAAACGAAATATTTTTACAGATTGTGAATCAATCATCATCATGGAGATTCGACGAAACCTCTTTCTCCAGTTGTTTCGACTCATTATCTGAGGATAAGGTGAGTAAATTCATATCTGTTCGCATAGGGGGAGTAAAATAAAACAGTTTTGGTATTAGTTTCAATCAATATACCGTTTTTGGGTTGTTGGGCCTACATTATGATTGATGAAATTATTTTCAGATTTCGTCAATAAGGACTTCCCTGGAACATGTTGACATCAAAGTTGGAGGAGAAAGAGAAAATTGTTGGTTGGAAGAGAAGTTGGGTCTCAAGGTTGTTTCGGTGCCTCAGGAAGAATGCGAAAAGGACCTGGTATGTTTGTTTGTTCATTCACTTTTACATCACACTATCTACCAGTCTGAGGTTATATTTCAATTCAAACCCGATGCCTCGATCAACACGTTTTCTGTTGCGTGGTCAAGGAAGGAACTGAATGCACATGAGATATGATCTGGCAAACAAGTTTTGCACTGATCGTCGACATATTTGTTCTCTTAGAAACCGGTTGGTACTCTTTTTTTCTGAAAATCTGTAATCTATCTCCACTTGACCTATTCTTGACACCACTCCTTTCCTTAATTGAACCCGGGGTGACCACAAGACCTCCCTTCTAAACAATTGAAATTTGCGATTTGTCCAAAAATATGCAATATAGAATATATGTTGCGGAATTTCAAACAAAGTTCCTATATCGTGCAGAAATTAGCCTACTTTTTGCTTTTCCTATCCTCTGTGGGGCATTTACGTATTTACGATCCCCACCACCTCCAAAAAAGCTGCACGGTGTGCCCCATATGGTCACGGGGTCACCCCTGAATTCGACCGATTGCGAAAAGGGGACCTACTGATTACCGCACCGCACCTACCGCATGTTTTCTGTACTCAACTGCAAACTGGTCACTATATTCATCGAAGCCTGCACCTAAGATATTTTCCGACTGTTTCCAGAAAGGTTCATTGATAGTAACGGTAATTTGGGTTTTCTTGAAACAACAAAAATCAAGCCCGGTATAATAATATGTCGGACCAACAGGAGAGTAGTCATCACTGAGTTAGCCAGTTCGGATCTGTCAAAACTGTTGTGTGTTGTCGTAGCAGCTATTACTTAGTCAGTAGCAAACTATCTGTCAATGCAGAGAACCAGCTCTCATGAACACAGATAGAGGAAAAAATATTTTCACGTTTAGAATCACCGTTCAGTTACTAAGCACGAGGTCACTTATGTATACGTTCCATCCTGTCTCGTATTATTCATATTTATTTTTACTGGATGAATGGGTTACAAAAACGGCTGTGAAAAACGGTTCTAGAAAAAAATGCACACAATTTGGGTGGGGCCGGCGATCAATAGTTTCACGGTCTATCTAGGTACTAGGTTCATGACATTGTTTTAAGTTTCTAGTGGAGCAAACACTAGCATCATGGGTACTCAGTACTTTTCTTCCGAAATGATGTGCAGCTTCTTCTATACATTCGATATAGAAGAAGCTGCACATCATTTCGACAAAGATGTGAACTCACGAAAGTGAAAAAGATATGAAGTTACCAAACAGAAAACGAAAATGCAATACTGAAAAAGCGTATATATGTTCTTCTATCTAGTGAGAAGTTTCACAGAAAGTTTTCTCGAGATTTTTTTAGTCTTCAAGTGATGAAAAGGCTAGGATTCCTGCTTTAGCAACTATTTTAGTTGCCAAATTGAAGATTTTGGATTTTTTGAAAAAAATACGCAAATTTGCGGTGGTGCGGTAATTAGTAGGTCTCTGCGAAAAGTATGTTTTAAACCAAGAAATGTGTTGGAGGTTGGTGCGAAAATGCTGAGCTTTAGACAAATTAGTTTTCGGTTTTCCGGTAAAATAATGAAGATTGAAGATTCAACTATTGAAATTGAATGGTTCCTTTTTGTATAATAGGCACACCTCACTGGTGTGTTAGTGCCCAATAAGTGTTCAGTATTCCAAGATTCAAGATTAGTATTTCAATCGCCATGTTTTCAGGAAGAGTGTCTCGATATGCTTATGTGCCTTCTCTCTGCCGCGTGTGACGTGATGGATGTCTGGTCTGCTACTCGTCTGCTCATGAATCTCAAGCCACAAGTTCTGCCTGCTCTGAGACGACGTAGCGCACTCGGAGGTCTTAACATGCTACAAGTGAGCACTTTTTTTAAAGTGAAGAAAGTTAAAGTTATCTCTGTTCTTTAAAGCCCCCTTACGGAACTTGCAAGGGACAGTCTCAGGGGAAACTCTGTAAGGCAGACTGAATTTGGCCTACAATCTCCATTCAGCCATGGAACACCCAGCACCAGGAGAGGCTTCA
This sequence comes from Litoditis marina, assembly GCA_964036275.1. Taxonomy (NCBI): domain Eukaryota; kingdom Metazoa; phylum Nematoda; class Chromadorea; order Rhabditida; family Rhabditidae; genus Litoditis; species Litoditis marina. The sequence goes on along the minus strand of OZ038438.1, from coordinate 10,835,403 downwards.
ACTTTCGTAGACATTTTCCACTACCAATTTATAACCTACGGAGGAATGAATGCCTTGGTTGGGCAGTGGTGGGGATCGAACATATGAGTGGTGGGTGGCGCCTTAGCCACTGCACCATTCCACCACTATTTTTTCTGCGCGCCCACAGTCATCTTTAGTGAGCGAAATTTTAGTAACTTTTTAGTGGTATTCGTATCCGCTCGAATAACGAATACTATCAGCGACATCTGTGTTTTATTTGTATCTTATTGGGTCTATCCAATCAGCACGTACGTAGATCACGATTAGTCACGACCACTTCTGTCTGAAACACGCAAAACAAAGAACAGAATTCATAAAAACTTTCCGCGTTGGTGTTTTACTCAGATTTTTTCCTAGAGAAGAGTTCGTGGTTTGCGCATGATTTCGTTCTCTCTTCAGACTCTCTTTTCGTACATAATGGAGGCAACAATCGAGAATGGCTCGGGAACCGATTCCGTACTGGCGGAGCATATCGACTTTCTGAAAATGTTCGACCGCGCCGTGGACCAACTGCACGATGAAATGATTTCGGTATCGGATGTCAGGTTGGTCACGCAGAATAACAGGGAATCAATTACATGCGCATGAATTACTTACGCGATGTGATTCTGGATACTTGCACGCTTCCACCCGTATCAATGAAGTTCGGAACACATTTTTGCGGTGTTATATCTTCTTTCATCTTTTGTCTATGGTTTTGAGGAGATACATTAACGAAACTTCTATACATATATGCTCTCATTTCATTGGTGTTTGGAACTTGTTGGATTTATGCTTAGAATGTATTGGTGTTTCCGTTCAGGTTGGCTCTACAGACGTCCGTACAGACTGCTGCAAATTTTCTTCTTTCGACGCCCAAGTATCCGTGCAACTCTAAAGTTGGTGCTCTTCATTTATTTTTCTCCTGTAGTTAAAGGATGTTTTAGTCATCGAACCCTCGCACCGACCGCATATAAATGTTATTGGTAAGCCTGAAAAAAAAACATCAAATCCGCTGAAACGTCGCCACTAAAATACACATCTATATCATCTCAGCATAGGTATTTCTATGACACCGTTAAGACACTTGTAGAACGGTAGTAGTCCTTAAACTGTGCTGATATGGTGGTAAACCTCCCGCGATTCAGTGGTTAACTTCTGGTAAGGTTGAATCACGATTACTACCAGTAAATCGGTGATGTATCTCCAGTAACCTCAGAACTGAACTAGATATCTAATATCACACGTGATACCTATATTAGATACGGATGTCTGCGAGACTGCTCTGCAGGCTCTGGGAGATCAGCTTTATGTTCGCAATTAGCGAGACAACCATCGTAAAAGCAATTATAGGAGAGCGAGCCTGAACAGCGAACATAAAGCTCAACTTGCAAACATAACGCGGTACTAGAAAACATAACGCGGCATTGCCAACAGTTTTTAGGCTTGGTTATCAGTGGAGTTATGGGAAATATTTCAACCTGCCCACATCAGTGCAAACTGTAAGGGAAGAAAACCAGATATGCTGTTTGAATTAACTATTTGTCACATTTATTTTAGTTCGCCTAATGAAAAGGCTTAGGCTTAGGTAAGCCATGGTTCCTAGAATAGGTCGTTGAACCTCAAGTCCTTGGCTCGTTGCGCCTCAGGTTACTTGCTCGTTGCAGTTTGAGGCGAAATTATGAGGGTGAAATTTAGATTACCGACATCCGACATGTGTTTTATATTATATGATTCTAATGGTTACCATTTTTTGTGAACTTGTATCCAAACATAAATCCAACCTGACACCATAAATGGCATTAGATATGTCAACTGAGTAAATTCTCTCATAATGTATGAAACTCTACCGCCCTGTGTTCTAAACTATTATAAACTTTTGTGTAGTGTTCTCCCTAACCGCGTTATGTTCTCTCTAACCGCGTTATGTTCTCTCTGACTCTGACCGCGTTATGTTCGCAATTAAGAGAGAGTTAGGCGACATGTTCGCGAGCGAGCCATCTAGGGGCCGAACATGTAGCAGCAGACCCGCAGGCTCTTGGCTGCTTCCGGTTTAATTACCCAAGTTTGAGGTACTTTTCACCTCTAATGCGAGCTTAGTATTTATGGGGACTAGAAGGGCCAGGAAAGATAATTGAATTTTGTTTAATGAAAAAAATAATTTTTAAGTGTTTTATTTTCGATAATTCGAAATAATTTTACTACTGTTTTACTGCAGTTTCACTACAACTTTACTGGCGTTTCACTGCAGAACGACACCGTACTACTACCGTTTTACGGCTAGCGATACTGCAGTAACACTACAAGTAAAACGGTCGTAGTACGGTGTTGATACTATAGTAGAACGCCGGTTTTATCTTTACAGTGAGTGTTTGGTTCGAGAAAGAACACGAATAACATACTACAACATGCCGAGGTTCATAAACAACGGAACATGGAGACCGCATATGAATGGTTCCATTTAATTACTTTGCTTCAGGTGAGGGTAGCTCAACGATTTGTGCAGAAGCAAATTGCTCAAATAGTGCGAAACTACAATTTAATCAACAAGATTGCACCCAATAAAGATCAGGTGATAATTTTTGGTATTGAATGTAGTAAAGACTTCTCTGTATTGATTTCTTTCGCCGTTCCTTTTACTTTATTCCATAGCATAGCATAGCCATATTAGGAACACCCAACACCCATCACCAACTCACAGTGTTGTACGTTGAGGCGCACCCGCAGCTCAATATTTCACTCAATATACCATACACCGTACAATTTGTGAAATACAATATGTGCATCAATGATTGGGAAGAGACTGTAACCTTTTTTCTTTCCGGTGCGCGTTCCTATATTATTTTTCATATTACGCTTCGGTGATCACTATCGGACATATCCATATACAACTCCAGAAGAGTAGTATTGTGGTATGCACCTAATATTTTTTTACAGAAGGCTCCTGATTTTCTGACCTGTCGGGAGAAAGTATGTCGTCATGTGATCGACCGTTTCACGATAATGGATCTAACTGGTACGAGTTCTTCCGGATTGTCACCTATGTTCAAGTGAGATTTTCTCTTTGTTAAATCTGTTTTGCATTAGCATTTTATGTTTTTTTCTCTCTTTATTATAGTGTATTGCAGAACACCAGTCGTCCAGTCAACTGCCTTTCAGAATGACAAAGATGAATATACCCCGTCGTCTGAAACGCCAAAGTCGGAAAATCAACAGAAGCGAAAAGTTGCGTCTTTTTTGAAGTGAGTGTGTTTGAAGAGACTTTCATCATGTTTCATTCATCTCCACAGGAAATAGGCTACTACTAAAAAAGTAGCGAAAAGTTACCAAATTATCACTAAACTATCGACAACCGTTCCATGGAAAGGTTATCGATAGTTTCGTGATAATTTGGTAACTTTTCAGCGATAATTTAGTGACAATTTAGTAACTTTTTAATGACAGTTTAGTGATAATTCACCAACAGCTCAGCAATTTCGTATTGTTTGTTTTTACTGTTTAGTATCAACTATCAACTTTTTCGTGTCCTTCAAAGAAATAATTCTGATGAAAGGTTAGAATTAATTTAAAAACATATTCAATATGAAATCATACTCAGACAGATTCCTGCCAATTGGCATGCCAATTTTTACGTTAGGCTGCCAACTTCTGCCAATTTCGCATTTTGCGAGCGACGTCACCTAGCCGAAAATCAGTTTTTCAAGGCGACAAACATTGAAAAATGTACACAAATGTCCATATACGACATTTTAAAGTCAATGGTTGGGGTATAAATCATACGAGATGAAACCAAACCGATTCCCTACCTACAGCAAACCATACCGAAAGGGTGAATACATACCTACCTCGAAACATACAGAGTACTCACTACTGACATCTGTTTTTCACCGTGACTGTCTCGCATTCACCATATTCCGAACAAAAAACTGTTGAGATGAACAGGTGAATGCATATTCGGTGTTGATTAAGGAGGTCGGTAGAGTTTCACCCCCTCGGTATGGTTTGCTGTCGGTGGGAGTCGGTATGATTTTACCTTGGTATGGTTTGTTTATAGTCGACCTCCATGGGAAGATTTATTTACATATCATCATCAGATGAAAATAGTATTTTCATCCCATGAACACGTAAGAGACAAAACCTGTTTTCTACCCTATTAATATTTAAAAAAATAGATTTTTCCTGAAACTTCACTCTGAGAAACCTCCTTGTGTACTGTTTTAGTCGTATTACTGCTTTTCTTCAGTTATTAAGTAGTTTTCAGCAGCTTTTTCCTTTCAAAATTGAATTTTTGGATTACGGTATCTCTGCCAATTAGCGCTAACTCCTGCTAATTGGCGCCAATGTTTCTGAGTAGGCTCTTTCTGCCTGCCATAACCACATATACGTAATCCAGGATTTTCTGAGACTACATGTCAAAACCTCACTACGTACGTTAGTTAAGCGCGTCACCAATTTTCTGCGATTGGTCAGCTACAAAAGCGAGAGAGCATGCAGTTTAATGAGGTCGCAGACATCGGCTTCTGTCTGACCTGCACACTCGCTTCGAGACCGCTACAAAAGTGACTGGGAAAGTGACACAAATATAATTTTATGATTAGCGAATTGCCTAAAGTACGCTATAAATGAATTAAGAAGATCATTTTTTTTCGAATTTCCCTGCAAGTTGGGTATGTCTCAAGGTTTCCATAGTATGGTTGGATATCTCTCAAGGTTCCCATAGTATGGTTGGATATGTCTCATGGCTCCCATAGTATGAATATGTTGCAGTATGTGTTAGCCAACGTGCTCGCTCAATTTGTCATTTCAGCAACAACACGCCGACTCCGGTTCGAACTTCCCTTTTCAACGAATCTTCTGATTCTGGTTACAATGATTCTTATTTTATTGATGAAAAGGAAAACATTGACCCGTCCAATGAAGTAGTCGTAGTTTCACCGCTGAAACCACTCAAGGTAAATCATCTCTTATTTCTTTTTTGTGGGCTCCGTTCGAGATAACCGACTTACTTTTTGACGAACGAATGAATATCCATTAAACTCAAATATATGTTTCTCTCTCTCTCTCTCTCTCTCTCTGCTAAGTGAATTTGTAAACTCATAAATCTTCGAGTGGTTTAATCGGAAAACGTAAACAGCCTTCCTTTGGATGTCCACTCCATAAGGATAGGTTAAGGAAGAATATTACATGAACAAGACCGAATTTCAGAGCTCAACCCCACAACGTCCGAAACCGAAAGGGCTCAAGATTCGCCCCGAACCGAAAAACAATCAACAGCGAGCGGTCACAAAACGGAATGCCACTTCAACTAGTCTTAAAACAGTGAAGCGCGCAAAAGTTTCTAATCAGAAATCCATCCTATCATTTTTCAAATAACTCAATAACGTTCAAGGAGAGAGGCTTTTTCGCTCTCCTGAGGCGTTCACTGTACTATCTCTAGAATCACGTATGGTGGTTTTGCTTATCTTCTTATTTATGGTACTTGCTACATTGGTGAATTCTATTGAGATATTCAACGAATTTTGCGTTTTCAATTAATGATGTCGGTATTTTCTGAGCTATTTATAGTTTTCTCTCTAACAACTAAATAACGAACCACTGTTATTGTAATATTAAAATTTTACAACCTTTTATTTTTTGTCATTTTTTTCTCTCGAAAATGTAGTGTACTATCTATCTGGCTACATTTTTTGTTAATAGTGTAATTCAGTTCATGTGCAGTTTTGAACTACGTGCTGGCTGAAATGAGCGACATTTTCATTTTCTCATGTAAAATAACATTGATGCTTCTTATGTGAAACTTAGTTTCACTTTAATTTGTTTTGTTGTTCTCGTTTTCTCGCCTTTGTTCTTTCTATTCAGTCAATTTGCTAAATGAATTACATTGTTGTTTATTATAAATTAAATATTTATTTAACAAGTATGCAATAAATGAACTTGTTAAATTCTAGTTTAATTAGTGGCGAGTCCGTTCTGCCTTCTTAGCTTCACGAGTTGATTATATGTGTCGGTCATGTTATGGGCTGCACAACATCGTCGAGGGGAAGCCGTTGTTTCATTAGTCGTCTCAACACTTTTTTCCCTGTACCAGTAACTCTGCTGGTATTTGTCATAACCACAGTTGCCGCCGAAGTTGTCGTATCGCCAGGGCGCCTGACAATAATTCAACTCATCTGGTGTATGATCTATAAAACGCAAGTATTTGTTCTAAAAAAAGTCGAGAACTGTAGTTTGTATGACACATGGTTTGGAGTCAAATTACGAACAAGTTTTTTACCCTAATTTCGAGTCGTCTCCGAACGGGAAATAGCGAAGGGAACGAGGGTGTGACAAAAATATCTAGTAAAACGAGACACAACTTGGTTCTGCGGCTCACATTGCTAACTAAAACCGTTTATATGGTACTAATAGTGATTGTGGTGATCTCAGTACTGATAATTATGGTTTTACCCTTAATTATTTTGTCAAGCCTCATCCCCTTTACCCCTCGTCCCCCGGTCGTCCCCTTTACTCCTCGTCCCCCGTCGTCCCCGTCGTCCCCTTTACCCCTCGTCCCCGGTCGTCCCCTTTACCCCTCGTCCACGTTGCTATTGGCCTCTCGAACTACTGGGTGAATAGGAAAGGGGACGAGGGTGAAAGGGGACGGGGATATGGCAAAGGGGACGAGGGTTGAGGCAAAGGGGACGAGGGGTGGACTGATAATTAGAGCGAAATCTAGTCAAATTAGGTTTTCGATTACTCCATAATACTTTCCTTGTTCTGTATCTTCATTATTGATTCATCTTTTCCCCTTTCTACGATACCTAAGAGTGTTTTTTTGTCTTATCCCTCGTCCCCTTTGCCTCAGCCCTCGTCCCCTTTGCCATACCCCCCGTCCCCTTTCACCCTCGTCCCCCTCTCGTCCCCTTTCACCCTCGTCCCCTTTCCTATTGGCCTGTGCCGACAACGAATCGTAATTTCTAGTTATTTGCCAAAATTTAACAGTACTGTGCCGACAACGAATCGTAATTTCTAGTTATTTGCCAAAATTTAACAGTTTTAGAGAGTCAAACTTTTTTCTCTTCAAATTGAGCTAGGCAGCATCAAAAATAGTGTTCTGTTTCGAAGAATGCAGGTGGTTAATATATAGTTGGATGAATCGATTCTTTACCTCAACCGTGCTGAACTCAGTGAAACCATCGAAAAATGGAATCCATTTAGGCAGATTGCTTGTCAGGGGCTTTTGAGAGCAATGAATTTCAAAACTGATTCTGAATGTAGATGTTTTATCTAGCCAACACCTAATTCAATTTGGGCAAGAAAGTTTTTTGTAGTATTCAAAGATGTTATTCTCAAATAGTATTATAATAGAACAACAAACTGATTGCTGAAGATGTAATTGCTTTGGTCTATAAGTTTCTGCTGAGAATCGACCTCACAGACATTCCACACTTTGTTAGACTGTCACATTTTCCTACTTTCATTTACACCTCTCGCATAGATGGGGAAAACTCGACTGCCTTTTCGTCGACGATGATCGATTTGTTCTCCTCACGCGCAAAATTCCACTTTTCAGAGCGACATCGTGGAGTCTGCAATAAACCGCTCTAAGGCAGGGTTCATACTTTTTGCTGCCAACTCCGGCAGCAACAGAATTTCGGCAAACGTTGCCCAAATGCTTAGCAAAAAGTATGAAATATGAAATAAGGAAATAAGGTCCTTGCCTCGCAGCAGACTGTATCATGGAATGTCTGGTTAAAATCCGCCATCGCTGCAGATTAGGAAAGTACAGCTGCAAATTCAAAGATCATTTATAAATTAACACAAAATGTACACACATCAACCAATATCAATCGTAATTGCTCTGAACATTTTATTATCTAGTTTTATGAGATCCTTGAGCAGTAGTCTACAAAGAAAACAGACAAATCTGCGATTTCCGCAATTCACTAGAGAATCGGGTCTCAAATCGAACCGATCTCTGGAGAAAAGAACGGTCTTTGATGAATTTTCAAACACTTCACTTATTGGGAATTAACAACCTATCTTCTCTGTGGCTCGTTTGTTGAGCTCTTGAAGACAACAATTAGACAATCCTGGCCAATTGCATCGACTCCACTCGTTCAAATATGTTGATGTACAACCGCATATCTGGAGTTTCGTACATGTGTTCGAGATTGTGGTATTTAACTAGGAAAATCTGCACAAATATTAGCGAATGTGCAAGTTTTCAATAGGTGAGTCTGATAGTTCCACATACTCAACGTGACTACTGACAATGCAGTTGACTAGCGACTAGGGTGGTTAAAGTCGAAAACTGGAAATATTCGAAAATCGAGTTTTGAATATATATTCGAAGACCTGAATTTTCACATAATTGAGATAATCGAAACTGGGAGAAGTTTCTGAAACTCGAAACTTGAATCGAAATTTCGAATATTTTCGAGCTTCCATTTTATGCAGAACAATGATCAATTTTCATACATTTTTGACAAAATAACGGACGCGTAAACGACCAGAGTTCCTTTATTCGAGTCAGAATTGAAACCAGTTGCCGACTTTTCAAGATTGAGTCGAAAAAAATACATCTTAGACCGAACACGAACCGTAACCGGAGTAAGATACAAATTCAAAGACGATAGGACATGGAGAATAAAAAAAGGTTAGCAACCTAGCGACGACACAGCAGAAAAACATGCACCATCGACAACCCGCGACAAACCTATGAAATGAGCGGAATAGATCTCAGAAAAGTAGATCAAAATGTTCGAGATCTTGGGTTTTTGCTAAATCAAACCCTTTCATTCAAAGATCATGTGAAACATATCATCAAGTCCGCAAAGCATCGAATATACAATCTTTTTAAAGTTTTGAAAACTCGAAATAGGAATGTCTGGCTAAACAAGTATAAAACTTATGTCCGACCAATGGTTGAATTCGGTACTTCTGTGTTCAACTCAGATAGCGGGTTTGTTAAGAAACTTGTATCAGTTCGGAACGACTTCACTAGAAAGTTTTTTTTTCGTTTGGGTGGCTATACGTATTGTAAAATCCCTAATTCTGCATTCAGAAACAAGAAACTAAACTTGGTCACATTAGAATCTAGAAGAATTACTACAGACCTCATTATGATTCATAAAATCATAACTGGACAGTGTGGACGAAGTGCAACAGACTTTTTCACGTTGAAACATTCACGTACTAGGGGTTCTAGCGCGAAATTCAGTTTCCCAACTCCAAAAACTAGCCATCATGCAAAGTTTTTCACAGTAGGATTTAGTTCTTGAAATTGAGCAAGAAATACAAAATACTGATGTCGTTATCTGCCGCAAAAAAAGCACTTTAAGTGAATGCATTTGAATAAGACTTCTACTGTTTTTTTTTGTTCATCCTGTGAGTCTGGCCCAACCAATGTATCCCATTTGTGATTTGTTTATCTGTATTGTCTTATGGTTTACTTTCTCATTCAGTCGTGTTGATCAAATGATGTTTGTCGATTTTTGGCCATTTTCCCGCTTTCGAATGTTTTTGTATCGCACTGTTATATTTTTATTTTCTCCTCTTGTATATGTTATTTCTCCTCTCGTATATCACATGCTTGCATGTAAATAAATAAATAAATCAAACCATCATGCAACATTTCAGCCTTTCCTATGTAGCCCCAATATTTACCCGCAATCCCCTTGGCAAGTTCCACACAACAGATAACTCAAATTAATTCCAAAGTTTTGTTTTTTCATCAAACCACACAACTGCGACTCGTAGATGTATATGTTGATCGAATTAATAAAAATCACTAACCGCTTCAGATATAACATCATCCGAAGTTATCTCCTCAAAGGAGGTTCCAAATAGTCTCACTATACAATTTAATAGAAAAACATCACTCACGGACAGTCTGAAAGGGCTCAGTTTGTCTGTAACAACAGTTTTTCTTATTTCGCTGGTTTTGGAGTACCCAAAGTCTTGTGTAAGTTTTCTTCGAAGCTTCGAACTAGATTAACAACCCTAGTGCTCACCGATGGCTCAGCAAGACGAGTAGAACCTGTTCGTCTTGTCGAAATGCCACTTCGGCTCCCTCCACTCGAATCCACTGACGGCCCCTCACACAACTCCATTTTCCGAAAGCAAGCACCACTGTTCTTATCTTTAAACAAAAACCTCGTTTCTATGAGAAGCGACCAATTCGTCGCTGTAGTTTGATTTCGATACAGGCAAGAGTTCACGAATTTCGACCGAAAAGCAACGAGATCAAGCTAAAAATACAGCGGTTGGACAACATACACAGTATAGGTTTTTTTTTGAAAAGAGCAACCCATATATAGAACGAACCTTAAGCTGAACTAATTCACAAAGTCTCTTCAAGATAAAGTTAATCTTCTAAGGATTTTATGTTTTTTTTCCTACATGTATGTAGAATGGTGACATTATGTTTAACGTTTCTACCTTGCTCCACAGATTACTCATGACACATAACAAGAAAGTTTACTTGTACATCAGCGTCGGGAAAAGTAGTGAAGGTTGGGTACTTGATGTGAACTTCCAGTTGATTGCTCATTCCACATTCAGTGATCATTTTCGTTAGGAGAACATCTTTTCTTGGTTTTATTCGCTTCGTGACACTGTTGCAAACTTCCCTTTTCGAATAATTTCGCTGAAATACAGTTTGTACCCTTCTGTGCTCCTCAAACTACGTATTCCGTTCAGTACTTGTCGTTCACATTCAATGCACTAGCTCTCTCATTACCTTATCACCAAATAGTTTTGGTATATGTCATGTAACAATTGAGTGTACACTTTGGTAGGTCTCGGAAAGTAAGTCTGGTACACTTTCCTGTGGTTAGGTCTCCACTATTCCTGTTTGGTTTTCCTTACACAGCACAGTTATATAATGATGTCGCAAACTCACCACGCTGTCAGTGTTCCAGCATGAGAATATTTTTCTCATTTGGAAGTAATGAGCAAATACCGGACAATATTCTTTATAACACGTCATTTATATTCACTGTCTAATGTTTTGACTGCTAACTAGTCATGGAACGAATTAATAACAATAGGAAGTTGGCGAGACCATTATTCATACAAAAAAATTTGGTAACATCGCTGAAATTCGAATCGAACAGCGTTTCACAGTGAAAATGTTCTGTTTTCAGCTGCGTGAACTCAATTAACGTTCTGAGAGATGATCTGCCTTGTGATTTTTTTCTATGTTCAAGCGGCTGCTTTGTTTTACCTGTCTTGTACTGTGAACTGTGAACTGGAAAAGCCAATCTAGACTTGTAGGTGTCGTAGAAGACACAATCATTTTTCGTAGCAAAGTAAACAAACTATCTGATAAAACTGTATCATGGCAGCTCTAACCTACAAAACACCTTGCATAACACAGAAAAATCATTGGACCGGCATCACAAAATACAGGTGGACATGTACAAATATTTTGAAATGGGCTACTTGAACAAATTAGAAAAGTGTGTCAACAATGTCGAGAAACAGAAGAAATGGAGCATATTTGTTACCTACCAACTGCTATATACATAATTCTAACGTAGATAAGACCGATTCTAAAAACACTCAATAACATTACATTATCAATTCTCTAACATATGCATAACTGCTATTCTTACCTAGGTAGTAGTGACGTTTCGCAAAATCGAGACTTGTCTCAACAAATAAATGTACCTAATTGGTCTTGAAATAGCCGAAATTCATTCTGAGCTGCTCCAAGAAGATGAAAGTGAACACGGTGTGTGGGGCCAGTCTCACCCAGGCTGGCATGAATCCTTTGAAAAATCCGGACGGACCCATTTTGGCGGTGTATACGAAACAGTCCATTATGTTCTGCAAGCAACTCAATTTGTTATCCCCAAACAACACGTGACAGTTTGTAGTTGATTGGGAGCCAAATCCCTCCTTATCCATCCTTAATCCATCGTTACTTACACTGTTTTTACCTGTTTTACCTTTATATTTCATTTTGCAAACACATTTGGCGTCCGGTACTCCAATTTGTAGAATCTATTGTTGAAGACAAAAAAAACCACAAACGTTGTCCGTTATTTGAGGGGTGCAAGAGATTTTCAGACACGTTTTTGGTTGTTCGACTCTTAGAAACAAATAATTGGGAAGTTTGGATATGTAGTGTGGGAGTCCACGTATACGGTATACATGAACCACATTGACTTCTTTACTATACCTACTGAGACTATTTCGATTTCTTGTAGATTTTTTGTGATGACATTATCCTGTGTGCAAACACCCGCACAACATGAAGTTTCGGCTAATAGAACTAGTGTGAGAAACGGAGTTTCACTTAAAGTCTGTTACGGTTGTCGGTTCAACCTCGAAACATTGCTCGATTTGTTATAACGAAGACAGTTTTGAATAATCCGGCAAACAAATCCGCCGTCTTTGTACGGAAAAAATTCACTCAATCGCTTTACGGCGGAACATCATGATCATTTACTATCTTTTGTCCCGAACTTACCTTGAATTGGCCTGGTGAAGCATTCATCATCCGAGTTTTCATCACATCTAGCGGTTGGGTCATGAGCGTGGCGACACTTGCCTAAACGGATAGTTTCAATGGATATATGCCACCATGTAATATTTATACAGCTCATTTGAATATTTTTGCTTTTAAATCCGGAATGAAGATAACAATGAACTTCAGAAACTAAACCTGGCTTTCCATGATTTTACGGTCTTTCAACTCAGATTTGTTTCATAAATTACCATTTTATTCTCTAGATAGCAAACGAGTGATTTTGTGGGAGAACTAGAAGTCAAACCAGTTTGGATTGAACTAACCGCACAGAAGCTGCTGAAGAAATGAGTGGACAAATTGTCTTTGGCGATTCCGCTCTCGATCAACATCTGCTTGATCTGGTCGTAGAAAGATAGCTGGCCGATCGTCATCAACACAGCTCGTCCCGTTGCCATTGACGCACCTTTGATAATTTTCATGTATCTATTTACACACGTCACTTCTTTGCGAGGTGGTTATCATAAATAAGTATTAGGAATCTTTCGAGTAACGTTTCTAGTGACAATAGCTTCTCCTTAATTCTTACAGCAACAAATGCCAACAAACGCCGTGCAATTAGAAAGTGTTTTCGTTCGGAAGTTGTAGCAGTTACTTGACGCGCGAATCTAAGTTAGCGAAACCCGTAGCTCTTTCTAAAAGTTGTGAAAGCGAAAAGAACATCTATGCCGAATAAATGTAGTCAAAAACAAAAACCATGGTTGGAATGCATCTGAGAATGAATCTACTACAGTGCCCTTGCCTATTGGACTACACTATTACGCAGCTAGTGAAACAACTATTAACTTCGCTAGAGAATCGCCTGCACATGATTGTGAGTCGAATAAGGTGGTATAACGTGCATTTTAGAGACTCAACGTTGGCTAATAAAGTCAAAGCAGCAGACAGAAAGAAGAAAGGAGGGAACATTGCGCGCAGCGCGAAGCGCTACGCAGATTAGTTTTTGATCACAACTGAACCGATTTTTGAGGTTTTGATAGAGAGATAGAGGAGAAAAGAAAAGACTCTATCGTTGGGCAAATCGATAGTTGGTGTGTGACTAGTGATCTAGAGTTATGGTGAAAATCGTTCCCCAAAAATGGCTACCGACAGTGGCCGCGCAGCGGCTGCAAAATATAATTATAGTTAGCAACAGCAAAATAATTTGCAAATCGGAAATTTCGGACCAATCGGTCACCATTAAGCCATTCTATGGCCTTGAAAACATTGCCCCTAGCCGCTTTGGCAACTACTGATCGTTGCTTGAAGTGTATGCAGTGTGCTGTTATTTTGGGTTTTGATAGCTTGAATAGATTATGTGGACATTGGAAACGCATTTGTGTTAATCTGTGGAGTCTGGCCTCATAGAAATGTTAATCGACCGAAAACAAAAAAAATGTCAGTGAAGGGATTCGAGCCCTTTACCTATCAGGTGGTAGTGCGCTTCCTTTACCATTTGATAGGCACTGTTTCAGAAGCTATAGACGGCGCCACACGTGCGTTGCTCGCAACCAAGGAATTGATTTTTGTTTCCGAGCCAAAGCTTACTAACCGAAATTGAAACGCAGTTTATGTACTTTACACATCAACATATTATTAATTGTTGAGTTTACAAGAACGTTCAATGAGATAAGCAAGAATTCAATTCCAATTTTCTTATTTGCTATGTATTTATTTATTTTTCTTCGGAAATATAGAAATGGAGGTCAATTTGTATGAAAAACGAATGTGATGTGAGAGACGATTAGCCTTTGAGGTGTAAATGCATGAGATATAGAAAAAGAGGACAATAACTCCAGAGGGACATTAAAAATCTAATCTCGAAATGTTCATGATTATCCAAACACACTGATTGAGAAAAATTCGTGATAGCAAAACATTTTAAAACATTCCGTTCACACTAAAAATGCATCTCCAACAAAAGTGAACTACTCTGTTTTCTTGTGAGGTTTGATTGAGAGGTGAGAAATTGTCATATTTGGACGTTTTATCTAATGTTTGTTTCAAGTTCTTTTTCAGTAGAAAACCACATGTTTTTGACTCATGAAAACTGCGAGATTAAATTGAAAACTTGAATTTAAGTGGTGACAAACCGCGTAAAATCATAAATATTCAGGTATTCAATCGAGATATATTCCACAGAATACAACTCGGAAATCAAATCCTCTATCTCCCTACCGTTGAAAAGACGAGCGACTCCTTCTTCCCTGATGATTCTAACCACTCCATCAATCGCATGTTTGTAGTTTCTTCGTTGAGCGGGAGGAAGCTAAATGCTCTGTTCAATTGTCGCCTACATATCGCTCATTGACAATACACTATCTCAAATAACACTGGTTCAACACACGAACGGGAATAATGTACAATTGCCCCCTCCTCCGCCCTGGTCCAGAATAGGTTGACAAGGACCCGTAGTACGATCGCGTACAAATTGAAACATACTTTCCTTTCATTGACAAGCAAATTGGACAGAAAAATTAATCTCTAAGATGTAGTCCAGAGAACGAATAGTATGAATATGAAACTGTGTTTACCTTCACGTCATTCTGCATTCTGACATTCACTAAATCTCCTGGAGTTCCAATTAGACCTCCACAGGCGCCAGATATACCAGCCAAAAACGCTTTCTGGTAGAAAGGAAGAGCCTTATCTGAAAGAACCATTCACAGTGAGGTTAGAGATAAACGTAAACAACGGAATTCATTCAGGAACCGAATAGCAAACAAAACTGAGTTCCACATGAGTTCAGTGTTTTTGTTTTACATTCAATGTTTCTTTTCTGACTCATTATCAGTGAAAGATATTGATGTTGGACTAAACTCCAATGAGTTTTAATTGACCTCACCTTGCGGAAATTGTTTTTTCAATGTTTCGTACATTCCGAATCTGGTAGTTGAATATGTCATCTGACGAAGTAGGGACGCAGACAGGCCTAAAGATTTATAATTAGAACTGTTTTTAATCTGATCAAACATTCGGTACTCACATTACGTTTCCTTTTGCACAGGTGTTTTTTCTTGGTTTTATTGTATGAACCAAACACGAGGTGACAAGATGTTTTATTTGATGTGGCGACGTTTCGGTTCAAACAATAAAACCCAGAATATAACAACAATATGTTCATTGACAGTAGAACATGGAGAATGTTTTTGTTTACGTTTTCATTCCTAAACTCTTTATAGAAATTAGCATTGTTCATAAATTAACATCATTTAAAATGAGGTTCCATGAATGGCCGATTCGGCGCCCAATGCTTCTTCCCAGAATAAAACCCATGTAGTTCAAAGCTGCGAATGGTCGTTCTCTTTAAGACAAAAGAACGAAGGGGAGGGGGGCATGATTCTCGTGAGATTCCAATTGCACAGTACACTCTGTGTTACTTCGCATGAGGAGTGTCTGAGTTAGAACAGTATGTAGCACGTGTTTACGCACAGTTCAATATGTGTCTCATGGCTCTTCCTTGTGAAGGCTTATCGTCGTGAGAACTTGCAAAACACACCGTTGTAAAACGCGAGAACACCATCCGATTTGTAGAGCTTGGCTGCCATTTGACCGACACCTATTTTACCTCCCTGCTGAGTTTGCAGATGGACCTAAATTCCAACTCTATGAAGTACCATGCACAGCCGATCAACGATCGAACAGTTTTTCTCAAAGGTACGCTACAAAAACCCCCAAAGTATGGTATTTAATAGAAATATAACTTTGATAAACAAGAATATTTTGAATGCACCATCAAAATCTCATATGTTTCTGTATAATATTCCGAGTTGTTTGCAAAAGATCAGATATACCTTCAACAAGTCGAGTGGATGAGTACAGCAAGCTGCGCCTGCCGAGGCCAGACCCCCGAAGTACCATCGACCAATACGGTTTTCCTTCGCTTGAGCCATAGTGAACTGAATAAAGGTTTCATCAGTAAAACTATCAACATAACAGCAGCTCACCCGTAGACATATCACCAAAAATAAGGCTTCTTATTCATCGCCCAGCTGCTCACATTTTCCCGAGAGAGAAATAACCGGGGGAAGTTGTGAAAAAAAATAATGCGTCTGTCATGTTCTGCCAAACAATACATTGAATTGCACGATGGTTGCAATACTTGATCATTGAATTTTGTGTTGTCATGCTCATATAATGCGCATGTCAGAAATAAACCAGAGTATATTTATGTCAGAAGAACTACTAAGAGCAGCTAAACACTAGGAGAAGTTACGTCGCGTCTGTCAACACAATTTGCAAAAATGTTTTCAATTTGTATCAATGTAGTATGTTTTACAAAAAATGTTTTCAATTTGTATCAATGTAGTATAAAGTTTACTACTAATGAACTCAGATAATGTCCAAGACTCAGATAATGTCCAAAAACAGATAATGTTCATGGTACGAGGGTGGACCTAAATTAATCATTGGCTCAGACGGTTAAAGGAACCCTTTTGCTAAAATCTGTTTTCAAAATAGCTCTTAACATAACTTGTTATTAACGTTCACGTTTTGGACATTATCTGAGTTCATTAGTAGTAAACTTTATAAAGTCAATATTCAAGCTTATAGCAATATTCTAATAGCGCCAAAAAAAACCTATAGCAAAATCCTAGCGATTCTAGTTCTTCAACCCAACATTCGACTTTTCTTCAGACCTTTGCTTATCAACATGAGAACGCAGAGAAATAATGGAAACAAGCACAAACGTAGCTAGAGAGCGCGAACGTTCAAAGTTATTGACCAAAACACCGCAGATTTTTTGGATCTTCTATATATGTAAAAACTCATCAACCAGTATGAGCAAACTAGACACGATAGACACTTTGAAACAAAGCTACAGGTAGGAAATGTTGACAAGCGCAGAAAACAGTACTTTTTATATGGAAAGTTTTCTTCAGACTTCATTGAATCATACGATAAACTTAGAAGCTGCTTTCAAGGTTTACTTTGAATGGAACTTGGTACAACTGCTTGAATTTACAGGTGGAACCACGCCGATGGAAATTAATAGACTACTCTAATAAATAGAATAGTTCAAGGCAAATGAACATAATCATTCAGCTTTGGAATGCTAAGAGAGAGAGAAAACTCAGAAGAGACAATCTGTTAAAAACAACTAACTTTTGTAAAGAAAATGATTGGTTATCACTTTATTCATTTTTGATTCAAGCTTTATTTACTCTTATATATTTAAGATTTAAGAGCGAGAAAATAATGTCTTTCTGATGATAACTTTTCTCAGTGAAAGTTCAGTTCGCAGAACATATTGTTGGTTAGAGAAATTGGCTGAAAACTGCGAGTGAAAGATAGTTGGGCGCACGTAAAATATAGCGGCAGGCACGTAGGCCCTTCGATGTGTTATAGAAATCAATTGCAGACTACAAGCAAACCACAAACTAGAGATTTATAAAACATTTTTACATTTTTATATGAATTTAAATAGGGTTTATAATTCCTAATTGACAAGATTGCGTTCAGTATAAGGTGTTATCAATTAATAAACACTATGAAGGAAATTAGTTAGGATATTATCAACCTAGGATGGGCACGGAATAGAACTCTTTACTTCTTTCGCCGATAATATTTAAATCCATGTTTATCATTTGTAGCACGCAATTGGTCTTTCAATGAATGAAAGAGAGAGAGAGAGAGAGAGAGAGAGAGAGAGAGAGAGAGAGAGGGAGGGAGGGAGGGAGAGAAAGAGTAAGAGCCATTCTAATGTCATTTCGGTTGGGAATATGTAATTTAATGAACAAAGCAGATAGGCTATAGTGCATTGTATTGCTCAAAACAACTTTTCATGAGTGTTTGACATGTAGTAAGTTGAGATAAGTTAGTCTCGAAGGCGGACTGAGCAGTACTACAGTTTCGGCGAGCAGCAGTTGAACACAGGTTTTACTATAAGTTCAGTTGTCCATAAACAAGTTTCAACCAGCACTTTGAGCAGTATACGCACGACCTATCTCGGTCATACTAGACGTAAATTGAATAGTCACGCGAATTTAACATTCTAATGAGAAAGCATATACATTCTTATTGCACGTTTCTAAGTTTTGCTGTGTCAAACATGTTCACGTGACTGTGCAATTTGCAATTGACTAACAGTATAGCCAAGCATACTGAGTTTCAACGATGTGTCTATTACGTTTCACTCTTGTGTCACCCCTTGCAGTAACCGATCCAATAATCAAATGGCTTTTTCCTTAAAAACACGGTTTTAAAAAAATGTATTTTGAAGATTATAGAAAAGGGTAGTGAACATTAGGTAAAAGTCTCAGAATGTTGATGTGATATAACATGTTATAACATTATACTGACATGTGAAAATTCTCTCTAGCCGTTTCTAAATAACAATAAATGGTAGTAGGTGCTTGGAAAACCAAATTATTATACAGGAGATATTCCTCAAGAATATTCTGTTATTTGCTGTTTTTTTTTCATTTCCTTCTGTGATATTATTAATTTGTGCAATCTGTAGGCTGTAGGCTAGTATAGCAAGAAGAGAGAGAGAGAGAGAGAGAGAGAGAGAGAGAGAGAGAGAGCGAGAGAGAGAGAGAGAGAGAGAGAGAGAGAGAGAGAGAGAGAGAGAGAGAGAGAGAGAGAGAGAGAGTAACAGAGATAGAGAGAGAGGAATGGAGAGCAAAAAAATAGAGAAAGTATCCGGAGTACTCAAATTGATTATAATGATTTCGTATCAAAACTGCTGACCACAATATAATTCGTATTTCATAGATCCAGAACATTGTATATTCAAAGAACCGGCTGGCCAAGTGGTCAGCTGTCAGTTATAGGTTCCACCCGCTGCAGTACCTTTACCACTCGGAACAGATGTTCCATACACTTGCTCCTTACAGTGCTCGTTCGAAATTCCCAAAGTAGTTCAAAAGGTGTGCGCATGCGGTTATATTTACCCTTGAAAATGTAAAATGTAAGAAATTGCTGTGAAATGCCCATACTTTTATACAAAAACTGCTAACTTTATTCCAAAAGCCGTTAAACGAAGTATTTACTCATAAAATAATCTCAAAGAAAATTCTCGTTCAGAAAATGATCCCAAAGAGAGATGATGCTTTTCTCATGTATGGCCGCATGTTCTGTGAAAACGAATGTAGTCAAGAATAGCTTGCCCCCTACGCGTGAATGTCGTGTTTGACGTCGCATCCATAAAATAGGCTAGAATTACTCTAAAAAGCCTAACACAAATTGTGGTATATTGCAGCTCTATAAATCAGTTGTAATGTAAAAACAGTTCAGTTATGCCAAAAGCGTTTTTCAGCAACAGAAGCGAAGCCAGAAGCGTTTTTCTG
Organism: Litoditis marina; assembly: GCA_964036275.1. Lineage (NCBI taxonomy): Eukaryota > Metazoa > Nematoda > Chromadorea > Rhabditida > Rhabditidae > Litoditis > Litoditis marina. The sequence goes on along the minus strand of OZ038438.1, from coordinate 10,815,615 downwards.
GTAAAGAATAATGTAGTACACGGAAACACTTCATATACAAAATGGGACGACTGGATTGGTAGAAGACAGTTCACGAGCAGTCTTTTAAGATCAACATAACTTTGTTAATTTGTAGTTACTTATCTCTGTCCATCATTTCGTATACTAAGCAGATACATTCGATTTGACTGTGAGACATTATCCCGAATCAAATACCATGTTTAGTTCTATCACTGAGCGAATTACGATTATTTTATGCTTTCAATTTTGTAAACCATAATCTCCAACTCAAATGAACTCAAAATATAGTGTTGTATCAAATGCTCTCTCCAGAGATGACCGCGATAAGCAAGGCTGCCCCTCTCCGATCAATACTGCGCTCAGACAATCGTTGCGAGACACACTGGTTATATTTCGCTTTCTTTTGTTAATAATTTTGCTTTCTTTTGGATAGATGGGTCATTCATTGGTCACATGAAAGTATATGTACAAATTGTCGTTCAAGAAAAAAAAATGTGTGCATTGTGTTGGTGTACGAATGTTTCGAAGGTAAAAATTCAGTAGAACGATAACTTTCTACGCAGAAAGTACAGAACTAGACCAGGTAGATTGTAAACACGGACGACAACCAACTAGTTGAGAATCCTACATTCTATCGTACCTATGAAAATTCTACTAGACAAGACCACTTCAACTAATTTTGCTCAAAATAAAACATTTTATTATTTTTCAAATAAAAATAATAGAACTTCAAGTCAATTGAAACTTATTTCAAAACGTTACAAATCTGCGTCAATCAGCTCAGTGCCCTCATTGTTTCCCATTTCGGTTTGATCAAAAGTTGACAACTTTTACCCCAGGTTATGCTTTCACCATCCCTTTAATTTCACCATCCCTTTAATTTCACCACCCCGTGTGAATTTACCCGGAGAACAGAGGAAGCTGCTCAGCCATCGCTTTCTTCTGCTCATTTTTTTTCAGTCACACTTTTCGATGATTTCATTCTAGCACATACAATAGTATCATAACGGAAGCAATGAAACTCATTCGGCCAATATCGTGACTAGAACATTGAAGGGATCCTGGAAATGTTGTTATTAAAATATGCGACCGAATTCAATCTACCTTAATTTATACCCCCGTCTGGTATTTTGCTAGCCCACTGGTTTTGCCCTACGGATATTTTCTTTTCCAAAGTTTATTGTCACAAAATTACTTCAAGTTACAATACAGTACCAGTTTAAGGAGAAACAAAATGTCCCAAAATTACAATCTTCGAAACAGTAAAAATCCATAGACCAGTCAAGTTTGGAGACTTTCAGATGTTAGGAAATATTAAAACCCTATTCATTTCCGTAAAATCGATCGTAGTCATCTTATCATGAGGGTGTTAAAAAAGCGCTAAGTGGGGGAACATGCTGATTTGGAAAGATACGGTTTATCCCCGATTTTTATATGATACAACGAATATAAACTGAAAACTTCAACCACCATTTCGTTACCACCATTTCTGTGATAATTTCAGGTTCCTTGTTTTTTTACTACGCAAATGGACTGTATGGAGGATAGAATGTATCATCGCGCTTTGGTGACAGGAGAGGTTAGAGAACATTTTGCTTACCTCGTTGATATTTTGCGTACAACCCATTGTTTTCGCCCGCAGGAGCAGTATATCTAATCAACAACTTCGTTCCACAGGCTTGAAAGCTTTTCGAACTGCCCCCCGTAAACCTGAACTATTGAACAGTCAACAAGTTCACACATGCTTGTAAAAGTGGAAAGAACAATCTTATACATTCTATGTTTGAAAGTAAATAGTTCGTTTCACCCATCGATAGCAGTCAGCCATGCTGGCCGAGCGCACCCTGCTCAGAACGATTGGCGCCAATTTTCTTCGATTGGCCAGCTACAAAAGCGAGAGAGTGTGCAGGTCAATGAGGCCTTAGACATCTGGGTCTCTCTGACCTGCACACTCTCTCGCTCAGCCAATAAAAAAGTGGCTGGCCAATTGGCTGGGAATTGTCTGAGTACATCGCAGGCGATTGATCTGGCAGCTTGCCAGTCTTTTCATTACAAATAAAAATCCAAAAAGTGGTTATTTTTAGTTTTTCGAACATATTTTAATTACAAAAGGTTACCACATAAAGGGACTAAAATTACTTTTTGTGAGATGAATTTAGGTTTTATAAACGGCCAGAAAAGATGGTTGGATATCACTGATTTTCTTTTTTTTTTTCGCTCTCATGTTCAGATGGCCGGCTGCTTGTGGGAACCGTGCCACCTAACCCCGCTGAGTTCAATACTCAGCCTGTGCATCAATTTTGATTAGGCGGGTCGTTGTTGAAAACTTTCCAACATAGTTGACTCCGCGAACTAAAATGTACTGTACCTGGCTGCTATCGATGGGTGAAACGTGTGTTTATATCTACATGTGTTTTCCCTCTATTATCCTTTTTTCAGCCTAAAACCTACGTTCGTTTCCAGAGAGAATCGTCATAATTTTTCATTTCGAGCGTTGCTGATCCGTTCCCAATTGATTGGAAAAACTGCAGTTGGATGCCGGTTAATAGTTTTCCACTATCGGTCTGGAACATTTGTGCATTAGGAGACTAGAGTCAGTGAGAAATAAGAAGAAATATAAAGAGAGAGAGAGAAAATAAGAGAAAGAGTGAGAAAGTGATAAATAGAAAGAGCGAGAAAGAGGAAGAAAGGATGAGAATGTTGCATTGAACCAGCTTCATCTAAAGAGTAATTGCATAACGAACTCGCCAGCTCGATGGAGAATTGCTGTTTCGCAGGTTTGGGTGACAAATACGGTAAGTAGTCATAGGACATCAGAAACCCTTGCTCGTTCCCATTTACCGTTACCGCAGTTTCAAGTCCTGAAACATGACGTTCGTACAAGATCACATTATGTCACATTTCTCCTCGCATATTAATTGCCGTATCAATGTGTTGAGGTCATGTTTGACTGCCCCAATTCGAAAGTTGGTTGAAAGACAATGAGAAAAAACAACTAACCGCTCGCTTTGTCACATCCGTGCAAAACTGAACAAAATTGTAGAATTGGAACTTTTCACAAATATAGAGAGAACAAAACTACAAAACTTTGTGTTTTTTCTCAAACTAACGGTCTAAACAACTAATTGTCCTGTTCAAGATGACTGATACTCCAGTCCACTAACCATTGATGATCCAATCGTAAACTAGATTGACAGCATCACTAGAAACACTTTGAACAATCAAATATCTGTCGTAAATGAGTGAAGGATACATATCCGAGTTGGACCTGAAACTGATATGTGCGTCTTTCAAAATGACATATATTGAGAGAAAGAGTGACTGTTGTCTAATTTCACTAATGAATGTTTATGTTCTTTTTTCCACAAACGTAGAGATTCTAGAGATTGTTGAGTTTATACTTCTACATATCCATATGTGTTTATATTGTTGATTCATTCCGTAATACTTTTTCGAAATTACCTCAACAAGCGATGTTTTTCCGTCATCCGTATCCCCTTGTACACATTGAGGGAATTTATCTGATCCAACCGAACTGTCATTGCCAGAAGAGGGTCGTACGAAGAGCTCGTCACATGCAGAATCTAATAAATATAATAACTCGAAGATTTGTTTGTTCAGTGAACGCTCCTATTCAAGAGTTGCGATACATACATACCATCACTTGTGAAAGAGATATTCAGTAATTTGTTTTTAGACCCAAATGTTCATATATATTAGTTGTAATTTAATTGCAACGCATGGCAATAATTTCATGATTGATCACCTTCAAGCAGTCTCCCTTCATCTGAATGTTCTCGGATTTGGCGTTCTTTCGCAAGGTGTGCACAAGGGAACCACACGATGATTGAGCTGGAAATACTCCAAATCAGTCCAAGTTGGGGTGTGGGTGAAGTGTGAAAATCAAAGCATCGAAACTATTACGCTGATGCACATTACCTCACCGCGGGTTCACGATTCATTGATTAGAAATTGATTGATGAGTAACACATTTAAAATGTGTCAGGAAACTATTGGATATAATTAGCTCATATTTACTGGTTAACTAGGGAAACTATTTTGCGAACATACTGTCTTGCTGAATGTCAGTGACCAAAGCTTGAAAGTCCTGTCCCTCCATTCCATAGTCGTTGTTGCATCTTACTCGAATCGTTATGTATTCACCCGTTGACCGAATTGAAAATGCGAACCCATCTTCTACCACCGAATAAAACAGCTCACTACAATGAGACTTTTTTCATCAAAAGGACATTGTAAAACACAGAGAAGGGTAGCGAAATATCATAAAAATACGGACCAGTTTTGTCACATTGACTTTGTTTGAGCATATGATCGTGATCATGTTGTGCAAGTTAGAAAAGTTGACCGCAAACAGAAGATATAGTTGGTAAATTACTGGATATAGTTAGAACTTCTCTTGTGCAGTACTTTTCCCCGGTCACAGATGAAACAGCACCGGATTGTGCGGATTATTCTTGGCCATTACCTGTTATTCATTCTCGACGCCGTGGCTGATTCCCCATCAAATATGTCAATATCAGCCATCTTGAATACGTCTGTGAAAAAGTATACGGTCACCTGGAATAGAACGAACTATGGAATTCGGTGACGAATCGCCGGCGAGTCGCCAATTACCAAATATGATTTTTTCGCTTTTTAGCTATAACGTTCCAGTAACAGAAAATATTTTTCGAAAGTACATTAGCTTGTTAACAAGCGGAGAAACCATAATTGCGTGAATTAACAATCATTTTATTAATTAGACATCTATACTATTTGTCACTCTCCGGAATCTAACCCACGACCTTCGGCGTACTGTGGCGCTCACGCGGTCTGAGGGGCGCAGCCAGAGCATTCAAAGTAATGATAATGATTCATTCGTTCATATAGAGAAAGCAATCAAAGAGAGAATAAGAGAGTAGTGGCGGATATACAAGAACCTAGGAAAAAGGAAAAGCATAGAAAACTATTTGAAAAAGCTGAACAGTTACATCAATGAATGTACATGAGTCACATTACATTACAGTCGTTGGACTAACTAGTGATTGCAAATAAACTGTAATGATTCTATTGCGAATGAAAACATTGTTGAAGAAGATCTCACTGTTTTTTGGTTGTATCACGATAGCAATAAACTATCTTCAAAATCTTATTACTTTTCCTAAAGTGCTATGTTTTGGCCAAAAAGGAAAGTATGTTTTGTAATAGATGTCTAATACCTTGAATAATATCAAATAGTACCTCTCTACTCGACTGTTAGACTGAATAGCTAAACAGCTGCTGTGATAAATTCCAAACGCACTACACCTGCAGATCTCAAATGCGATCTCATAACTTCTAGTCATAATTAGAGTGAGATGGAAAGTTTATGTAAACTTTCCATCTTACTCAAATTATGACATTATACTAGTAGTTATCAAGCATGATTAGATCAAAATTCCCATTTTAATCGTGCTCTAACTAACTAGCTATCGAATCACACTACTTGGCGAGTCGCCGGCGACAGTTTCCAAACTTCTTCTCAAAACCACTATTGAAGACGCACAGGTCGCACCTTTCACTATCGCACATGTTTATACCTCACAACAAACTGGAATAAAAATCATGGTGTTATCAAAGATTTTCAAGTTCGGCGACTCGCCGGCGATATGAGGAACACATCGAAAGGAGTGGCGACTCGTCCGCGACAAGCTCTGTATATTTTCCACGGTTCATATGAGTAATACGGAAAAAAAGTCGTATTTCGGTATCATTTTTGTCACAGCCGTACAGTTTACCCACAAAATGCAATCAAACTTTTTTTGGGTGTTCTCTATGGAGAAATATTTTCGGCTTCGGCGACTTGCGACCCCAGGGACAATGCGAAATGTTTGGCGACTCGCCAGCGACAACCTCGAGCGGTTGGTTCGAGTGGCGACTCACCGGCTGGCTCAAAGTGTCGCCGGCGATACCGGGCGACCCCTCCATGTCGCCTGCGAGTCGTCGCCAAATTCCAGAGAGAGAACGCGCAAAGTGATTGTTTCATCCTATCAATAATTACTTTTCGCCCGCCCTATTCATTGTGGTTTTTAGTTTGAAGAGATCCTTGTATAGAAAATCGCAAGATAGGAAAAAGCACAGAAAACAACAGACAGAACGCATTCATTTGAAAAGTGTCATTGTATTGACTGTTGTTCATACCTGGACCAGTGATCCAATTACGGTACATCCGAACATGCTTTCAATGCCAATAAACTACAAAGACCAGACCACTCTTTAAATTCGGGTCCGGTAATTGAGGATTTTTCGAGCTTGAGTCTTGTGATCAGTGTGCGGTCGGTTAGTCCTTTTGCAGTAATCGTAGTTCATTGTGCTTGTTTGAAAACACTCACTCTTCGTCCATTCCTCGCTTTAACAACCGACTCGAACGTCAAATTCTTTCCGTCCTTGAATGCTTCGGTAGAAATGTCTTCAATCACGTACGATTCGTTGAAGACAATATTTTTTGTAAAGACGTTCTCTGTAAAGATAAAATCTTCAGCAAGGAGGAATAGAATAGAAAATCATATCAATTTTGTTAGAGGCCGATTTGTGAAATGGTTGTGGCACGCTAGCACTCTATTTACCAAGGTTCAATCCCTCTCGGCGCGGAATCTTCATGGCGGACCGAATGAGCTGGTAATAACACTCACCCATGCTTAGTTTTTCATCTACTCTCCCCACTCTACTCTCCCTCTTACCTCTATGTCATCATTGTCTTAGTTGTACAAAAAAATAAAAAAAAGTAACACACGGCTGAAATAATTGCCGTAAACTATCATCATTATATTATAAAAAATGGATTCCAATGTCAATCAATGTATACTCTCCGTGCACGTATTAATTTAATAATTAGGCTAGTTGTTAGAATTACTCCACATTCCTGCAAGTATCACTCTATTTCAATGCAGATATATACTTTTCATGAGTGAGCAGATATATACTTTCTGATACACATACTTTTCTGAAGAACAAGGTTTATTGTGAAGCCTTCTGCCATTTGGTTCTGTTGAAAGGTGGTCGTTGACAGAGATTGGAAGGAGACGACATTCGGACCGGAAGTAGAAAGCAGTTGGTAAGGAGGAAGATTCGTGGAAGACGACCTGAAACACACCTCAAATCAACTGCTGGATTCGTTCATCCGTGAACAGTTAATACTAATAGCGCTGTCACAATAGCCAGGCATAACAACAGCATGTCACTTAGCTAAAACACAAGATTACATTGTGATAACGTAGCAGCCAATTAACTCTGTTTAATCATGATATATCTATGACCAAAACTCATTCAGGTGGTTAACAGGGACTTCAACTCCAATTTGACCTTTTTTCTGACACTTTGCCACTGTATCACAGCTTTAGAAGCACACATTTAAATCACATTTTGATAGTCCTATTGAACATGTCGGTGATAGTGAGTAGATCAAATCCATCAAGGTAACTGCGCAAGGCAAGTATGGAAAATTGAAAATGAAGATCGTAATCGATGGGGAATGAAATAGTCCATGAACAATCTAGAGAAGGACAATAGGTTGGCGATCCCTTCTGAAGTCCAGGTGAACGGAGAGAGAACGTAGTTAGAGTGGACGATAAGGCCACCGACGTACTTCCACAACTACAGTCTGGAAACAACCTATTCACATGGTTTATGTATACTTTTCGGAGAATCCATCTAGGTAACTACCAGTCTCTGCGGCGAATGCGAACACAGGACATTATTTAAATAACTTTGAAAAGAAAAGAAAAGAACCTTACAAGCTGTCTGTGGATTTCAGTTCATCCGTTATTGGACAATTCTCCCATGCGAGCGGGTTATACACGCTTGCGGACAAATGTGAACTTCTAATTTCGGACCGTTTGAACTGTTATTGATTATCTTTTTTAATGAATCAGTTATTCATCGGTGTCTCACCAATATTATCGACCGATCCAGTAAAACCTGGGCCTTGTACAATTCCATCCGACATGAAGTGCATGCTAATTGTGCGGGCTGAAGCGAAGTAGAAAACCCTGCCCTGTCTTCCTTGGAAAGTTCCTACCTCAAAAGATATATTTGGGAGGAATATTTGAAACATCGGTTTTGTTCGCAACAAGGGGAGAGGAACACTTTTGTGTCGATTCTGGTGATTGCATACAATTTTGATCAATTCGAAACGTGATCAATTCGATCAATTCGAAAATTTGATCAATTCGAAACGTCTTACCTCGTCTCCGAATATTCCAGAAATATCCATTGTATCGCAGCACTTTTCGCTTTCATACTGAATATCTGAAATAAAGAGAACATTTTTTGTCTAACCAACTTAGAATACTTGTTGTAAATGCTCGTTGATCGTGGAGAACATCACCCAACTAACCCAAGAACAGTCGATAGTTTGCCAATTCAGAGGTGAAGTTGAAGGAACAGTTCTCGAATGGTAGATAGGTAGAATTGCCGAATTGGCGCGTTCCAATCGCAATTCTTTCCGATTCGGTGAAAGAGAAACTGCCAGAGCCCCAGCATTGGTTATTCTTTGCCGCGGTGTCTGGAAGTTAAATAGGAAATAGATGACGCAAAAAGCAACAAATAGTTTTAACGTGTTTTGTCCATAATTTTGTTTCATCACACTTCAACAGATATTAGCATCAAACGAACCCCTCGTGAAAGTTCACTTGACCTTCCTGACGATATTGTCTGCATATCTGAAGAGCTACACATCTTTCAGACTGTTATAGTTCCTTAGGCAATAACCTCTCATAAAACGTCCATACGATTTTGCTAATCAGGAAATCGCATGAGTATTCTGATGAGTTACAGCCACGCCTGTTTCTTAACTTTTTCAATTTTGTTACTTCCGGATGTTCACGTCCATCTAATAATGAATTTTCGAGACGGTAATTTTAGGCCCCATTTCGTCACCCCGTCATCCCTCATTCTGTTATAACAATTTATTGAATCAAACTTGAACGCAACGTTCCAGAACTTCCTCGGTCATGTGCCCTAACATTCTCCATAGTAATAAATCGTACCCGGGTAAGTATCCACGATGATGAAAAACCCTCTCTCGTAGTATTTTTCTTGCCCATAATTGAAGGAGACAGTAGTTGACTGTTTGAAATACAACCCGAATGGATCATCCGTGACTCCTCGATAACTTAAATTGAAATCTTGTGTGATATTCCACTTGAAGACAATGCTATGTTTTCTTTTAGTCAATGTGTTGCAAACTTGCAAATTCCCTATTTTGTATTCCAGCTTGTAATTTCTCAGGGTTATGGTAGTATAGCAAGTTCATAGAGTTATTTTAATTCACATGATAATTGGAAATGTAGCTTCGATTTTCGTGAACATATCAGGAACACGTACTCACGCTAGCGAGTAGTTCTGGTAGCCGTCGTGCAAAGTCTGCCCAGAAATCCAGAAGGAGTCCGTGCTGGGGTTTGTGATTAAATCGTACATGGCGAAACGTATAACTTCTGTGGACGTGAATGTTACTGTGCAGTCCGAAAAGTCTATTGGATCAAAAGGATAGTTATTGGAGACTAGAAAGAACGGAGTATTTGATGACAGCGGAATAACAGATCCACATTCGAAGTATGTTGGATTGGAGAGGTCTGAATAAATAAATAGATTGTTGTCTGTTAATACTGAGAAAAGGGGCAGAACATACCATAATTATTGTGTGTTAAAACTTAAAAATGCTGTAAAACGCTTGGTAAATCTCAATATATATGGCAATTGCTATTCAACTTTTTGTGCGTTTTATTTTTCAATTCAAGTCACTCTTCATAATCTCAAAAATACATCAAGCGACCTGCAAATGCTCAGTGAAGTTGTCGGTATTTTTAGTACTGGATACATCATGGTTTTCCAACGGAGAAAACACACTCATATTCATATTATCGATATTTGCAAAAAACAGGGAACAAGTCATTACTTTTTGTCGACATTTTCGCTAAATCGTGTGAATTGAATGGACGGAACACTGTGTAAACGTGAAACGTAACGTACCCAGAGGAAGTATTTTTCCATGTATTCCTGAATGAAGGAGGTAGTCTGGCTTTGATATTGATCGCATAGTGATAATTGCAGAGCTATTTACACGCAAAATTTTCTTCATGTTCCGGTGGTCCATTACATCACCGCATAAACTGTAATGAAGTATTGTTAAACATTGCAAGAGGGGCTGGTTTCCTCGAGAAAAGAGCTTCGTTTTCAATTTAACAAATATTCGATATACTTGTCAAGTTGAGTCAAGAAAGAGCTCCAGTTGTGCACCGAATCTTTATGAATTGAAACTACAACTCGAACTAACCTGTCACATTGAGTGCTATCCTGAGTGCACATGAATACACAATCATCAGCCGACATCAAAAACTCGCGAAACAGAATAACGGTTCCATGTCCATGTGGGACTGTATACTCTTCACTCACCCTGCCAATGTGGAAACATGATGATACTAAGATACTGATAGATGATACTGACTATTGACATGCTCAATATCAATACACAAAATCTGTGAAGTTCGCCAGCCTCGCGCAAAACTGTGTGCATCCACACAAACGCTCCACCTTGCTGGTTCAATGGATATACGTGAAAACTTCGCAGTTTCTCAAAACATTTAACAAGTTGTGCACACACTAGTTACGTTTGAACCGTTTTGAAACCCGTTAACGAATTTTGCACTTGTCTGTAAAAATATTACATTCAAATATATTACATCCGGCTCAAAAGGTGAAGATTATTTTATATTCACATGAAAACGCAAAAATTGTCCCTTGATTATTTTTGACTGGGTTCATTACTCACGTTGGAAGTGTACCAACCCATGGCTTAGGATAACCAGGTGATGAGATGAATGATGAGTTATCCTGGTCAACCTGGAAACATTGTGAAATGTTATTTCCATATTAGAAAACTTGATATTTGCTTCATTACCTATTTTTTTGGCTTGAATGAAATACCTCGAATCGCATTGTCTAAATGCGGTGGTTTTCTTGGAATTAAGTTTTTCTCAAGGGGACGAGAAAAATATATACCTGGATGGAGTATTCGACGACAATCAATAGGAACAGAAAACGCATAGTTAAACAGTCATTGCTGGACAGCTACTATTGTAATCAACACTGATAAAGACACTCCATGAGTTAGTGGTGATAGTGCTGGTCGAATTAGTTGTATAGTGAATTAGAAACAAACTTTGTTTTTTGACTTCACCTTCAGCTGAAATTGTCACTAACTCTGAGCGGAAATAAAGTATTAAATTGGAACTTTCTCCAATGGAAATATTCTCGGGTGTGAGACTTCACGAACTATGCCGTATCTCTTCTGCTGTGTTATGTAAGTTCGATGAACGAAATACGATTGCCTCTACTGAACCCAACATAAATAGAGAACACGCAGAAATAAAGCGCACGTGCAAGGCCTGAAAAACACCAAATTCTACACCTTGATATCTGCCTCTCTGAAACAGTTTTCCAGCTCATGTATAACATTATTGTTTACCCCCCCCCCCTCCCCCAATCTATCTGCTCATGTCAGGAATCTGTTCTCAAGGCAGTTAACAACCTCTTCTAACTCACAACAATTCGATACATTGATGTGTTGATTTGCCCCGCCTGTTCAACTAGAAAACATGCACTGCCTGTGATCGGCAATAACGGTAAAGTTAAACAACTTCACTATAGTGAAATAGCTCAAATGTCGACAAAGTGCCTATAAGTTTCTGATTAAAAATACACGTAATTCTTGCATTCGTCAAACTACTAGAAGTATGATCGTTTAAGAGCCAGCGTGCTGAGATTGTTGGAAGTATAGAGGCGTTCACATTTTCACATTACACATTTCCCACATTCAACTATAGTCGTCGCCAACGGAAAGACGGGAGGGTACTGTATATCTCAATTTCCGCTGTGTACGCCCACATGTCTTTGATTATAAAGCTTGGCGGCTATGTGCTCTAATAGCGCAGTGGTTAGCGTCCTGCTACGAATCTTTTGCTCGAAGGTTCGATTCCGGCAGGATTCAGAGGTTGATAAATTTGGCACTCACTATAGGTGTATGACTTGTCGTGGCCAGGAAGAGTTTTGGATTACACATGCACGCCTGTCACCCATGCTGCTCATCTGAGTGGTCACATAACTTTGCTAGAAGCTATTTTGGTTTTCTGATCCACCTCCTGTTTTTCCAACAATCAACATAACGTCAGAACGTCCCGATGCTCTGGGTTTAATTTCACTATTGGTTTATTTACACGACAACTATGTAACTGCACTCCGAGATCATCCTACACTTTTTGGTCTTCCATTTCCTTATTATTCTATGTGCAATCTCTTTACAGTATAGGAAACGGTAAATATGTGGATATAATAAGGATACATGGTACTAACCAGGTAAGAGGACCATCTAGTTTGCGAAACATTTTGATAAACGTATCAACCAACCTGAATTATCTTACTATTAATAACATTGTAATACCAAATGAACATAGTTTTGTCGTTTCGTGATCACGAAAGCTCATTTTTTGGTTTCTGCGCCTCCGCAGCTATGCCCACGCAGAATTACACAAAGTGGCTGCAGAGCAGTTCGTACTTATGAAAGTTGTTCATTCTCAGACATTTGTCTATTTTTCGACTAACATCAACCACTGTCTTCACCTTGCTCCGTTCTATGATGTTAGAATAAGGTATTGCTACCCCTAAGGCAAAAACATTTGCGATAAATCTCTGTCATGCAGCAATTTAACTTATAATGAATAAAACAGTTCAATGGGAAATGTGCTCACACGTAGAGCATCACAACAATGTGCGGGATTTCCTTAATCTTTGGTGGAATAGTTCAGCTGTGAACTTTGTTTCGGACTGTGACCGTTACTAACAATCGACGAGCAAACAGAGCACTTGAGATATTAAACACGTTGTTCTACCGTTGTTTCGTTGCGTAATACATGAGGGTTGCCAACTGTACTGTCACATCACTATACTCATAATTATTCGAGGTATCTCTCAACAGTTATCATATAAAGTGTATTTGTATACATTTCAGTTTAGTTCAAAATTGCCACTGAAATTCTGTCAAAATATTGACTTATTTGGAATGCATATTGAAAGGGAATAATAAATGGTTAGAAATGAATGATTCAAACTATGTAGTTGAAGGACAATTCATTGATAAGCGTATATGTTATTGAGTTGTACTATAATATAAAGTTTTAGTAACAAAATATGGTTTATGGAGAGTTATGAATTCGAAACTTGCACAAACTCTTCTCCTCTGTTCTAAGTTCTTCGTAGTACAGAGTTTTCCGCATGTTTTGTACATCTTTACCCGAACATTCTCTTTATTTCCTGTAAACTCCACGTTATCACGAAACATTTATAGAAGCATATTCCCAAATTTCTAAAACGAACTACTTATTTGAAGAGGCTTATTTATAGTAACAACATACTATCTCAGTACTTTGGTCAGCTCACAGTTTCCTCATCTGACGTTAATTTGAACCAACTTCATTTATCATTTCTATCAGTTTCTAACGACTTTACAGCATACCCCATTCTCAACACATGGCAGAGGGGCAGGCTCCTCAAAAAAGAATCTTAGTCTCTCTTGTCCGGATTGTCGTGTTCTCTCCTTCATTCTCTATGATTCTCTCCATCTAGATTTCTGTCTCCCTCTTTATCATTTCTCTTTTCATTTTCATTACTCAGCGAGAATTATTTCAGAATGGCGCCTCCCGCTATTTACGGCGAACCAAAGATTCGCTCCACAGACAGCGGTGCTGTCTTCTTAGAGGTGAACAGAAATTACTGTTCCGTTTATACTGTTTATTCATCAGACAAATTATATTACTTCATGAATAGATAACACGTTAATTTACATTTTTGTACGTCAAAACAGCTAAATTTATAGGTTATGTGGTTTATGAAAAACAATTATATGGAGCCATAGAGGAAAGTTATGATAAAAGGGCAGCCTAATTCGAACTAATAGCATCCCTTTGCATCACTTTTCGCCTCCCATCCAGCTATTTTTGAGCAGTATCATCACAGCCTGAGAACATGTAGGAGTCAGTTTATATATATGGGAAAAGGTCGTCAGTGACTTTGTGTAAACCTGCTAAATCAGAACGGAGTGTGGCTCATCTCGTCCGTTAACCTATTTGAACTGATGAGAAAGCCACCGCGTAGAAGAAAGCGAAAAACTGTTTTAGTGATTATTCTCCAGGGGGGATTTCTAGAATCAGGTCCAAACGTGAAGTGACTTTTCAGGTGGTCGTCACTGGAGTTGTCGCTGACAAAACCAAATGGATGTACGGTGACAAGGAACTTGACTCATCTGAGAACTATATTTTCTCCCACTCAGACGAAGGTGGCAACAGAATCAAGCTGAGCTGTGAAATCAAAGTGAGCATCGCGAAATGAAAGCTTTTTTACAACAAGTCCGAGCAATGTTAATATACAGTGGATCCAACATGTATATCATTTGAAATATCTCAAGAACCATTGGAGCTACTTGTTTTAAATCTGATTGGGTAGGCAATATGCAGGCAAGTTTATTGTTCTGTACAATTTGTCCTGAACGAGACTAGCACCTCATCATTACATTATCATACTTATTATTTATTTTAAAGGAATTCGACAAGCCGCTGGCCGGAGAGTACAAGGCTGTTTTCTATTCTGCCGATGGAGAGAACAGTGCTGCATTCACAGTTTCTGCTGGAAGTAAGAGAAATTTCCCTGATTCTCTGAAAGTTCAACATCTCAGCACTTTTCTGTTTTTTCACAACCGTTCGTTGCTCATGATAAATCCCAGCAACTATTATTATGGTGCTCTGATGATGAATATTATACTGCCGGATAATTTGCAGGTTTATTCCAATTCCAAGTTAGACAGCGTTTAGGTTTGTCAATGTGATTTCGTTTCCATAAATATTATGATTTCAAGAGATTTGGGTTTGATCTGTTTCGTTCATTTTCGACGTTTTTCCATTCGCAGTATTCTCTATATTTACAGATGCTCCTGACTTCCACGACAAACCTCATATAGTGCAGAGAGATAATGGAAATATCATTGTCATTAAAGTTCGAGCCAAGTCACATTTGGAAATGTCCGCTGAATGGTTCAAGGTGAGCTCATGGATATTTTCCCATCTGTATGAACCTTGCTCACTTTCATTCGCAAGTACCTGTGTCTGTGTGAATGAGATTCAAACTGATCGCTCTACATCTCTCTCAAACCTTCACTTCCCCTCACCACACTTCTTCACACGACGTTCGTCTAGGAACATTTCTGATATTTAATAAGTAGTTGGACCATAATGTTATCACATTTTAACATGAAAAAACTGAACACTTCCATTTATTCAGTTGAAAAGTCCACCACCGTAAACACCGAATACGTTCGCAAATGTATATGGGAACCCAATTTCGTTAGCGCCTCAATTCCGCTGCTCACACCGATCGCAAACCTCATTAGGGAAACGCAGTTTATACAACATTCGGTCATCCAAACTGGAGATGGGCATGGAAATCTAAACGGTGTATTTACGTGAAATTTAAGCAAACATTACACCAGCCAGATAGGTTTGGGATGCTGAGCATAGAAGAAGAGCGTCTTGGCATATATGTCTACCAGTTGATAAACACTTGAACTGAATCCACGTTCTACACTAGTCATTTATTCGAACATCAATCATTATTATGATAGTCTTGTTTAAGGATGACAAGCCGGTGAAGTTCACTGACAGAGTGAAGCCAGTGGTAAAGAAGGATGACAAGGTTTGTTATTTTCTCCGAACATCCTGAAGGATTGTCATCTTCTGTTTTTTTCTATTAATTATTAGTTTATTATTTCCTTATAACGACATTTATTATAATTATTAAAAATCATTGCTCAGGACAAGGAAGGATATCAGTTCTTGCTGGAAATCCACGGACCTCAGAAGGAAGACGAGGCTAAGTACCGATGTGTGGTCAAGAACTCAGAGGGACAGAACCAACAATCACTCAACTTGGTGTTCGACTAACCGGCGACACCCAACATCCACATGTAGTTTTGTCACAGATGTATTTTATTATTTACCCATTTCACGCTATGTTCTCAGTAAACAAATGCACAACCATACACGTCAATTGTGAACTTAAAACACCATGAAAAGTCAAAATACACACACACACATGAAAATCATTCGTGGAGAATAGAATGGCAAACTGTGATACAAGATATCGGTGAAGAGTTAAAGACAACAGAGAGTTTCATCGAGCCTTTACTGGCTGAGACGCGGTCCCCATGAGGATTCATGTGAATAACGAAGACGCAGCCTCTTTCGGCCTCAATTGTTTAAGTACAGCTGTCTATTGCAGCAACATTCAATATTCTAACATGTTACTGGCAGTTAGGCGGAAAATCAACTGTCTTTCTGCTTCATTTTATCTTCGATATGCACAAAGTTCTTGTAGTGTAATTTTATAAAACATTGTAGTTAATTGTTTCCCTACAGGCCCGCAAGATTATGATAGCCCCAAACGAAAATTGATCAAACCTGTTTCACTTTGATGATCCAAGTGATGTTATGAGAAATGTTGAACAACTGAGGTGGATTTGCGATATTTGCCACCATTAGCACGAGAATTAGGTTCCCATGGTCTCACGTATCTCATCGGCGTAGTGTTTCAACGACAAATTTTTAGCGTACCTGACATTTCTCCACAACTCATTGATGAGTTTCCAATGATATTACTTCAAGTTTACCATAGAGACCGGCCAACAGCCGAGAGGCGATGTATATGCGGAATTTCTCATATTAATACTACAAAAAGATTGTTTGCGGAAATTGTAAAGATCATTAATTAGACCTGAGCGTACTGAGCATCTTAACCATTTGAACTTCAATTAGCACTATTTCCGCATTCGTTCTCGTTGTTCGAACTCAGTGTATGTGTTATTGAGTGTGGCAACAACTAAGTAACTTTTTCCGATTGAACGGAAAAGTTACAATTGTAGGACCTCAGTTGTCTAATCTTGGTCTATTTGTGTTTGAAATTCCTAACGAAAAGGCTGCAATTAGTTTAATTTCTTTCTTACTTTCGATAGACTCTTAGTTTCTTGAGTACACATCTGATTTCATATTGCTCTGCGGCACACATGTCGGAAGCATTTAGAAAACGGAGTATATGCGAACACTTTGCTCATGAATTCCCCTGATTGCCACAGAACGCCCGTAAAACCCGTCATGACTGAAAATGTGACTTCGAATAGATTTTCTTGTATTTCGTTCAAATCAAAAAAATAAATGAAATTTTCACGGAGTAATTAAACAACTGTTCACGTTTCCATTGCACCGTTTCCGAATTTGGTGTTTCATGTGTCCACGATTTCGACGATAGTGACATGATACTATTGCTTCACAAGATGTTGCCCTACTGTCCTACTGAACGACGGAAAATAATTTGCCTGAACTGAAACACATGCACTAAACATGTACCGTCATATTTAAAGCAGAAAGATATTGTTTTGTTCGCTTTTTCCTGTATCCAGACCTGCTCTGATTACTAGCTTTCGAACATTTAGCTCACTCCAGGATTAAGGTGCTTGTTATTCTATCTTTCACGACAATACAACTCTGCTCATGTTCATAAACAGCGCAGGCATTGTTGAGTAGTCGTCTCGCTAACAAACTGACTCAATTTCTTTGTCACAAACACCCGTCCGAGTTTTTTCCCCAATAGCAAAAATTAGATGCCGACGAAGACAATGTAATTTCGTGGTCACTTTCGTGATCACAGAACAAACTCGTAGGTAATGAAACACATGCGTAATGTGTGCAAATTGTTCCAAGGTGTCTCAATACTTTGTCTTTCTATGCATTTCGAATGCGTAGTTACAATGCGTTTGAGTGTTGCTTGTTCGAGTAATAATCTCAGGGAAACAATCAAATTTGGCGGACCTTGCGAGATTGCCCTCACTTGCCAACGAAACGCCGCTCTGTCTATATGCTTCTCAATTCACGATGCGGAAATGAAGGTCTTCTTCTCATTCCGTCCATATCATATTTCCTTTGCTATTCCATTCATAAGTATGTCCATGTATCTATGTCAATTAGCCACGCTTGATTGGCTAGTTCGCAGACAATTTGTTGTTTCTGCATTTGTTCGATGTTAGTTGTGCTGTTAAATCCAAAGTGTGTGTCACCAAAATAGATCATGCTCTTACTATGTGCAATCTACAGTTGTCAACCCACAGTTCTCAAGACTGTACCTTTTGAACAAGAACACACAACCAGTTCATCCTTATAGATACATCATGTTCGAAGCATTTTTCGTCGTGTGAAAGCAGCATTTTTTTGTAGTATTAGAGGAATCTTACGTTGCTCTCAGTTGTGGAGCCATATTTTGTAATCCTGTTTTGGGGGCAGAGTATTTCGAGCTTTCATGTGATCCCACAGGGGTTTATGTTCTGACAATGCCTCTAGGTTGTATTGCTAGTTCAGAGCCCCGTTGTACCGTGCATTTACTTTGGGACAATGTGATATTCAAGAGAGAGAGAGAGAGAGAGAGAGAGAGAGAGAGAGAGAGAGAGGGGGGGAGGGAGAGAGAAAGAGAGAGAGAGAGAGGGGGGGGGGGAGAGAGAGGGAGAGAGAAAGAGAGAGAGAGAGAGAGAGAGAGAGTGAGAGAGAGAGAGAGAGAGGGAGCTTTTACTTGGACTTTTTCAGGAAACCGTTTTAATTTGGGTGCGAGTGTGTTAATGACAGAACTTCTTTCGCGAGATGTTGAATGCTACAAGTAGTTCCGTGGAAGCCCTCGATATTTTAATATTCACCTGTCTACAGTCTCTAGGCATTCTTGCCATTGTTGGAAATGTAGCTCTGATAGCTGTCTTGTTGAACAACAAGTATCTGAATAGGCCAAGGTTAGTTCTGTTACTTTTTTGAAGTGTTCACATCAGAATACAAGAAACATATAACTCGAAAATCCGTCGTCGAAATCGAATTAAACTTTGACCATGAGAACTCCAGTTGGACTTCTCAATAAACTGCGAATTTCCTGCAGTTACAGTGACAGTATTTCAGCAAAATTGGGAAAACCTGAAAATGTCTGTGATACCTACAGGTCAGTAGAATTCCCGGATAATTTGCCTGCAAAATCGCAAATTTTAATTTTTGAAGCAGATCAAATCAAGATGCTGTGATTTCTAAAATAAACTGTTCTTACAAACCCAAAAGTGATCTCTAACACTATTCTGTGTGTACAACGTAAATGACTTCTCCACAGCAGTTGCCGCTCAGAAAATGTCAGTTAACATTTTGTTCACACATGAGTCTGCGCGAGCCTATGAATTTCAAATGCAATTCCGATATTTCAAAACCCATTTTTCAGTACTAGGTATTGATCCTGAGGGTTGAAAAAGGAATGTTTATAGGATGAGAGATTAAACAAATTCCAAAAAAACGACCACATTTTCAAGCATCGTTGTGGTAAACTTCAACGTAAGATGCGGAAACAAGCTGAGCAGATAGAGAAATTACCGCAGGGAAACTATGGTGCAACATTATATGTCCATATAGAATAACTCTCAAGGACTTTACTGGTCGAGTATCTTTCTATCTTCTAAAACAATAGACACAGTTGAGGTGCCCAACATCTTGTTTTGTTTTCCGTATGTTAATTTGAATGGTGTATTCCATTATTTAGACATTTAACCTTTCAGCTTCATTTTGATGTTGAGTCTGGCTATCGCAGACGTACTGCATGGCTTGGTGACTACCTGTTACTTTTATCCTCCTATTGTTCTAAAAGAGGTTCATGTGTCGGAACTTGGCATTCGAATATTCAACATTATCGATTGGACTGCGTGGGCGATAACACTCACGTGAGCATTTTTAAGCCAGAGTTAGCAGTAGTTTATCTGTTAAAAAAAAATTTTGCCATACACAAATATTCAAAACATTAGTTTTTTTCCTAGTACAATGAAATATTCCAAGAATTAAGTTAACTATGGAATTGGCAGTAAGCTTCACTACTCAACCTATGATTCACGCTTTGACTGTCAAAAACGTGGACATACTTCAAAAACGTGTGGCACACATGAGTATCCGTGCACGTAACACATTAGCTCTGGTATTGTTCTCTTTTTATGTAAAATTTTAATTTCCTTCTTGTTCATTCAACTATAGAGTCTTCGCTACGGAAAGCCATCATTTTCTTGTGGTCAGAGTCCTCGAAGAACCGAGCGTGAAAAACGATAGAGTGTTTGCATCCGACACCTGAAATATGAGATCTCGTGTAGTAGCAATGTTTGACCTCGAGTTACAAGAAAGTCACACGGATATTCACAATGAACTAGATGAAGGGGCAGACTCGAAACAGAGTTTCTCTCATTGCAAGGTACAAGTACTAGGAGTGAATACATCTTCATCTTCAGGCACATGTCTGCTATATGTATCGATCGACTGGTGGCTATCGGTCTCTATGGCCAATACAATGTCATCGTGACGATTCCTAGAGTCAGAAACTACACGTGAGTCACTCATCAGCAATCGTTCTTCATATTTCTAGCATTTTTGGGAAGTTTACAAAAACCAAAATATTGGCAAACAGAGAATCAACTATACTTGGAAATTTATGTTTAGTTCTAATGCATTTCATGTTTGGTGATAATGAATTTCAAAATGTTTTACGTTTGTTGCACTCCATTTTACCTGGTTAAGAAGTTTAGCTACTAATCTTCAGTCTCTCTCTCCTCTCTCAACCCTCATTTTTACAGACTTCTTTGCTGGTCTCTGTTTTGCACCACAAACATCACGTTTTTCCTCTCGAGAGTTTGTTGTCTGATTCGCCCTCTCGAGTCGCAGAACTACTACAGTTTCGGATACATAGAACGTGAGCCGTTGTTGACTCGTGTTTGCATGTCTACAAAGGATGGAGTGTTGATGTTCCTTTTCATGAATAACACCGTTTATTGTGAGAGAAAAAATGCACAGCGCGATAGAGCAGAACAGTTCGTAACGGCTTGTTTTGCGGAAAGCGAACTTCATAGAGAGTTTCAAATTTCTGGTTCTACATTCCGTGAATAAAACATCTGAGTCGATTGAAAAAATTATTTTTTTACAGAGAACTTCAACTACTACGTACTCACATACACACCGATAGAAATTGTAACGATTTCGATTCTGTCTATTAGCAATCCTATCACTCTCTATCAGCTTTACAAACGCCATAAGCGAAAGTTGGCTCTCAGAACGTAAGTTGCCCTCGGGGAACACTTTATTCCATTTATACAGCCTATCTGCATGCGTGTTGTGGTTTTGAGAGACAATTCCGTACCACTATACTATCATTAGAATATGATTGTCATTCTGAAAGTATTCAACTCCACAGTGAATGTCGACCAAGCGGCTGAGATTGTGGAGTGCACGATTCATTCGGCCTATTATTTGAGTGCTGTGGATAGGTTTCTGTGCACGTTTCATTTGCTGTGTGAATTCAGGCAGGGGACACAGAAAACTTGTTCGGAGTCCAGTAGCTCCCTTCTACAGAGATCACAATGGCAGAGGTGAGCCAGAAACTTGCACGAGTTCCACATTGTTGGAAAGAGAGTACAAGAAATAGATAAATCACTCGGGAAAAACGCTTAGAACTCGCACTCTACGGTAGTAAATGAAACATGACATACATGGGCAACCCTAAAAAATATGCACCCTCCAGTGGAAAGTTACGTTTTTTCTACACTTTGTGTCCACTTGCGTTATGAAACTCTGCTACTGTCAGTACGATTGACTGTACCCTTCCTATACATCTTGCAAAACACGAAAGTAATCGATGCCGCAATTTTTATTCAATATATTGTTTTAATAATGAAAGTGTGATACTCAATTAATATTATTCGCCCAAAACTAAAGAAATATCGCAATTGGTGTATGGCGGTTGGATGAACATACGAGGAAAAAAGTTTTCTCTTTTACCAAGCGATGGTCAGGCTCAGGTGCAACAATGTTCGGTTTGACACGTGAAGCGGAACGAGTCCAGAGCACATCAACTAGTCTGTGCGCATAGTTCTTTTCCACCTATCATACGTTCAACTATTCATTTTTGAAGTTTCCTTCGAAAATCAAACTTGATGCTCGTTTGTTATTGTTTAGAACAATGAGGCGTGAACATTTTCTACGAAGGCTAGAGAGTAGAGAGGTATAGTATAAAATATGTTCAGTTGGTAAAATACCAATATTTCATGACCAGTAATGAACATCACCTGAGAAGCTGTGAAAAATGCAGTGAAACAGGTCATAAATATGATTTGCGCAGCAGAGTGTGCCAATTCACCCGTTTTAGGTTCCACTCAACTATTACCGCGCCATCTAGAATAGTGTTAGACATAAGTTTGGAAGTCGTGAATGAGCATGATGCATGTGTGCTTTATATTTCATAATTACTGTTGAATTAACAATCTGCAATCACTGGCAGCCCCGCGAGCTAAACCTACACATCGGAGACAGTTTACAAAACGCGGAGGTGCTGCTCGTGAGGTGCTCGTGAGCTAGGCACTAGGCACATTGCTATCGCTCCCGCTCTTCTGAACAGACATAGCATGTATCGCATGAGTGGTTAACGGAATATTTGATTCAAATGAGAACCACAATTTTCTACGCCTTCAGTGGTATTTTGATATACGTTAATATCTTGCACATCTTGCTACAGTCTGGTCTGTCCAAGGACTTAAAGTAGGCATACAAGTATACTCCGTTGCTCCCATTGTTTAGAGTCTACAACGACGTTTTAGTGATGAAAAACGTCTTTACGTCTTCCTACACAAACAAACACTTGAGAACATGCTCCTAAGATCGCTTTTCCGGAGAAAGGGGATGGCGTTCATCACGACACATGTCGAGCTTGAATGTTGAGTTTTGTACTATCGACATCCCTTCTCAACTGCTTCCTCAATGACCTGTTATGATAGATTAAAAGATCTAAAACCGATACAAAAAGTGTTTATTGCTTAGAACGAAAACATTTCTTCGTTATCCCAGTTCGAGGATACAATTTATGTGATCTGCGGATGACTTCAATGATAAACGTTCGACAATGCAGGTTTAAGAAACACTCCAGTTTCTCTGAATTTAACCCAGTTCATTGTTTGAGATTGTATGGCACTTCATATTTGCTTCTTCCCATCACCAGTTTTATTTATTGGCTTCATCACCTCTTCACGTGTAATTTTTCTTGTTTTCCTTCTCAAGGTATATAAAAAGTTTATGTTTTTCATATCTCTCCCAACCATCTTTAAAGTAGCAAGCACGCTTTTTCTCATTTTTTTCTTTCTATTTTAATTGTTTCTAACACAAGACATATTCATGAGTTAGGAGAATGACTGAATATTAGCAGTTGCTAAACAAGCATTGTCTCGACTCGTAAGTATTTCGGATATTTCCTTTACACTTGCTTAACTTGCATGTGTGGACCGCAGCGCAATGCTTTGTATGAGTTCCACCTTCCTCACCCAAATAAAATGGTAGACAGATGCGAACGGTCGCACCAAATGGGCCAGGGCCACCATTCATATGACGACGTTCAGAGCGAGCACAATGCTTCTTGAGATGTCGATGAAAATGGGAAGTCGATCCATTGGCAACGATGTGCGAGAGCTGGCCGCGAGAAAAGCCAGTCGTCAGCAGCAACGAATACTGTTACAGGTCTTCACTTATCAACGAATCTCTTCTTATAAAACAACACTGTGAATAAATCCCCTCTATTCTCAGCAACAAAGATGAATAAATAGGCATTAAAGTTGTAATGTTGTATCTAAGCGCTGTGAAAGACCTTCTCCTAACCTCGCTCAGCTTGATGTCGAAAAAACATTACAGTCGGTGAAACTACAAAAGTACAATAGTTATATATGAATCATTCGTTTGACTGAACCATTTTCAGATTTCCGTTGTGGCTTTGATATTTTACGCCTACATGACTGTTTATTATGTCTCCTACTATAGCCGATTTTTCAAATCAACCGCAGCTGTTATTTTCAACAGTTTCTGCTATTCTTTCACGCACATGATAAACCCTGTGATCTATTTTTCTCTCAATAAAGAGCTGCGAGCTCAGTTGAAGTAAGTCGGAATACACATTTAGAAATTGAACGAGTAATGATGTGAACGCCAAATCACTAAATCATAGTAGTGATATTATGTTCCCTTTGTCATGTTGTGTATGTTCTTCACTTTGTAAGCGGCAGCCTGATGCGGAAAAATCACAGAAAATCAATAAGTACGGTAGTTAAGTATTCTTCGAGACTGCAGCGAAAGGTCCCTGAAACAAAATCGGGCCAATCTCGAGCTCCGTGATGTCTATCCAGTTTTACACACAATATACCATTGTTTGACTCTACGTGAGCTGAAATGGCCCGATAACTTAGGTAATGCTCGCAAAGGTTAACTAACAATTATAGACAACATTGCGTATTCCAGCAAATGTTAAGACTTGGGTGGCCCTTGTTCTTTGAATTATAATTGTTTTCCAGAAAAGTGCTGTCCACGTTATGGCCATGTTGTTTCTCGTCCAACGGTGACGTATTCCAAATGAGTCAAAACTCGAAATGCGTTAACAGTACGCGAGAAAGAAGGTAGACTGCTCGATAATACAATAACTTTGTAATTCGGTCTGTTATGTTCAGGAAGTTGATGTTCTGAACCAACTTAACATTGAGTTTTTATCTTCAACCACTCAGGTACTCAAACTGCATCGTCGTATGTGGTTAATTCCAGGGTTGAGCACACGAAAGCAAGCAGCTCCTTGAGCGAATCTTCCCCTCTGTTCTCAGCAACAAACTACTATAAGTAAGTCTCACGGGTTCCCTCACAAATACTCGTGTGCATTATAAAGGAACAAGGTAGGCTAAAGCCGCCTTCTCCTCCCTTGTTTTCACTCCAGGCTGACTGGAGCTTCCCGGCGTACTCAGTTTTTATTTGTCTCTGTTCGTCGAATTATGTTTTCTTAGCACAAAGCGCGGTAGTTTTCTCTAACATACGGCGCTTGAATTTCTCTAAACATAGGGCGCGGGATACTTCCCGAACATAGGACACGTGAGTTTCTCTTTAACATATGACGCGGGAGTTTCCCTTGACATACAACGTGCAATGTTTCCTCCACAACGGACGCGGGGATTTTTTCTCAACATAGGACGCGGGAGTTTCCCTCAGCATAGAGCGCGGGATTTGCAGTTAATATAGGACACGGGAGTTCCCTCAACATACGGTGCGGGAGTTTTCCCTAACATATAGCGCGGGCGTTCTCCTTAACATAGGGCGCATGAGTTCTGTTTAACATAGAGCGCCTGGGATTTCCCTAACATAGAGCGCGAGATTTCTTCTCAACATATCTTCTCAACATAGGACCCGTGAGCTTTCATAAACATAGAACGCGGAAATTCTTCCTAACATAGAGCGCAAGACTTCTCCTTAGCGCGGGTTCGTCCTAACATAGGGTGCGGGGTTCTCTCTAAAATAGGTTTTTTCATATCACCCGTTGCGGAAATCGATGGAAAACACAGCTATCTACTATAAAACGAAAATGCATTTCGCTCACGTCGCTCACGACTAAAAGTGCACGATTTAGGTTTCAACAGACAGACCAAACAACGCAAATGTATAATTAGAGATGTGTGTCTCTCATGTTCATCGGACTTGTTATGAACGAAATACGAAAACCCAAACGAAAGGCTCAAACTTCTACCTTCAGAAACTTATGAATGCAACCAAATATGTGTGGCGAATAAGCGAATACGGTTTTCCAATCGACTGCTCTAACTAACAAAAAACATTCTGTCATCCTTTCTGGGCAAATCTATGAATTAGCTGGTTCCAACGTTTACTATCGCGGTAGTTCGGAACTTTGGTAAAATAGCCACCAATTGATATTGGCGGACATTAGTATCTGTCAAGTACTTACACAACTATGTCCGACAGCACGATTCGTCGCATTCAACCTTATTATTCAAGTGTATGTATTGCGAAAGAATAAGCTCAATTCTAGTACCTGTAAAAATGGATTGCAAAAAGAAGAGGAACCATCACAACCCGCGGAGAATAAGTCAGCCGAGCTACAGACGGTTCCATGTGAGCAGTATGGTGAGAACACAAAACCAAGACCCCGTAAACATAAATGCAGAGAATAGAACAGCAAAAATCGGACAGTTTTATGATAATCTTTCCCATTTTCGAAAATTCAATAACCCCTGAGGTTTTTTTTGTTCTCGAATGCTTGACTCTTGCAAGAAACAGTGGAAATACGAAATATGAAAATTTATAGAAGACTGCATGTCACCTCCCGATAGCTACCAGACTCAGAAAATGACCAGAGATGACCGTTCCTTCTTCATGAACCAGCTCACAAAGGTATGTTAGTGCATCGAATATCTCATAAGTTCTTGAATAATGATTTACATTCACCAATACATACATAACAATTCATTAAGGAACGTTTAAAAAATCAATATTGGACAATTACAAACAATGCCTATACATGACAACAGAACCAAGGAAAGTGTGATGGGTATATAGAAAACTGTAGGGTATGAATTTGAAGTTTTGTGATCAAAATTTTTTATGTTGATCGGCTGCAGGCACTGAAATACGTGAGTAGCGCCGACCTAGCCCAGAGTCAGTCCGTTCATAAACTCGGATGTCACGCTCAACAAATTACCGGAAAGTGAGTAGCTCTCTCATGTTTAGCAACTTGCGTAGGTACTAGTTTTTCTTTTTCTTTATTTTCTCAAATATCAGTTCATATGGTTTAAATTCGTAATTCTTTGTTTGTCCATCACTATACTGATAAAGTTTATTATTATTATTATTATTATGTTAGAGATCAGCTTTGACGAAGAAGTACATTGGTTTCAAAGAAAAGCCTTCTTACTTTGATCGTGTAGAGCTACTCGGCAGTCAATTGTTCAGAATTCGAAAATTTGACAAAGTATACGTTTAGGTAACTTGCTGTATTGTCATACTGTGATGGTAACTTTTAGTTATATCAGTTCCTGAAGATGTAAGCGAGGGTTAATGTAAGTTGGCTGGACGACAAACCCTGTCTATGCAGTGAATCTCCTCCTTATCCCCACTAAACATTAAACTTAAGTTAGTTTTACTTATGTATTCAGTTATAGTGAGGCAACACATTTTAAAAAGAGTTTGAAAAAGTATTCCTTTCATAACCATAATGAACTGTCGGGATTAAGGTTCATGAAAATGTCAAGTACTCTTCAACACCTCACCACCGAGTCTTCCGAACAACACAGCCATAGAAAGTAAGTATTGAAATTGCGACTTGTCTTGCTGAGAAAAAACAGTCGAAACCCGGCTGTAAAAATATGACTTTGGGATCAGGTGTGCACTGTGGACCAGTGCAATAATTAGTACTTCTTCATAAAATGTTTCCACAAGAGACTTTGCTTTTCATCAAACCTATGTTTGTGTTTGAAGTGTTTGAAAGCTAGTTCTAATAATATAATAATAATAATAGTACAGTGCCAACATGCTTGTTTCATATCATATGATACTCTTTCAGTGGATTTGTTTTCTAAAAATCGGGAAACCGGTCTAGTACACTTAGTTGGCTGAGTGCAGCTAAATAACTGAAAGACTTTGCGAACCAGAGCACGCGTTTGTTGAGGTCATTGAATGCTTTGGTGAAACTAAAAGCCGACAATTATTAATTAAACTCCAATTTTATCACCAACTTCATCCTTGAAGTCTTGAAGATGCCTTCATCACCAAATTTTAGCACGGAAACAATACAATATCCAGCTCGACATATTCAATATTTCTTCTCTCTTTCCGTTAGTAAGAACACGATTACTTCAGGTATCAATCCCTCACTTCATTTGATGCAGGTGAAAATGAGGTCAAAGAGACAGCTCAGAAAAATTTACAGTCGTTTTCCAGGTTTGTTCCATGACTGTTCTTTCTAATCAATAGTTTCGTTTAACATGGTTTCAGTTTTTGCCATTTTTTAACAGTTTTCACTCATCTGTTCCATTTTTAGGAGCTCCGTAATGTCCACCTTGATCAACAGCACAGGACTGTCGGACGAGATCTCTCTTCCTTCCTCTCTGCAAGTATCGGATAATGAGGACGATATTGCTTTCTTATAATAAAGTGGCTCAAATGAGAAAGTTAAAGTGGAGATTTCCAAAATCATCATCAGAATCAATGAACATAGAGAGAGTTGAAACTATAAATGAGTATAAATATTCTGGAAGTGGTATAAATAAATAAATAAATATCAACAATACAGTTTCATCTTACACTCAACGCGCAACACCAATCATACACAACACATCATAAAATTGGAGTCTAAACATATTTCTTCACGTAATTTAGAACTGAACAAATGATCAGACAAAACAGATAGAAACGAGCGGAATTTAACGACTAAATCAATGGTGAGATGTTACACGTTTTCGCTACAAACGTGATCCCTGAACTATTAAAGAGGTTAAGTAATAAATTTAAAACGAGCTAGAAGCAGTTCAGGAAAAAGCTACAAATCAGTATGTTAAGAAAAACATCCGTTTGTTGTGTATTTGCACCCGCCAATATTTCGAAATGACACATCTACTTGTGTGTTTACAACGACCACTAAGTGGCGCACTCGAGTATTTAATTTCAGCATCGTTGATGCTAAAAGCCACCATTTTGACACTGAGCATTCAAATACCTCAACATGTTTTGAACAATGTATTCATCATAAGTGAGCATATACATTTCGTATAAGCGTATATACATGTACTATACTGCATATCCCAAGGACGGCCATCAATATGTATTGTTTCCAACTGCCATATATGTAATCATGGAAGATTACTTGCGAAACGAACAATCATCTCTCAGATTCTTGGAAAGGCAGTCAACCCCGCCAAAATCTGCGAAATTCGAACAACACGTTTCTCAAACGGGGGGTGTGTAGCTGAAATTTCATTATGAAAATTGTGTTAGTGAAACCGGGAGACACACTTTGCTTACGGAAATGATTGCAACTCATTTTTGCTCGGTGCTCCAGACAATATTATAGTATATACAATAATAGTGAAAAGTTTTTATAATCTATAATTGGATATTGTTTATAGTTTTATTGTTGGAAGTCCAATATCAGGTTTAGAATTTTTAGGCCAGGTGCCACCAAGCCAATGTCTTCTTGACTTGCTTTCGGAGATAAAGTACGGTGGATGTCGATATACCCGTGGAAAATAGAAAATATATATCCCTCTTATTCGCTGAATCGTTATTAAATCGGAAATAGAGGTGTTGAATGATATTCGTGTTGGGTGGTCTGCTTGCGCTGGTATTCACGATTGTCAAACTGCTCTTTCGATGGCAGAAACAACGGAAACACGGTTATCTACCTATTGAGTCTACACAGAGGTATGTGTTATATCGAGTACTGTACGATTGATTGTGGGCATACCCATTGATACGATGCATACATATTTTAGAGCCTAGACAGAGAAGATCGAACTGGAATGTTCTCATACTCTGAACTTGTGACAAGTAGATTTTCTCAATATAGTGTATTCAAAGAATTAGTGTAGAGCAGCACTAGTGCAACAATTTTACTATTGAAGAGATAGATGATTTCAGCAAAACGATGTTGATTATTGACCCGTCAGCGAATTCTGAAACGAGCTATCAAACAACCTCTGCGAAAATTCTACCCACCAACAGGTACAGACAGACTACTGTAGATGAAATATATCCATGTTTTCCACTTTTTGAAGAAGTCGTGTATAAAAGCTGCACAAAAATTTAAAAGATTACTGTAAGAGCCAATTTGGGAAAACAGAATTACATTTAAAAAAATTATGCCAATCAACAACTTTATTTAAATTTAAATCAATCACGAATTTCCAGTCACCCATTCAAGGCGAAGGACTTACCAAACCACCAACCAAGGCTGCTGAAATATGAGAAGAAACTGCTAACACATGTTTACTGATTTGTTGTTATGACTAGTTACATTGATAGAATGATTGCGAACGATGGAACGATAAAACTTTTTCGTTCGCATTCGAAATTCGCTGGCAACTCTGGGTTGAACAGTTATTTCATAGCCATTTGCTAAACTGTAATCAAATCATTACTATTGTAGTTGAACAAGGAACACATTCTCCGAAATGTGGAGTCAACTAGAGAAGGCGGAAAGGGAAGATGGCAGCAGAATTAAATAAGGTCAACTATACTAAACTATACTGTCACAAGTCACAACCATCTTTTTCTACCGAGTGAATGATTCATTTGAATGCTGACGATAGAGAATCATATAATCTCTTCATAACGAGCTAAATTAATATACCACATTTAACAAGCCTACACAAATTAAGACCACACATTAATGTTTGAGATCGCTTAACATCATTATGAGTATAAAATGTGAAATAAAACACCAGAATGAATGACTAGAACGGGTAGGTCATGTGATCACGTAAGCAATTCATAGAGAAACCATAAAACCTATTAGGGCAACGGTTGCATAAAAGGTCAACCGATTCTTCAGAACAGAAATCCGAACGGGTATAAACAACCTTGAAGGAAAAAGATATACGAATAACGAATCGAACCGATTCTGAACCATTCTAGTATATGACACCGGTTCCGTAACGAACAAATTGTTCTATTCCTCTTTCGGAAGGAATTAGCCTAATTTTATTATTATGCTAGAATCATGTGAAACAAAAACATTAAATCTGCAACAATAGTTATGAAACGTGAATGAAAGAAATTTTTCAACCTGAGAGATCAAACGATAGATGATAACGAACCGGGGAGAAACATATAAAGTGCTACA
The DNA here is from genome assembly GCA_964036275.1 of Litoditis marina. NCBI lineage: Eukaryota > Metazoa > Nematoda > Chromadorea > Rhabditida > Rhabditidae > Litoditis > Litoditis marina. The sequence goes on along the minus strand of OZ038438.1, from coordinate 10,784,793 downwards.
ACTTACTTAATGAGCCGGAAGCGGCAAATACAGCATGAAATAATGAGTAGAAAAACGGCAAACAGAGCACGAAACATACCAGATGAAATAGTGTAAACAGTTATAGCTGTGTAATAGATATATTCTAGACAGGAGTAATATCTTTCAGCACCTCCTGGACTTTCCCGCAGAAGAGTAGCTGGAAAAACAATTTGTTCGAGATGGAAATTTCGTCAAAAAATATCGTAAATGATAATGAGAAATTCATAACCATTATTATCGTAATGTCTACGTCTGTATTGCCAGCAACTAATAATTACCAAACGCCCAGGCGATGACATCGTCATCCTTTCCCCCATTTCTAAAACATTTTGTTTTCAATCAACCCACAAACCGTGCCAGCCTGTGGATTTTGATCAACCGATATTTTGAGCCATTTGTTGCTCCCGTACAATACGCACGGGAGCTGTTCTGCGCTCACGGGAGAGCAAAAACATATTGTTGGATACGGCTACCAAATGTCAGAACAACCACACGTCGGCTAGATTACGTGTGTCACAGCATATCGTGAAAATGAAACCTACGTCGAATGGATCTATCAGAAAATTGCGACGTGGATCAATCTTCGAAACGGCCTCGGTCTGTTCCAGAATGAATCGGAACAGCTGAAATTGACAGTAAGAATGAGAAACCCTGAGAGCTTTGAAACTACATAACATAGCCAACAAGACTGTTCAGGAAAGTTAAAACCAAGGGCAATTTCTTTATATGGAATATTTTGTGACTTGGAAATATTCCAGATCGTTCAATAAGTGTCAAGCAAGAACCTGATTACGCTCATTCTTCGATAAGCTGGCAGGATCCTTTCGATAGATTCTGTGGAAAGAGCGACGAGTACTGGAGGGATTGCTAGTTGTTGACATGGCTGAAAAAATTAAAGATTGAGAATTATATTACCGAAATTCGAATATAAACACAACCTTACCCTATGGTAAGGAGAACTCTTGCGTTCTATGTTGAGGAGAACTCCGGCACCTTATTTTAAGAGAAAATGCCACGCTTTATGCTGAGGAAAACTCCCGCACCCTATGGTAAGGAGTACTCTCGCGCTCTATGTTAAGGAGAACTCCCGCACCTCATTTCAGAAGGGATTCCCGCGCTTTATGTTGTAAGAAAGCCTCACTAGCGATAGCTAAGAATTGGGATGGCCAATCGCGCTGCGTACTTTTGATATGTTTGAATCTTTATAATGTAACTAGATGTATGACCACCTTTCGTCGTTAAGGTCATACATCACATTTCACACAACTTTTGAATAAACGTTTCTGGTAATCAATTTTACTTGTTTGATATACGCTACATCACAGACAGTGATTGTGATGCTATACTAGCTGTAAAAACAACGTAATCAAATTGTTCTTTTAATCATACAACTGGGAAATATAAACAATAATCTCATCGGTACTAAAGAAACCTGCCGTTTGATGCTAATTCCTAAAATCGGTCTATTTGCGACTATTTTGAGGCGTACTCCCATCCCCCAAATACTAGGATTGTAAGAATAAAATAGTTTTGAAGATGATACGCGAATTTTCCCTGACCTGCAACAAACTTGCGATGCTGCTTCTTGGCAAATGTGAAAATTCGTAATGTCAAAGAACAGAGCATGTCCTCGATAGGATTGTAGTCCCGAGTGCGCAGCCTTGAAAGAAGAGAAAAGGAATTTCAACGATCGAAATAACAACAATCTGTGAAAGCTCCGTTTTAAGAACTACTTTTAATGAAAATGCATGGCTCAAAGTACTTGAGACGCCTCTCAGTTAATTGAACCCAGATTGAATAACATCTACCTTCTACCCGCATAGGGTCGCCAACAAATGTGTTGTAGGTTTCATAAAAAGAGACCCCTTTTTAACTGTCTTGCTATTCAGCCAAGTTTGCCAGAGTACGACGGAGGAAAGGCACTTACCGACAGCACAGGTCATAGTGCTCATCCGGACTCAACGCCCCTCGCTCAACCTCATCCACCAGTTGAGCAAAGAATCGACTAGTCTGCTTACTTTCTTTCATGTGCTCACCAAACAGCGACAGAAACAACCTCTGGAAACAGAATGTGGACCAAAATGATTGTCAAGATAAATATATAAGATCTAAAGCTACGAGATTACACATATTCAGTGCACTAACACCAAACTTACATGTTGCATGTAACTTCCGGATTTCGACTGATTACCTCTACCAATGGCAATGGTCATCTTATTCCACGTACACATATATCGCTTCGTCTTCTCATCGATATCTATGAAATCGAGTACATGCTGAAAATGAGGGTTTCTACTTTTGACAGACATAGAATATATGTTATCAGATTGTACGATTCCAAGAAAAAAACATTGTAAATGAAACCAGATTCTGAAAAACGTTTTAGGCTTTTTTCTAAGAATTTTGATAGTTAGAAGATACATCAGAAGAAACATTATATCTGGCCGTCACTAATACCAAGTTTTTGCGCTTGCACCATTTTCACAAACCTCGTTCATTCTGCGCACAATAGGATCATATGAAGGCTGAGGAAGTGTTTGTGGATTCAGACTGCAGTTCTCGGTTAGATTCAAATGGCGACCACATATCGTATCGACATACCGACTGCATCTAAAATTGTGCTGCGATCACCAATCATTAAAAATACACACAATTTACTAATATAACACACCAAGCACAGTTATTAATCTTTCTTTCGCCTACTTTGCCGAACTTTTCGAAATAGTCGGTTAGTGGTTCAACTATTGAAAACAAATGTTGGTTTCCGGGAAAGTGGTACGGAAAAACGTAAAAAGTCAAACTAACAACACGGTCTCTTCATCCAACAGCTCAGGAACTCTGATGGGCTGACAGAAGAGCGTCAAGTCCATCCGGAACTGGGAACGAAGAGCGCGAGTTTGATCCCTGTAAGACAAAAATATGAATTAAAACCAATATTAATAATAGAATATACATGGAATGAAGCAAGGCAGCAGGTCCTGTCCACATTTTCGTGACAGCTTGTTGGTTAGATAAATAATCAGAAGCAAATTGAACTACCAACCTTCACCTTAGTTTAATCCTCCCTTGCAAACATACACTCACATCCCCTGGTTCAATATTTTCAAGCTCAGTAACCCATTTCCACTCAAAAGCTCCCCTACAACCGAAAATACTTGATTTTGCGCTCAATTCTGAAGAAAACATGAATATTGCGAGTGGGACTACCTTACTAGTTTCCATTTTCAAGCCGCAAATCTCGTCATATCTGGGCTACGAGGATGTATTCCTCCTAACCAGAACAAACCTAGAGGAGGGGACACCCACATCCCGGAATATATTGTTCTTCCGGAGAACAATCTCATCAGATAGAATTAAGAAAATGCCGAAACACTGAACATTTGTAGCATTGTAGCTTGACAAACTATATCGAAAGTTGAAGATAACAATAGTGAAAACACTTACCTTGTAACCAGAAAATTGGGCCATCTCGAAAGTCTCTTGGTCGGAACAGCATCATTTTTCACTTCCATTACATCGGTGAAATCAGGATCCAGAGATACATCAATCATTACTTGCTTCGCGTCTTCTTTACTGTACAAGTCCTGGAAAGACACTATTATACAGAAATGTGAACACAAAGAGATAACATATTATGTACCACAAGATACTAGAAGAAAATATGAGATTAGCTATTATAGGACAGAGATGAAAAATACGTGATGAAACTCGCGTTAAGGTTATCGGAACAAAGTTAATTTGGAAAGAACAAACTTCAATCTAACGAATTTACGATTCGTGAGCGCTCACAGATTAACTTTTGATAAAGAGTGATACCCAGAGCCCAGACAATCAATCACCCGAGCATCAATGGTGACGACGGAAAGTTTACCTTGAATAAAACTACGAAACAGTAAGCGTCTCGACTCTCAATCACACAGGTCTGTAAATCTTAGAACAATTTCTTGCAGCAGAGTTCACGAAATGTTGAATCACTTACCCGTTGCGTATTGAAAAGAAATGTCAAACGAGGATAGTTGGTGTGATAGTGCATCATCAGAGAGAACATATTGGGAAAAGACCTGTAAACTGAAATACGTACACATCATGAAAGAGTAAGTGGATAGAGAGGGAGAGAGATGCAGAAAGCGAGACATAGAGTGAGCGAGAGAGAAGAGGGGAGGAAGATCCATAACCAAAAGTCACAACGAAGCCAAACTTTCACCTGTCACAAATTATGCAGTGTTGTACTTTTTCTTCCTGCACCTTTGTGCACCATTCCAAATCCTCCGATTGCACTTTATTTGGAATCGGCGTCTTCTGAACAAGAAACGTCAGCTTTAAAAAACGTTTCAAAACATAATACAGAGTTTCCATCGGTTACCAAGGTTAACCAATGTTCAAAACCCACCACTCTATATTGAATAAATAATAGCAAACTACTCAATACAAACTAACAACATCATAAGCATACTCGCTCCTAGAAAAGTAGGAAAACTTCATGGTAACGTACACTAGACACTTCATCTTCTTCAGAGCTAGAAATGGACTGAGCCTCGGCATCAAGGCACAGAAGACGATAACTGTAATGTTTTCGATTATGAGGTGCAATTACAATAGTACACACAAATGAAATATCCTTTTTTCTTAACTCGAAAAACTCTAAATTTTTAAAACTCGAAACGCTCGAGTTTTTCGAGTTTAGGTTTATTCCAAGTCAGAAATGAGAGACAAATGAGCTTTTTACAGCACTTTCTTTATTATTGTCAAAAAATCAGAATTTCTCCAAAATTTCTTATTTTTTTGTCTCGATAAAATTCTAAAATTGAAAGAACACTCGAAACTCGAGTTCAACTCGAAAACTCGTTTTTTCGAAATCACACTCGGAAAACGCGAAAAGTTTGACACATTTTAGCTACAACTGTCGATTGTGACATAATGGCATTGCGGCTGTGAACATTTTGGACTCACACAATGCGGCTAGGGATGAGAAGAGGGAGCCAATCTCGAATCAGATCTCGCTGCCGCTTATCACGAAGAACATCTGATCGAAACACTGCAATAACCCCATGACAAATACACAATAACTAATATAACATCCATAGAATCTGACTACTTCTCTAGACGGAAAGTCATCACCTATCACGGCACGACTCTGCATCACTAATAAATAAACGTTACTTCCGAGCTCGATTCCTTGCCAAATGGTGAGAAGTGCAAGACTACAATAAAAATGAAACACTCTGCCTCACACTCACATTGCTTAGATTACAAAAGCTCGGAATCACAATTGTGCCGAAACAAGTTTTTTAAATGAATAACGAATGTTATCATAATCGAAAACTCGGCACTACTTTAAATCTAACACTTTGAATGCGCTCATTTGAGTTTGAAGTATGGAGAATGGACAGAGTGATCAGTTCAGCAGTGTTGTTGGAGCATTTTATAGTTCTGGTATTTCTACATCATAAATATTTTTAAGGTTCAGAGCAAAGTGCAAAAATAATGATACGTTGCCTAGCTACCTAGCTTAGGATTTTTTGTTTACTTTTTGGCTTTTTGTTGTGATAATTTATCAAAGACACCGTATTTCAAATGGAATGTGAATTACATGTTGAAAAATAGGGTAACTAACTTTTCTTCCACTAAATGAACAAACGACTCTACAATCGGTAGTTAACTAGTAGTAAAAACTCCAACTCACAGAGATCGATCATTTTCCTGTCATTCACATAGACTCCCTTTTCGTCCCATTTGAACCTGCCCGTATACACATCGAGAGCTGTACGCCACATTTTCGATTCCTCTTCAGTTAATGGTTCTTCTTCTGTATAATCTGAAAATGAGAAGCTAACCAAAGATACATTCACAAAACCCCGACCCTTTAGTTATATCTCTAATACAATCTACTCGGCATTCATAAGAATAAATTTGGGTTATGACCGGCTAATAAAACTCACCAACACCGTTTCCCAACTTCTCCTTAGAGATGATATCAATATCACTAACGACACCCCTGAAAAAATGTGGTCAATAATATTAATAATACGGATGAATAAGAAAAACAATATTAGCCATTTGTGAGAACGAAATCCATTCGCAGACTACCACTTCACAACGATAGTAAAACTATTGCACTATTGCACTCACTTTTCGGAGGATATTTCTTCTGAATCAGATTCGCTCTCAGCCAGAGAGAAAATGCCCAAAGATAGCTGCATGAAGGGGTTGGTATGCATTTTCTGAAAAGAGGCCGTTGTGATGATATGCGCGACGTACGTTAGTTCAGAGGATCCTTAGCTTTTAGAGAGTATGACGGTTCGCGGAGGAGCGCGTATAACGAGTATGATCGAACCATCTAATGGAACAAAAAGTCCACGGTTTTAATGGGAGTTTTTGGAACATCACTACTCCATATGAATAATATATCCTACCTAAGGTGTAGGTAACACGAACAACTTCGTTAGTGTCAAAACAAGCACAAACCTTTGACAATAGCTGCAACTCAGGAATTAAGCAAGGATCGTTCAATCTAGCATCCATAACATCTTGCTCTCTGGAAATGAACATCCTTTAGTCACCGGTTTCACACACCGAGAAGAGAAAAACTATATCGGTAAAAAACAAATTCAGCCACTTTCGAAAAATGAAAAAGAGGAGCCAACTGCATAAATATGATTCTTAAATCTCCACAGATTAAAAAAAATAGAGTCGAGTCGAATTCGAAAACTCGAAATTTTGAACTCGATTAATAACCCTAGTAGCAGATCAATTTGTTTCAAATACGTGGGGAAAATACTCACATTAAGGTAATATTGATCTCTCCACTTCGATAACTCCCCCCTTGATCATCACTGGACGAATTATATATGGAGCGCGATCCGTAATATGTGTACTGCAAGAAGAACTAGCATAAGTTCAAAGATCAGGAATCTCCTCAAAAAACGGTGAGTGACTGGCGAGTTGCCACATAATATATAACCACCTATTTATTGTTGTTCTCGGAGTCGGAACTATGATATTAACTCCCTAAGTTGAAATTATCCCTTGCAGTCTGAATGGTGAAATATTTTGTCGTGCAGTCGTACCCATACGAGTAAGAGAATCAGAGGATTAGAAAAAGGTGGCAGATCAACGATGAAAAATATTGTTAGATCTCTGACAGACCGTTTCGAGTAATCAATAGCTCTGAGTAGGCTCACAGAAAAAGTTAAGTAAAGGTTGCAAAAATAGTCAGTAAGTGTAAAATGTAATTCAGAAACATGCAAGAACTGGATCACCTCCCAATTGATTTGTCTATGACTGTCTTTCAGTTTATCAGTGTTCAACGGAGATGGACTCAACACACTGGCCCGACTGGGTGTGTTGCGAAGAGAACGTCCTGAAACCAATATGCACTGTTATAGCAAAACTTCTTCTGGAAACTCTAGAAAAAACCCAATAAACTTAGATGAGAGAAGATCACAACACCGAAATCTGGCTCTTCAACCGCTTACCATTGAAGAATTTGGCTAACTGTCAATCAGACTCAGACGTGAAATCAAGTACCGGGAATAAGTCATATCACAGGTGGGATAGTGTCGGTTTGAGTGTTTCAACAGTTAAGAATCCCCTCCGCAGAAAAGCAAGAAGTTATAGGTCCCCCAGGTAATTACCCAAAAAACCTAGACTTATTTGAAAACTTATGGGTTCCCCTAACCCAGTTGAAGCAGGACGATTATGTTGACCAATCTCGTGTCAACGGTCCTTTGAACTACAATTGAAAAATGTATTGCAGATTAAAGGACTGAAGCGTTGAGATTGGTGCACATTATCCTCCTTCTTTAAGTTAAACGTTAAGGATCCCTCGGTCAGTTAACCGGGGCATAGCACATATATTTTGGGAACTTTATTTGTCATTCTCAACTGTTTCTGTACCTAATGACTTTTGCTTTCTGATGACTTTCACTTCAATGACTTTCAATTTTAAATGAAGTATTCTGGTTGCCGTGAAATCAACAATATTTACTCAGAAGAAAGACTCACGGTGTTGTAGTAAAGATTATTATTGATCAGTTTGCTTGTTTGTTACTATGATCAACGGATGTAAATCGCATACCTTCAACACTAACTTCATTCTGATTGCACGAAATATCGACCCGGAGAAGAAGGTGAACAAGTTGTCCGTCTTGTGGCTCAATACGGGGCAAATCAATAAACACAGTTGTGCTTGGAAGATTTACACCCATTGAGAAACACGAAGATGGCAAACGCTTCTATAAAGCTAACAGTACAAACTAGATTGAAAGACACGAGGTAGAACACTCAATGTAAACCACGAATCTAAAGGTGACCAAATAAAAATGTAGAGAAACGAGTGATACACAAAGGCGAACATATTTGTTTGTTCACAAAATTAACAAATCATGAACAAAGTAGTTCATTGGATCATTTATGAGTCATTTGTTATTAGATTGAAGGTGAGAATGAGTGGGTCATGATACCGTGACTTTAAAATCCAACTTGATCTTGTCTTGATAAATAAAGCTAAAGCTCAACATACCGGTTTTTGAAACGCATCCCCTATTTGTTCCACCAGATACACTAGAACTTTTGCGATGCGTTCACCTCCAACCAATTTATGCCGCAATGACCTGAAAACCACTCTAGTTTGCACATTAGATATAACATTCCTAATATCCTTGTTAACGATAAAAGTTAAGTCTGATAGTATTACACGTATTTGCAGTTTTCACCAGGAACCTTCTGCAAATAGTTCAGATCATGGATAATAGAATTTTCAAGTCAGTATCACTCGAAAATTTTAAAAGTGGGTGAATTATCTCTAATTTATAATTTCAAATGGGACACTTCAAATCTTACTTGAAAACAAGTGAATGATACTGAACAGTAGATTGATCAGATGCAGAGGTCGCACCACAAGAATGTGGTGATTCGGAAGGGGCGTGCTCACGGATTTGCGAATAGTACGTTGGAGTTCTCGGAGGAGGTATCTGCGTTACAAGAAATATATTCATGTACTTTCACGTAACATGCACAGAACAGGAAATTTAATTTATCTGTTTTATTCACAAATCGAAACAGGCAGATTGATATCCATTTTATTTACATAATAGGAGTGCCATGTATACTAACGTGAAAATTCATGTGTTTATTCACATACTCCCTCTCCCGCTAGCAATATATTGTATTATATTCAGTTAGCGGCGGCCAAACAGGAACATTAATTAATACTAACCCAAATGTTATTTTTTTCGCACTACACTTCAGGCCAATCTCCTACAGATCTCCTACAAATTTCTTCTATTTAAAATGTACATGCTATCTGGGATGATACTAAACTCCGTTTGGACCAACGAGAAAAGGTACACAGAAGACGAGTGAAAACCAAATATTACCTTGCCTAATTTTCTCATACGAGCACGGAACGAAATATCATTGTACAATGCCTTCTTCTGTTGTCGAGTATACAACGCCAACGTGGCGACTTTGAACTTGAAGTTGTCGACAAATTCACTCTTCCGAACCTGAACAGAAACTATAACCGGGCATGTAGAAACTTTAAACACCCATCATACAAGCTGAATGAGCGTTCACACTGTCCGTAACACTTTTTTCCATCCGACACTAAAAGTACTCTAGATATGAACTTAAAATAACACTATATTAGGGAAAAGTGGGGGGGAACAAGAAGTGTGTGAGTTCAGTTCGGTTTTACTATTTTCAGCAAAAAGTGAACGATTTTTTTCAATACCTGGTTGTGAATGAGTGTGCAACAAAAATAGAACATTACGTTTGTTTTCACAATGGTTCACAACGTACTTACGTGAAGCTACTATATACCTTGACGCTAAAATTACATTTTTTACATCATATTTGACGACTTTTGTGGTTTGAAAGCTAAAAATGGGTGAGCAATGGCCAAACGAAACCCAAATCACACGCAGCGCTTCACGCTGCGCACGATTAAAATGTGCCCAGTAAAATGTGGACTACACAAGCACAATAGATCACCACCGAGAAAACCACATCAACATAAATCACATTACCTACCTCCGCTTGCAGCTTCGCAATGTTTCGAATGGCCATTACAACATCATTTAATCGAGTGACTCTTGCAAGACGACATAATTCAGGTGTCGTCGTTTTCGCTGGATACGGCCATACGATAGGCGGCTCATCTTGACCAATCAGGTAGCGTGGCAACACCTAGAAGACATTCATTTCGTTTTGTATTGATTTGAGTGTATGATCAGGGAAACACTAACTGAATCAATAAACGAACTAATAGACTTCACGACAGCGTCCCTTCTTCGGAACTGCTACTGGTGAACACAACAGTATGATACGAATACCACGTACCGTAATGAACCTCACAGCCGCGACCCACGGCATATCGCAATTCAATTTAACTTACTACAAAAGTGGCCAATTGTGGATCCGGTACCTTCATTTGGTTGCGGAAATGGTTAGCAATCCATGACATATGATGACGCCAGTTCTACCGACCCCCACAACTTATTAAGAACACTTGATATAACTATACTAACCTTCCTCTTGTAAGCATTGATATACATTAGATTGCGATGAAGGAAGGGTCTATGGACAGGATTTCGCTCACCGGTGGACATCCATTTGTAAAGCCGTAGAGTTGCTGGAATAGACTGTATGTCATACCAATAAAATGAACATCACGACTTATAAACAACCTGTTCTAATGTTCTGTTGGCGGCCACACAAGTTGAACTAGGTGTATAGCTTCTTATTAGTTTAGTTACCCTATATTATACACAATGAAACTCAATGGAGTAAACTGCTTCGAGCTCCGAGGTGAGGAGTTAAGAATTAACGGGTTTCCTTCAATGTTACCCGTTATTTCATGAAAACAAAGGTGGAAAACGCGTGATTTTGAAGTAGTTGCGGCTTCGAGAAGATGCAAAGAAGAGGGTGGCTAGGCTTCACTGGCCCTGGCAGATGGATGACGGCAGTAACTCTTTTTTAAGTTCTCGAAAATAGGCAAACTAACAGTAATAAAATAATATGGTCGGATTATACTCTCCACCCACCTAGCATTCTCTGACTGTAATCTTGAGCAGACAAACCAGATATCGATCGATCTTTAATAAAAGAGACCAACTGAAAGAAGACATATATTTTCTTTAGGTTTTAGGTAGAAACTATTCTAGGAAACACATGATCTAGACATTCACTTAGCTGGACACAAATGTCCACGAAGTGGCTAAATGAGTTTTCAGGTAAACATAGAACGAAACATGATCAGTGCAAAAGTTTTGGTATATCGCGCTGTCGCGCATACACTAACGAAAATAAAACAACATACCTCCGGAACATTTTCTTGATGAGGGTCGCTACGAAGAAATCGCTTCTTTAGTGGGGGACTGTACACATCCACAGATCTGTGATTCAACAAGATTGAACATACTTTATGCTGACTGTGGAAAGCACTAGCCATTCTGCTAGATGAAAGGACAGTGAAAAAAAATGTTTTCTGAGCAATAATTACAAGCTATTTGCTCCGCACACTCTAGCCCCTCCAACAACTATTTTTAGAATATAGTAAAAAGAGCGTTGCAGAGCTGAGCCGACAACAAACAAATGACAAATCCAAATTGCCAAACAATCATAGATGTTTGAGATACTCTCATTGATACCTGGTTTACGGACAAATAATCATCTCGAAGAGCTTTTATAGACTATGTATTCTTGAATGAGAGAAGTTACTCCGAAAAAAGGACTATAATCACGGCGTTCTCGCCTACAGTAATTTTTGCGATTAAACTTGTATTGAGCTCCGTCCACAAAGTTTTCTCGGCGGGACACTGTATCCCACTGCAATTTGAAATGATCGCAGCACTAATTCGCTGGGTATCGCGCTTATTTTCACGCGAATCATTTGCGCAGCGTCTAAAATCGAGGACGCGAGTTCCTCATTTAATAAAGCTGCTGTTGAGAACGCCGTGTAATTAGTCTATAATAGGTTGCGCGGGGAATTGTCCGAGAGAGGGGGGAATTGTCCGACCGCGACGCGGGGGATTTGTCGCGTAATCTTGATAGCTTGATACCTGAGTGTTGAGAGCACAAGACAAGGCGATTGAACTCACGTTTGGTAGGATGGAGATAATGGTTTCCTCGATTTATCGACGCAGATCAAGCTGTCTGGCTAAAAATTAAAAGTATGCAGACAGAAACAGAGTATGATAATAGTCACAAAAACAACATCTGTTGAACAGGGAATGGCGTACACTATTGAAAAAACATCGTACTATTCGTAAATCCCTTCTCCCGGAACATATTCGGTCACTTAATGTACCGCAGCATTCCTACTTTGTAAACAAATGAATATTAGAATTATCTATAAATACCTCCAGCTCATCGAAATCGAAATCTTCTTCCTTCAACAATCGGTCTTGAGTCAAAACTAGTAACTCCACATCTTCTTTCTGTTTTAATTGTAGTTCGACATCTTGCTGAAAAATATTGCTTACTTATTGATCTTATTCATTGTTATTGAGTAGAATTGTAAAATACTATCCCACTGAAAACTTATGTAGTTTGGAATCAGTTAATTCTGGAAGAATAAGAATATATGCGATTATGATTCCGCCAAAATGTTTCGCGAATCCGAATAAATTAGTACTCAAATAGTCATAAAATATGCAACACGACGGCTCTTTTCAGATTTCTGTTCGACTAATCGATGATGCTCATCTGAGAGGGACCTACTAATTACCGCACCTACCGCACCGGGAAAATACCGCACCGCGATTTGAAAATACCGCACCGTACCGCACCACCGCAAATTTGCGTATTTTTTTCAAAAAATACAAAATCTCCAATTTTGCAAACAAAATAGTTTCTAAGGCATAAATCCTATTCTTTCCATCACTTTAGATACAGCAAGTCTGAAAATGATGTCTAGTTACCAATCACAATGAGTTCATTACCTTTTTCTGCAAAATTCGGTTAGTGTATTTGTTTAGAGATTCTTTCAGTTCTTTCTGCAAGTATGAGCTATTCAAATCTGAAATATTTGGTGAATTTCATTTTTAGCTCAAAATTGACAATCATTGCCAATGAACAAACGAGCATAAACCTCTAACTCTATTATGGTAATCCTTTTTTATTACCTCTCACTTTTCCACGGGAATAAAGTATTCATATAAGTTGCTAGTGGAGCAAACGCTAGCATAATGTGAACTCAGTGCTTCTCTTCTGATAAGCAGTTTCTTCTATACATTCGATAACTCACTAATATGACCGTAGGTGCGATACCCCGGTTAGCTAACGCAAATTTGCGGTGGTGCGGTACGGTGCGGTATTTTCAAATCGCGGTGCGGTATTTCCCCCGGTGCGGTAGGTGCGGTAATTAGTAGGTCCCCATCTGAGAGTAGAGAATATTAAGAAGATAATGCTGAATGAAGAACTCCGAACTCGCCTTGGTCCTCTTGAGTGATCGCGGTGATATTCGGGCAGGGGAAGTTAACATACCTATTAAAATCTGCAAATAAATCAAAAATCATCAAACTTGGCTTTGTTTCACTGTTCAATGACATACCACACCAATTCGTATTTTTGCTATCATATAACACTAGTAAACTGTGATGCCAAGACTACTATAACGTGCATACGCCAGCATATTGAAAAAAAAAGAATGTCAAAATGTCACAAATCAGGCCAATTACACAAGCAACCGAGTCTTGTGAAGTAATAGAGCTTGTTGATTTCAATATCAACTCGGTTTCTTTTGTAAAGAGAGGTTGGTTGCTTCTCAAAAATAATCCGGTTGCTTTGAAAATCAACCAAATTTTCTGTACAAAAGCAACCGGGTTGACTTTTGGTTGATATCAACCCGGTTGTTGCTTCTGTAACCCGCCCACAAATCAGAACTAGCACAGTGAAGATAACTTTGTGAACAGAGCTCAATACTAGTTTAATCGCAAAAATTACTGTAGGCGAAACCGCTGTGAACTATTAGCCTCCTCAAAGTTAAGTGTACAAAACACTCAGAAAGAAGCTCGGCTAATTCAAATCCAGATGATCTCGGCGAATTCGCGAACACCTACATCATAAACTGGAGATTATAAATCTAGTAGATATATAATTGACCAACTAAACTGACTAATCACAATGGATGAACTAACTAAAGGTTATTTGTTTTATAATTTATCTGCGCTACCACGGAAATTAATAAAAACATGTTTGAAAATCGACAAACAAAGCTTGTGTTCAAACACCAGGTTTGTGTCAGGCACTTTGTTTACGCCTTCCCCGCCAATTGACACTTATGCAGGGAAATTGCGCAGAAATTAGAGAGGGTGAGCTAACTGCATGATTATATGTTTATATAAATCATTAAAGCAATCATCAAGTCTCTAGACTAAGGAAAAAGTGCCCAACATTTTTATCAGAAATCGGTCAATCAAGTACTGGAGATGACGATGAGCATAGCACTACAAGTGGCATGTGTTGTTGAGAACGGAGTCGCTCAGATCAGAAATGTTTCACAGAGTCTATCATCGTTTGGGAGGTTCTTGCCTTACACTTGAGACATTTATTTTGTTTCGAGGTATCCCGATTCAAGGCACGTTTCAAGAATCTGCGTTCATTGAAGTATTTTCGGGATTATTTCTGTGTTCAGATCAGAACAAAGGTCGTACGGTGAATTCTATATGTAACCGGGTTGTTAGGTAACGTACGGTGAATTCTATATGTAACCGGGTTTATAGGTAACCTAACCCTTTTTTTGGTAACCTATTTTCCAGGTTACCTCAGTAGGTAACCGGATGGTAACCTGAAATGAAAAACGGGTTACCTGTTTTTCTAACGGAAAATGTGGTTTTTACCGTTAGTTTTTTCGGTAACCGGATTTTAGTTTTAGGTTACTTCCAGGTTACCTACTAAGGTAACCTGAAAAAAGGTTACCAAAAAAGGGTTAGGTTACCTGAAAACCCGGTTAGTTGTAGAATTGGCCCAGAACAAAGCCATCTAAATTCTGGAAGATAGCGACCGATCGCGGAACTTCTGCACTGCCGTGAACTTATAGTTTGTTGGCTACAGTCAAGAATCGAGCTTTTCGTCGGTAACGTTCCGGGCTCTCCGTAAAGTGAGAATTGTTCAACGTTAGCGACATTGCATAGGAAGAGAACATCAGAAGCAGTGAATACAAATACATTCATTCGGTCATTCATTCAATACAGTTGTTGTTTACTATACTAAACAATTTTATTAACGACGGTTGAGAGATGTAGAGGCATTTGAGAGAGTGTTCTGGTTGTCAGTGGTGTTTGCTCTACTCTTCCTCCTCCTCTTCCTCCTCTTCTGAAAATCCGGATGAGATCGCCGTTTTTGAAAACTAATTTTCGATATGACCACGTTTCCTCTATTGCAGTTAGAGGGTAACAAGAAGCTATGAATCCATAACTATAGCGAAATTCACGGAAAGTCGTGCGTCTTCGTGGAAAATCTTGGAGCATGATGAATCTTCAGTGGAAAATATGTATCTTAAAGTGGAGTGTGCGAACACTGAGTACTCTCTTTGATGTCAGACCACTCACAACTATGCATTCACTTACTCTCGAATTCTTACCATACCTTTTTTCTACTGAACTATCTCTTTTTCTGAGGTTAAGGTCACAGTTTGTCTAAAAATGAAAGGATGAACGAAAATCATTGATTATCGCGGAAACATCCACTACTCCTCTTCTATTTAAATTATTTACAAAAGCGCTGAGCATTTGCCCTGTATTAGTTCGAACAAGCGTGATAATTAGAAAAATATCGAATTTTCTCCGCTTCGAAATGTGTTTCCTGTTGGAACTTACGTTCTTCGGCATGATCCTCTTCTTCTTCAATTACTTCAGGCGTTTTCTCCTTCTTTACATCTTCCTCCTCCTAATTAAGCAAAATTAATAAACAGGCAAAGTTCCTTCAATAAACCAATCTTTACTTCCCTCGAGGAAAAGAACTTTTTTTGATGCTACCACACTTTCGCTATATCTTCAGTATATTTCGGCCCTAAATGGTAATTTGGTCTAATTGCCCCCATTATACCGTGATCATCAACGAATTCAGATTGTTTTTCGACACGAGGAAGGCGTTATTCCTAATAGTACCGAAAATTATTGAGTGCAACTTGGTATGATTAGTGGACTTGTCCGGTTTGTCATATAGTCAGCCTTCGCTCGTTTATCTGTTGTAACCAGATTCATAAAACTCTGTAGGTGTCTCTGTTAGGGAGTGTTTACCTTGGGAGCGGCCTTCTTGCTCCAGTCTGGCTTGTCGTTCTTCTTGGTCTTCTGCAAAATAACGTCCTTCATGAAACAATTGTAAATGGACTAATTTCACAAGTACAGAATGGAATCTAAGTATTCTCAGTAAGTATGCTGGAACATCCTGGCACTTTTATCCTTACCCACATCTCTCACTTTGCCCACTATTTTGTAAGAGCAAAGCAGTATCATATGTTTAAACAGACACATGTTAGAGAACAGTCGGGATGTTCCTCAAAACGGCCCTGTTCGAGAGCTTCGTGAGACATAATTGTGTTCACTCACAACGTTGGTGATTTCCTCCATAACGTCCTTTTTGACCACTTTGAGACTGGATCGGAAGTCCTGCTTCTTCTCTCCACCCTTACCGGCCGAAGTAGCCGCCATCTTCTTGAACTTGTTGTCGTATTTAGAGACCTTTTTCAAAGACGGCTTCACACTGAAATTTACCATTTCTAGATTCAACCGAATTTTTGTTGGTTTTGTATAACTAATTCTTAAAAGTTACCCAAGTTTGAAAGCTTGTTCCAACTATGCCCACGAAGATAAGGACTAACTACTTCAAAATGGTTACCTGCTTATCTTATAGATGTATGAGGTGCACGGACAAAAACTGATGAGTTATGTTAAGGTAAATACAGCGGTAATAGCAGTCCTCACGCCTTTAAAAAGAGTTAGCATACCGAACGTACAGTATATTCTTCCACATATTGTTTATGAAACGGACAATACTACATGTGTTTCTATTTCTTAGCTCGAAATTGAAGTTGGCGCTGGGAGAACCAAGACACTGACAATTACACTTCAATTAATCATTGCAATTTTATGTTTAACTTGTCCCATCTATTGAACCAGTATGAGTTTTACTTCGAGTTATACTAGAAGTGAAGCGTGAAACGTGAGCAAACGTCAACCATTGTGCGTTGCAGAGTGTCCCGTTCAAGAGTGCTGATGTGTATTGTGAGTGTTGACTAGGAGTATTCGTGAAGATCTTACAATTTTCCACGCAGGTCGTTGACTTCGATGGTGAGTTGGTTGATGTCTGTTTCTCTCATCGTCACCAGTTGGTTGATCTCATACTTTTCCTCCTCCAACTGACACACTCGGTTGAACATGTCATTGTAGATGGCTTCCAGCTTGCCTAAAGTTGAAATAGATCTAAACAAACACAAAGAGTGTAGTTACAAAAAAAAGAGAATTAGATTAGTTATAATTGATGAAAGAAAACAAGGGCAATTGTGCAAGAAGTATAAGAGAGAGAGAGAGAGAGAGAGAGAGAGAGAGAGAGAGAGAGAGAGAGAGAGAGAGAGAGAGAGAGAGAGAAAGTGAGAGAGAGAGAGAGAGAGAGAGCGAGAGTGAGAGAGAGAGCAAGCAAGAGCTGAGAAAGTATATGGAAGTGCCTTTGTCTTCGATAGTATCGACATTAGGGAGAGCAATGGTTCTTTCCGAAAGAATCTTCTGTCTCTCCTGTTCCTTCAATAGCTGCTGTCTCTTGAGGTCCTCAGCTGCTTTTACCATCAACAGTTTCTGAAAAGTGATTTGGTTGAACTCAACTAATGAATATTCGATGATAAGAAATCCTAGGTACATCTGCTAGAACATCCCAGGTCCTTGATCCCATCTCGCGTCTCTTGCGTCGCACGATGTTTCTCAAGACCAGTTTTGACATGGTTGCAAGTAAACGCATTCGAGGATAATTAGATTCGGATCTGGCACTTGGGATGTTTCTGCGTACGGTGTCCGACCACATTACTTTCGCTTATTTCAGCTCAATTCACTCAAG
This sequence comes from Litoditis marina, assembly GCA_964036275.1. NCBI lineage: Eukaryota > Metazoa > Nematoda > Chromadorea > Rhabditida > Rhabditidae > Litoditis > Litoditis marina. The sequence continues at coordinate 10,766,721 of OZ038438.1, read as the reverse complement.
ACGACCAAGTGATGCTTTATAAGTTCGGCGCAGTTGAGACCTAACACCTTGTTCACAGCTATAATTGGAAGAGAAGTGCAAGCATGTGAGAAGGAGAAGAGAGAGAGAGAAAGTGAAAGAGCGATATATGTGGGAAGAGATTGAGAGACGGATATAGTAAAAACTGCGAGACGAAGATAGTATGGTATTTCGGTTGGAGATGTTCGAATAACCAACTCTGAGCTTCTTCTTTCTCTCGGGGGTCAGGAATCCCTTCTTGGCCTTCTTCTTGTTGCCGGCTTCTTCGAGTCTCTTGCGCACCTCGGCCTTCTTCGCCTCGCGCTCTGCCGCCTTTCGCACTGCTTCCTTTAATAATTATATACTTAATTATTGTAATATCATTCATTATCAATAATAAAATAAAGAAGATCAAATGCCTTCTACCTCCAATGAGGTATTTCTAATCACTTTTCGCTCTGTTATCCTATTGGAAACTAAGATTCCTTAAAATTAGAGAGAGAGAGATTTCAATCATCGTTTATAGCATAGTGTTCTATTAATCTATACAAAGTTGTACTGGATGTGAGCGAGAATCTTTTTCATTCTACCGCCGCACCCCACTCAATCACACATTTTTCTGAAACCGAGAAAATCCTCACAAATACATATTCAGTTCATTAAAATTTTACTTTCGCCCTTCACCGTAAAATCGCACCCCCCGTGATACTTTGGCCCCCCACCCGCACTAGTTTCAACCGAAAATGGTTGGGGGTAAAATATATATGTATGGTAGGGTAGGGGGCTAAAGTTAAATGTCGACATTCTACAATCACCTCACACTAACGTAAGTTGGGGGAGGGGTGACAAAAAAGTGTGGGGGTGGGGAGGCGTGAGTAAAATGTTCCCTGACATTTATAAGTGCCTGAATCACACGTGTTCCACCGTTTAATGACCTTTTACTCATATAGAACCAGGTGAGGCAAGAAATGAATGAATGAACTGGCTATCTGAACTACATTAACCGCTTTGAGTGCCTCTAAATGCAATCGAATACTCACGGAATCGTCACTCATGTTGAATCGGTGTATCTACCTGAAAAAATCATATTTCCCACAACAGTTATGAAAACAAAACATTGAATTGAGCAACAAATGTTGCAATAAACATGGACATCAATAATTGTAATAGAGTATGAATGTCCAGAGGGCGGTCAGATAGCACGGTAAGTAGCGAATACTTATCTGAATTTATCCAAATAGAAAGTTAAGCTTTGAGTTCAGTTAGGTCAGACAGGAACAAAGGCGCCGATTTTCTTTAACTCTACAATCACTTCAACTTCGATAAGTAAAGTAACGCTCACGAGAAGAGAGTTTCCAGTCCAGAGCGGTAACCTGGCTTTTGGATTTTCAATTTGTATAGTGACTAGAAAAGGATAAGTATACACTGGAGAGTGTGAGACGAGCACCACATCTACAGGAGCGCTGCGGAAAATGATTTCGCATTGTGAACACAGTATGTTTGATGATGACATTGGAGAGTAGGAGCATGTAGCATGTTGGTGTGGGAAAGCAATTGACAGTGGTCAGTGTTTCTACCAATGAATTGCCAGTTGGTTGGGTGTGGCTATACATATCCCACGCTGTAACCCTCCTACCAATCCACCCTCTATCTGACATCTCATGCCATACAACAACGCGATCTCGATCGATCGCAGAAAAAAGCTATAGTATGGCAGAAAATGAGGGGTGAGGAAAAGTGTCTCTGTCCGAAACATGCCAATCCGTCGTGATAGAATGGAGATGTGTACACCAATATGTGACCACAACATGTCATATGATACGTGCCCCCGATGCCAGTTTACCAACAGTGAAGACCAATTGTTGTACTTCTTTTGCAGGAATTCGGGTTTTCGTTCTGCACGTTGCTTATTATGCAGTTCACTCCCGAGTATTCTCATTTCTTATGAGACATACTTACAACTGAGTTAAAACTGGATACAAGGAAATATTTTATGAGTACAAGAAAAAAGTCAACAAGTTTATTCTAACATTACTATTTTGTTCAGCCGACGGTCTGTTTCCAATGATGTTCAACTTTTTGCAATCGTTTATCGTTGTTTCGAAGAACTGGGTTCTTTCCGTTATCTCTCATTATCCAACAGCAGAAATCAGCGTTCCTGTTGCTCACGATGTTTTTCGCAGTACAGCGCTGGGGCTTCGGAAAAAACGTTGATTGATTGTACTAAATCAAAATCATCCGTTTTATCTAAAAGCACCAAATATTTTGGTGTAAAGTGTATGTGCGTGCGACTATGTATAATAAAGCGAAACTAAACGAGATAACCTGGAATCGAAATAGTTTAAAGTGTGAGTCACTTACCTTTTGTGAGTTATTTGCCGGATATGTTTTCAATACTTCTTTCTAGCATTGTTTCGGGGGTAGTTTCTGTTTTCTCCACAAATGATGCATCCAGAAATCGTTTGGCATGAACGAATTATGCATTCAATTCAACATCAATTATGTATTTCGGTGTGTTTCCTAGCAATCGACCCTTTTCTTACATTGCAATTGTTATGTTTTTCAGTTCGTGGTTGGTTTATCCCACATTATGTTTTCGAAAGTTTAGCAAGAAGCCTTTAACTTGCCGTGGTCAATCTACAAACACAGTAGAGCGCAGTTACTAAGTATAGTTCCCTTTCACAGAGAGTCCTCTAGAACTGCCCAGACGAGTGATATTGCCTTTGTGCCAGCTTTGTGTCACGGAAAACCACCAGTTGTGCCAGCTAACCCGAGTTGATCAAAGCAGTTGCTGACCTTGCCGTTAGCTAGCTATTTAGCGCACTGATGTATCAACGTTGTCCTTCTTAAACAATTGGGACGTGTTTACGAGCACCGTTGAAAAATGTGGTAAAAAGTTCACCTTCGAGCTAATCTGTCTGGCTAATGCTCACCTGAACTGTGTTTGAACACAGGAAATTGACAACTTTTTGTCCAGAAAGTGTTAAAGTCGTCCCATAGTAAGATTCCTTCATTAAACACATTATTTTGGTTCTATTCATTTTTTTCCAGTTGTTGAATGACTTCGATTCGATAGCCTAGATGTGTTCTTGTTTATATACTGTTGCCAGCTGCTAGCTGGATGTGTTTTTTTCCACCCACTTTTTACCGCGGAGAGCGATATGAAAACCTCTGATAGTAATTTGGTGTATGTTGCTTCATCTCGCCATGTTCGCTGTTTGATTCCGTTACTTCGAAATCCGTTGATTATGGCGTACACTGAGATCAAGCTATACCCAAGATTTGGTCACTCTCTATACAGAACTCCTCGCACTCACATACGTCCGATTGCAAAAACGCATGTGCTACAAAAACATAACACAAACGTTCGTTGAGATTGAACCATCTTCTTTGAATCGCAGAACTCTTGGAATGTTGATAAAATTACTTTTTTTTTCAATCGAATAGGCGCGAATATATTGTGATATAATACCAGTCAAATGAAAGAAGTATTCTCAAAAACAACATTGACAGATGAGGATCACAAAATGACAAGTTTAGTCCTTGCTGGTAGATGGTGTTAGTTGAGCTTTTCCAATTCAACACTTGATATGGCGTCGTTCGAAGCTGTCCTGCAATTACGTTGGTTAAATCTTGGAAAGCGATTCGATAATGACAAACTGCAACTATGCCTTGGGAAAAGTGTGCACCGTCCCTATTGGAGTTCACTATATTTCCTCAAATATGCTTCACTCGACTACGGTGTGTTAATTGAATTCGGTTCATTCGAATTTCACTGTGGGTGGACCAAAGTGCAAACGATTATTTTCGTGCCTACCCCAGGTGTTGTTTGTATCTGGTTCCGGATTCTCAATCAATATTGATGTTGACCATTATAAGCATAGCCTTCCTCAGTTCAATAGTTACTGAGATATATTAAAACACGTATGTGATCAAACTGATTTTTACAACTCTCTGGGATGATAGCATAAACGTGAACTAGTAAAAAAAAACTACACCGCATTGGGATTGTGATCAACTCGTCTCCCGCTAACATTTTCCAGGATTCAAGCAATACTGTATGCTGAACATTTAACGAGCAATGACTGTCTCTAATCTATTGGGAATTGATCAGAAACAGACCGTCTCTCCTCCCACTCACGCAGCTGTCTGAGTGGTAGACAAACTGCTCCACTCAGGGTCATGAGAACTCCCATTATGTAAAAAGACATGTCGAAGTTGCCGGTTATATCTTTCACGAACGCTGAAAAGTTAACTACATTTTGTAACGTTTGTTAAACGAATTATACTAAGCGGGTGAGTTGAATACGTTTCTCGCAGATCAGGTCGGCTATCAGTTTCGTGAATTCGATTTATGTACATTCAGATAGGTAGAAACACATATTTGCATACAATATTGGATATATCATCAGAGAACCTCGCTTTGTACATGACAAGTAAAGTTTTCGAAATATCTCGTAGATTCCATGCCTAACTGATTGAAACCTTGCGTACTATCTAATAGGCTTTCGGACATGTTCACATAGGATTTGCAAATATTGCCGTTTCTAAGTTCACAACTATTGGAAACACAAACAAATGTCATGAAATGAAATAGGGGGCAATGTCTTCTCACGTGACGAGTAGACTGATTGGTTCAAAATATAATAAAAACGAAGAACCCTTCTGAAAGGCATGCAGGACAAATAAGAGGGGTTTGTTTATTACCTGCTAAAGGTGTTCCTATTATAGCTCCAACTCCCATGAAGGTCAGTAGAATTCCAAAGGCATTGGACAGTTTTTCGAGACCAAAAAGTTCCACACAGATCACGGATCGGAGGGCAGCAAAACACGCTGAAGATTGCGTGTTTTGCGTGTACCATTGATGTACTATTGAAAGAAAATGGTTGGAATGCCACTCGTATAGTGCTCTCGTTTGCAAATGTTCATTGAAAATGCATAGCGTTATCAACAAGTTTAAAGTGCAAAGCAAATGTGAAAATAGGAATATTTGTTACTATGAGACGCACGACAACGTCAAAGATAACTCGGAGTAAAACTTATCCCGGTAGTGCCTCGGGCCCAAACCGGTCATTGAAACTTGTGCGAATCTAGCGATGAAATTTCAATTGAATTCCAGTAACCGAGGACAGCGGCGAGGGGGGGGGGGCGGTACCAGATCAGGTTTCGCTCTGACGAATATGTCGTCAAGAAAAACCACCCACCAACTCCACAGGCAAAGGGGACGCAATACGCAATGAACATCCAGTACGCGGTGAAGAATGGAACTAGGCACGTCGCGATGCCAGCCAGTATCAGAGAAATGTTGGACACGAGCAGAGCATCTACTTGCGGTCTATCCGCAATCCAACTGCAATATCCACCATTTTCTGGTTCCTATGCATTTTTCCCGATCAGAAAAAATAAAACTCGTGTGTGTCGTCTGAATAAATGCCAGAATAATCTTAATTGTCGTTGTCGAACTCATGTCGTTGTCGGTAGACGTGTTACATTATTTACGCATACTTTTTAATTATTCAAAAATTATTTTCGCGGTGAGGGAGTAGAGATATCATTCTATTGCAATGATATTTCGGGAAGACTGCAATTTCAAATACTATGAACTGATCCGTAGCAGTTATAATGTCACACACGTACGGAAATACACGTTGTACATATTGCATGCGTCCGTTTTCGAATGTGGGGTGCACTTGCAAACTGATACAACATGAAAAAGGTGTGAGAATACTGACCCACAGGCGACTCTCGCAACGATGTTGATAATACCAAGAAGAGCAACTGGGTAGGTTTTCATGGTGGGACTCAGTCCTTCAATCTGAAAAGAAAAAAACACGGGATACACGGTTTGTTCTACCGGAAGCAGATTTTTATGATATATGTTGCCGGTACATGAACGCTTTGCATGAAGTTATGTCCATCTATTGGGTCGCCAATGTGTCAGATTATGAATACTTTCCATAACTAAACCCAAAAATATCGAAAACGAACGTACCCGATCAATCTGCTTTCCAATATAGTTGTATGGAACATAGAAGCAGCAGAGAGTTAGAAACCCTGATATAGCCAGAATGAGAAAAGATGGAGAATAAAGGAGGCTGGTGTCAAGTAATGACTTCAGAGTCTGCAATAGGAAGAGTTCACCGTGGTTTTTTCAAAAAGTTTTTCTGTTCATTCACTGCGATCACGCTCCACATAAAAGTGTTCGTAGTTGTTTTGGGTCCTAGTTGATGGACCAATCATTGTTCAACAGTGTAATCATTGAAATGTGCTATGACGTAATCCAGGGCTGTACAACAAGAGCTTGTGAGTCCACCAACCAGCATGAGGTTTTCCTTCCAACCCGATTGTCCCATTTCATCTTCTGCATAGTCCTGCGTGGGAAGTCCAATGGAACTGAAGGTACATTTTGTACTCAAAGTGTCAGATATTCGCAACAGACTGTGATACATGATAGAGACACAGTCCGCTTTTCGAGTTGTTGATACTTTTAACACAAATGCTGTCACCAACCAAAGCAACATTACAAGAGATACAGTTTTCGAGTAGATGCAAAAGCATGCAACAGGTGGCCAACGCCGTCACAACTATAGAAACATCGAAAAGTATTTTTCAAATCGGTCTCTCTGATTGAGAAAGGTAAACACCTAACTGCTTTACAATAAAACACTTGTCCAAGTCCAATTGAGGGCCAATCGTATTAGCTGTAGAACGTGCTTCTGTACTTGGCATGTTATGAAACACATTTCCGGTTCTCCAACACTTCACTCTCAATGTGACGTTTATTGACTGTCGTTTTGTTGAACCCTCGTAGAGAATCATATATAAAGTATTTTGGTTCATAATTTTGTGCTCCCGTACGATAAAAGTGTGCCATTAGGACAGATAGCAGAATCAAGGCTGAACAGAGAGTTTTTCGAATGTGCAACCATTGTTCACTGAGAAGCCATGTTCACCTCAGATAAATGTTCGATTCTCGGGTATGACTTCTATCGGGCTTTCCATCAGCTGGAGCTGGTTCGATTACACGTGAAGCTGAAAGGAAAACGAATAAATTGAAATTCACGAAACGGGAAAATGATTGAGTTAGGACACGTTGTAGTAATGAAGAAAACATGTATCGATTCACGTGGCGTGAATCGACCAACTATAGCCCGATAAAAACGACTTGGTGTTTACGCTGACGGAAAACGCCCGCACGTACAGTATGAGCTAGGGCTGAAACGTAAAGTGTGAAATAATGATAGTAGTTGTTACCTGAAATAGTTTTACTCCTTTGACGTAAGTTCGTTGTGGAGGCATTATAGAAAGCGTCCATTTTGGATAGGGGCCTATTCAGATTGCGCACACTCTCTCGAGCCACAGCCTGAGCCAGATCGTGGTGGGACAGCACGTTGTTCGACTGAAAATTCAAAACCAAATTGAAGTGCAGTTATTTGTGATTTGTAAATATTGAGAATGACACTTCCCTAATTGCCAATATCCGAAGCAATTCTGGTGAAATCTGCATTTGTCGTTCCATTGTTATAAGACATATCATAGCTTGTATATATTTAATCCATGACGACCGTAACGTGGATGTTAGTTGGTAATCTTTTTTCACTTTTTCTTGCAAACCTTTAAAAAAATGAAGTAACTTTTCTGTAACTTACTTGTGCAACTTCAAGTTTTTCAAAATACTTGGAGGCTGATTATTCTTATATTGCTCTTAGAGTTTTCGATTTCGTATTGCTTGCTTGTTTTGTATTGTGATTTGGGTCACAGAACGCGCACGAAAACACAGATTAGATATCAGCCAAGCTTCTGAACTGTTATTTTTCTTACAACCCACAGTGTTTTTGTGTGCATTCAGTTCGATTGTGGACAGGAAGGGTCGATGCGAGTTGAATCTCGGTCGAGCACTCGTCGCATCCGAAAAGCCATTCAATCTACCGTCAATCGAGTCTTTTCGTTCGGCTACAGATTCCGTTATTTTGGTAACCTTGAAAAAGAAAACATCGAAAACGAATTAGGAATCAAAATCACTTTACTCGAGATGTAAAACAGGTAAAAACGTTTTTATACCAGTAAATTATACCTGTTCGATTTGAGTAAAACTGGCCACAACCGGCCTGAACACAATAGCACTGAATATACAGAAAAGACAGCAAACTGCCAAATATACTAAAAAAAGTCTCCAATTTGAGTCTAAGGCCGACATGACGTACGGGTTTATCTGAAACTCATTTGAATTAATTCTAGAACTCTCACTTTCTGTGTGGATCTAAAAGTTCTTCAGTCGTCTTACAGTTTTTGAACTACAATAGTTGTTTGAAAAAAGTGGTGATTTTTTTTGGTTTGTCCGCAAATTGTCGTTATTTCTCTTTACAACTTAATCAAATGAATAAGTTGTTAACTAACGGTGGAAAAAAGGGTGGTGCCAATACCAGACCCACATACTGCGATTCCAGTGGCCAATGATCTTTTTTCGGCAAAATATTGAGATATGATAACAATTGCAGGAAGATAGATGAGGCCAAACCCGATTCCTGAAAAAAACATTCGAATTTACTGAGGAGGTTCACCAGAACAAAATTGAGTCAAAATTGGGCGAAGATGAAATTAAATGAAGGCCGAAAAAATTAGAACGCATTAACGATAGTTTGTGTCACCTCCTACCAAACCGAAGCTGAGGTAGAGAAAGTATATTTGCGGCGCAATTGTCGAACAAATGAAGCCGAAAAAAGCGAGAACAGATCCAGCAATTACCACTGTACGACATCCATATAAATTGGCAAGAGCCGATGCTACTGGACCTGAAAGAAGAGAACTAGCTAATAACAGTGATTTCTACCATTACTAAATTAAAACAAAACCACAATGGCCATAATAAAAATAAGGCAAATTACACGTGCAACCGGGTTGCCTGCAACCAAAACTCAACCAGGTTGCATTCAAATGCAACCTGGTTGCATCTCCAATGCAACCAAAATCACTAACATAACCAAAAAGATAAATTTGGTTGCATTTGAAAGCAAAAAAGTAGTTTTGTACACATGCAACCTTGTTGCATTTTCGGTTGCATGTGTAAACCGCCTAATAATAATAATAATAAAAATAAAAATAATAATAATAATATTAAAAAAAATAATAATAAAAATAATAATAATAATAATAGTAATAATAAAAATAATAAAAATAATAATAATAAAAATAATAATAATAATAATAATAATAATAATAATAATAATAATAATAATAATAATAATAATAATAATAATAATAATAATAATAATAATAATAATAATAATAATAATAATAATAATCATAATCATAATAATTATAATGATAATAATAATAATAATAACAACAATGATAATAATAATAATGATATGAATATGAATATGAATATGAATATGAATATGAATATGAATATGGATAACAATGACGGAAACTGAGAAGACTGACCAATCAGAAGATAACTTCCACTTAGAATTGACATTGTCAGTGCGGCAGCCGTGTCAGATGTTTCAAAATCTTCCTTCCAAAGAGATAAAAGAGAATCACCAGCTGTGAATATAATTCCGTCCACTATCAAGTTGGCAAGAAAAGATGCACAGACAACCAGCCAGCCATACCCTCCTGTAACAGGTTATCACAATTGAGTCTAAAAAGACAGTTAATTATAATTCGTTCTGTGACCTCAGAAAACATTGTTGCGTTTCCAGCCTGGCTTTGTAGTGCAAAGTGTTCCGATAGATCTCAGGCTTCCACATCTTGACCGTGCCCTTGTCACTAGAGACTAGACGGAATTCTGCGAAAGCTGACTTCAGGCGGCGTAGCAATCCCTCACCAATCTCATGAGACACCTCATGAGCTATTCGCATGAGCTTCTCATGAGATTCTATTGATTGCTATGCTACAACATTGAGAGTTCACGAGTAGCTCATGAGGTGTCTCACGAGAAACTCATATGAACTTCTCGTGAGATTGGAGGGATTTGCTACGCCGCCTGAGTGAAAATGAGTGTACAAAATTGAACGCGAATGAAAACAAGAGTAGAACATACCATCCAGAGGTTTGATAATACAAGCCTCTTCTAGTTCTCTCTCCACATCTTCAACTTCCGTCTCACTCATCGTCAAAACATGTATTTCAAATTGTACACTAACTGAACCACTGAAAACATATAATAATAATGTTTATTCCTTCGAATCGATGAACAATCAAGACAAGTTTCAAGATATTAGGAATAAAGTGAGTCCCAAAAAGATAGAAGCATAACCCTTCCATCTACTTCTCGCATTAATGGAAGTGTGACATGTAAATGGGACAATTGGAAAGTAAATGGTGTCGATGAAACTAAAAACAGCACAATTTAAATTGGAGAGGCACTTCGTTTTGTTACAAGCGACTAGATACACGAGTGATAAATTCAGTTTTACTGATCGAATTCAGACTAGCTATGACTCATCGGTTTCACCAATTGAAAGTTTAATTTCAAAGTTCGATTTTTATCGGCTAAAGGTCAGGTATAGGACTCGGCAACTCCTTGAACACGCAACAGAGAAACCTTTTTGACGAGACTATTTTGGTATTTACGCAAATATCAATACACAATCGAGTGTGAAAGCGCCGACGCAAAAAAAAAGCAGTGAGACTGATAAAGCTCAAAAACAGTGTGGACAGGACCGAGATACTAGTTTTGAGTCGTAGCGGACAAGTCAAACCGCTGAATGGAACCGAACCGCCTTTTATTGACGTATTGAAAATGGTGTGAAAATCGAGAAGACAACTGTGAACGACTGACGAATCGGAAACATTGAAGAAAGAACAACGCTCAAAAAAGGCAAATTTTGTGGAATACAACGATTTTGTTATGAATTACTGTGAAACCGTTATGAAACCGAGTTTTTATAACATATTGCACATATATTATTCCAATTATTTTTAGTTTTGGCAAAGAATGATTGACAGTAGGCGTTTCACACGATTACCGACGACGTGGAAAAGTTTCTACGCTAACTTCTAGGAAAACAAAAACATTTTCCTCAGTAAGAGATAGAAATTGGAGATATATGGAGTTTTGATAAATTGACTTGCATAGATAGAGGAAGAATAGAATTAAATGCCTGGATATGACCCGTGGGTTGACCTTTCTACCACAGCTGCTTAGGAAAGTAGGGTACTAGTGTGAGAGACATACGCTGCCTATATATCACATACGCAAATGAACTGGTATGTATTGAGAAGTCAAAAAACAGTGCGATATGTGTTGATATAATAAGTATACATTAGTGGACGATCACGTTGTTTGCTTTTGAAATCTTTGCTAATTGATTGAAAACACTTTCCGGAATAGTTCTATGTTGGTCTGAGAAACAGCTGTTATCGAAATAAATACCGCCCGATATACTCGTAGACAAAATAAGAGGCGTCTGACCAGAAAACACTATAACATACACAAACATGTGACCAACTTGTCTTTTGCAATTTAAATGTTAAATAAGGAGAGGGCCAATCCACCTAATTGGTAGAAAACGGTCGAAATGAGATGTTTATTTTGAGCATATGATTAAACGCATGTTCAGTTATTGAATTTTTAATTGAATATACCTTCTATGTATCTGAGAAACTTCAAATGCCCGATGAACAGAAAACAGAACATGGCGTCAAAACAGTGTATGAAATCGTTATCAAATATTGTGGATCGTAGTGGGTGCGATTCGCATGTTATTCGATAGCACTTGTCAGCAGTCATTAAAATCAATCGTATTCAATGCAAATGATAAATGTCTGTTTCCTAACATATTCATGTTCTTAGGTAATAGATAAAAACGATAGACTGCAGACAACCAAATCTCATCTTTTAAGAGCACGAAAACTTGCTGAGCGATAGGTTGTATAATGATTGTGCCCAATGATTTAGAGGGCTACAGAATTATCAGGCTACGTCGCCTATTCGCAATAAACTTTAAGCATAGTATATTGAAAGTGAACATAACAATCATGTGGAAACTGCAGAAATATCATCCCATATTCGTCTTATTTACTCTGATGATTTTCACACGTTTTAAGTGACTATGCATTTGACTAGCAGTAGAGAATAAGCAATTGTACAATGGAACATTATGACAATGCAACACGGATTGGAGAAATTAATAAGGAACGTGGTGTCTGGGAGAAGGATTACAGTGCGATTAAGTGTGATCAGTCCTTTATCTTTCTCGCCAGCCACGCTGATACGATTCAAGGACAGACGACTAGTAACATATTAATACTACAAGCAAAGACGAGAACATGAGTGAATAACTGCCTTCTCTCGCACTATATCCCCCCATCTGTCACGTGGAGGTTGAACTTAGGGAACCGAAGCAGAGAATCAAACAGACCAGTGTTTCTCGAAATCCTGAGAGGACGAAGAAAAAGCACTCACTCCTGCGCGATGAAATGTCACCTCAGAAAAACTTTCTAAAACTAGTTCTCTCTGGTTATTTAGTGAAAACATCAATAGAGTTGATGAAAACATGAAATCTTAGTTCACTATTCACTAAAGAAGTAGAATAAACCATTATTCTTTTTTGCACGTTGTAAGGCTATTAGTTGAATACACACTACACAAAAAGAACCTGTCTGAAAAAAAACTGCACGATGAACGGTGTATTATTTTCGAAGTCAGTCAAAGTAGTGCACTTCTGGACGGGAGACAGAGATGTGGTATGATCTCTACTCGTTCATGTGCCTTTTGAGTGTGAAAGCAAGATCTCAGTAGTTCAGTTTTGTTGGGTAAGTCGTGACAACGTTTTTGCTGTCGAAGGTGTACTCACATAAGTTATACAAAACACATCAGAAATTAGAGAACTGTCATAATAGAATGTGAAGGTTGGAACGATTTGTCCCATTCTATATGTTTTGTTCCGTAATAGTAGCTTTCCAGGATGGCCAGGTTTTAAAGTATATGAGGAGGGAAGACTAATATGAATCGAGTATTTCTAATGGATTAGAAGAACATGGACTGCAAACAAGATTACCGCATTCTGTTGAGCACTCTAGACACTGATCCGATAGAGACACTTCTTTCCTACTTCCCGAATCAATTCTCGACTACTTTCTATTAGTATACGCTTCGACTTCTATTCTCTACATCAAGTCAATGAAGGTTGCGGTTGTTCATTTGAGCATTGTTAGTCAGCACTACTAACTACTATGTGCCTCCAAATTGCTACACAACGCTGTCCTCTTTGTTTAGCAGAGAGGTCGAAGACAACCAAGTTAATTAAGTGAAACCCATGACTCTTAAGGTAACACATATTGACAGAAATAAAAAAAAGATGCTATTAGGTTAAAGCTCAACTGACATATTTGTTATGGAACATTTTCAGTGTGATGTTCCTGTGATTGATCGGATCAAGTGGTTTACTGATTTCTTCTTCAGTCGTCGCAACCGAATTCATTTTCAATCCAATGTTGTGCCCTAATTCAGGAGTTTTCCATAAGCCGTGTAAGTTGTTCGTTGAGCAGCTCGAGGGAACAACATATAACTTACAGAAATAAAGGTCCTCTCCAATTTTAGTCCAACTCTGAATTTATTGCTACGAGATAATTTGGGCACACGACTAATACATAGGCGAGAACCAACTGTGTCATCCATTAGCTGCCCTTCCTTTTAATCGTTTTCGAATAGTTTTATAGTTGTTCGTAATCCACTTTAGCAAAGATTCGTCCACTTTCCTAACAATCACCCAAATGTTGTGTATGAATACCGGAACTCCCGACAGAACCTGTGAGTTTGACTGTTTTCCAACGTAAAGCATACCGCGTTGCTCTACCACATATAAGACAAGAAAATATTTTTGCCACGACGCCTATTTAGTTTCATAGAATGTACGGCAAAATATGACCCTGAAGAACAGTAATTTGTAGCAATTCGAAAGGTACCACAAAATTTATCGAAACTAACACAATTTTGTTAATCTGGTAATCAATTTCTGAAAATAATTTTCCTTCCTTTCCAACAAACTTTGTTTTTGTAAATGTGTGAAAAAATTGTGCTAAAATCGAGAAACCTCGCACGGACCACAAGCTCACTTGTTACTTCCACCCTCTAGGCGGTCAAAAAATCTATAATTAACAACATGCAAGCTCAAACTTTACAGCCCTATCTGCTGGACAATTGAAAAAAAGTTCCTGGACACTGATCCTTCTCTCGTAGTAATGGTTGTTAAGCTAGTCAGTTAAACACGAACATGTTTTCACGAACTTGCCTTCTTTAGGAAACATAATTTACCACGCTTCTGCTGAAATTAACATAAATAACGTATATTATAACTGTCATTCTATGTCAACATGGGATTACTGAGTATTGCAACTGAGAGAGTTGCCCGTACGCAAACGTGGGAAGCACAGCTATATTTCATGACTTAATTCCGTTTGGCCATATTTTGTGTCAGCCAATCCATTCGTTAGTTTCTAGACCGGGTTCTACCCATCGACATACGTTTTCCACTGAACATTAACCACAATATTATTTTGCTCTCATCAGACAATGTTCTCACTGAATTAATGAAATAAAATACACTCAACTGTCGTAAACGCTGCTAACTGCAATTAGAAGAAGATGACAGAGACTCCCCAGTTGATCATCTTAAACTATTCCGTGCCCATACCTGTTGAGGGCCAGACTATTGTCTCGATTCCCTTGCTTGAACCGAGTTTCTATTCGCGGTAGGGCCCCCCAGTAATCCAAGCTCTCATTTGCCGTTTACTCCGCCTTGCTGCTTTTCGGATTCGAGTTCATTGAATCGCAACTAATTTTCATTCCGATTGACTTCCTACTACACCTTACAAAAATCTCCGTTAATGTTGTAATGAAACGTCAACAAACATTCACACGAGAATCTCTTTCACAAATGACTGAAAACACTAAATAACCCTGAATCCCCCTCCCATTCCCGGTCCGGTTTATCTTTCTCTGACGAACCTTTGAATTTTTTCTGACAATCGAAATTACATCTAGCACTTATTTCAGTTCTTGTTTTCAGTTGTTTTGTTGATGAGAGTTGTGTGTGTGTTATTGTGCTATTTCGAAGTGGCATCCTACTTAGAGTGATGTTTTCCCAAAAACGTTACTGCTAACGCTAACGAGCCCATCAGCACCTATACATTCAAGGACTGTGAAGGACTGTAAGCAGAAAAACACAGGTTTTGATACTGCGAATATATGCTTCACGAATACACTTATCACATTGCTGGTCTCTGAATTTATTTTTTCAGCCAAAAAAGTGGTAATGAAAGTACGAAATATCGTGCGCATTGCCTCCGCTCATCTAGCTCTCTATTTATTCGTTATATTCTATGTTCTGTTTGGTGCCTATATTTTCCATTATATGGAGGGCGAGAAAGAGAGTTTGCTGCACAGCTTTCAGAGGTGAGCTTGAACAAATCATCTTGCACAACAACTGATTACTGCGCAAATCTTGTGAAAAAGTAAATTGTGAATATATTTCTGTTACAGAGAGCAAATTTTGATATTGCGGAACGAAGTTGTATCTCGTATATCCAAGTTTGATAAGGTAAGTTTCAATCAGTAGCAGTGAGGTTAAATTCGATGTGGTAAACTGTTGAAAAATTTAGCTTTATTACCTGTACTTCTTGATGGTTCCATTTCAAGTTTTGAGTTCGAGTTGGTAGTGTTCTGGGGTGGTGGATTTAGACATAACCCAGCACAATGCTACCGTGACAACTTTCTAGTCTACGAGTGTTCTTATAATTCTCACATTTCCCAAGTGGACTTTGACAGTGTATCTCTAAACCTCCACGGAGACTGTCATGGCGAGACTCCTATGCGACTGTCTGGTGAGCGGTCAGACATTCGCAAATCTGAGACTCGCCACTTTCTGCATGGCAAGACTAAGCACAAACTGATCGGCGCAAAACGAATCAAATAGTGAATATGAATATATTTTGAGATTGGAAAGTTATTCTAAAAAAAATATGGAAACCTGTGATTAAAAAACAGAGAAAACCCCCATCCTCTAACCTAAGAGATGTTTTGTTTAGCCACTGTACGAATGTGTCTCGTGCAATCATTGTGAGCCCGCTCCTGGGTCGTCCGTATCTAAGTATGGTTACATTTAGTGCGGGAATAGGCGAGTGAGACTGGTCATAACAGTTGCCATGCGAATAAGGAATTTCTAAACTGATACTCGCCATGACAGTTACCACAGAGGTTCAGAGCAATAATGCACTCTTAAGGGTATTCTCTACATGTTAGAGCTTTTTGATTTTTTGCATACTTTGTTCCTCAAAAAAAGCATCCCCAATTCCTGGCCCGCTGCCAACAAGTTCACTTGAGAAATGTTAATAATTTAAACAATGTTTTCATTAGATGAAACTCAAACACTGATGAAAAAACCGTAATAATAAGTTTGAGCATGCTCTTTCATTCTCCCTCTCTCATTTACTTCCTCAAAAATAGTGTTTGTGTGTAAGATGTCTCGTTTGCCCAACACAATTATCTCTGAGTATTTATTAAAATATAGGAACTCACTTCTTCGATTAGACTCTTTATTTTCAGCCAGAAGAAATTGATGAACAATTGCAATGGTTTCTTAAAAATATTTCCTCGCTCCACATCAGTTTGGACAACTATTTGATATTTAACGATCCGCTGCAGGTAACTTTAAACGAGAGAAGCTTGTTTTTCGGGACTGAGAAAAGTATTTCGAAAAAAATTTCCCCCAGATAGCTTAAACTTTTTAGAAAAAGTGTACCGATCGAAGGTAATACTATTTTCCACCCAATCCCAATAATACAGGAACAAAGTAATAAGTCAGCACGACACACTCCAATTATGCACAATTGTCAACATTGGAGTTTTCTTCAAAGACCATTTCATTGATATTGATTGCTCCGAAGTAGGGATTTTGTGAAAAGGCTACTCTGTATTTGCAGGTAGCTCCCAAGAGGTGGACATTCCCCAGTAGTGTTTTGTTCTCCTTCACCATCCTCACCACTATAGGTATGCTTGCGTTTTTATAGTAGTTGAAATGTTCCTGATACTCCAAGCGGAAGAATCCCGAAAGGTTAACATTTGAACTGAAGTTCCTCGTCAACACCTGGTAAGGTTTTGGTCACACTGACTTAGCACAGAAAGTTGACCCCCCCCCCCATTGAGCAAATTGAAATCGGTATTCCGGTACGGACGTAAGATCCCGGCCCCGTCATCCCATCCTGCGTCTCCTCGAACATACGCCATTCCTCTGCTCTTACATCTCGCCGAGATGTAAGAGACGAGAAATAGTGAGGCAGAGCGAGAGACGCAGAAGGGGATGAAGGGTCGGGATCTTCTAGCATACCGTCTCAGGTTGAGCTGCCCACTCGCATCATCTTGCTACGTTGCCAGGAGTAGTATACAGCTTGCAAGTTTCAAAGTAGCATTTTGTTCTCAATCATGCTAAAATTACACATTTCTTAGAATTATTTTTCAGTCACTTTCAGGTTACGGCAACGTAGCTCCATCTACATACGAATGTCAAGTTTTTACCATGGTATACGGGGCTTTTGGAATTCCACTATTTCTCATTACCATTGCTGATCTAGGAAGATTTTCAAAAACAGGTAGAGACAAGTTCGTATGAAGAATTCTCGAAAATAAGTAGTTCTCCGAAACTAGTTCAACGTGAGAGTTCACTTGTATATTCAGTAGCCAACCGGATGGCTTCCTCCTTGAGAACTTCCGGTAACGAGATACGTTCATGACTTATTCAAAATGAGAACGTTGTACGATAGCTAAAATATTTCCAGGAATAATGAGTTTGATTCAAGTATTGTACAAAAAAGAATTGAAGAAGCAGGGTGAGCAGCGATTCTGGAGAGAACTGGGAGAGGTAGCTTTGTTGCATATTATGTTGGCCTCTGTGGAATGAAAAACCGGACTCATATATTAGTTGTACATGCTTTTGAACCAGGCATATTTGAGAGCTCTACATTTTCTTCTCGTGTATGATTCAAATACTCAGTCATCCTTTTTTTTTTGGATATATTATGATCTCTGAATACGGTGAAAGCTCAGCACAGGCTCTGTTTGAACATATGTGAGCACACTTTCCCGGATGTATAAGTTTACATGAATGTGTTACCTAAGTACTATTGTGAAGCAATATCCGAGCGTCGCTCATTCAGCGGGAAACCTGTTCGAATTCTCATACCAGTGAACTTTGGCAATGTGCCAATGAAATTTCACACCGTTTTTCTTAACGAGATGTATGAATAAATATTTCTTCAAGCGGGTTTCGTCCTCATTACAACAACTTTTGGAAAACTCAAATTTTTTCCATAAAAAAAACCTGTTCATTGGTAAACAGTTATAGTTTACTTGAATGAATAGTGAGGACTGTAACAGTGTCTGAAACTAGTTCTTTTCGCGAGATGATGTATTTCCAAGATGCATTCCTAGTAGAGCCCCGGAATCGTTATTTCAGGTGTTCCTGGTGGCGGTCATTTTCATAGCCTTCATTGCAATAGGGTCTGCAGTATTGCCAATGTGGGAGAACCAACTGACATATTTTGACAGCGTTTACTTCTCATATATGTGGGTTTCTTACACGATGGTTTCTTAGAACCTTCCGCAGTATTTTAACATTCGCCACCGAACTGTTTAGAAGTTGTTGCTAGAAAACCAGACAGGTGGAATAGAAACAGGAAATGTTGAAACAACACATTTGCGATGTTGTTTCATAGCTTCCATCTGACATAGGATATCTTTTATTCTATACATTTCTGAATGAGAACTCGTCTTAGAAAATGAATAATGTGTAAACTTGGCGAGAATTATGTGTGCCACTACGACCAACCAGGACTATGGCCTCTCGCGGTTCGGTTCACAAAAGAATGATGATGAATAATTTCAGGAGTTTGACGACAATTGGACTTGGTGATATTGTCCCACGGTTGGTGAATTTCAATAAACTCTGTTTATCATAAAATTTAGGTTTCAACCAAACCAGTTTCTAGATGCAGCGAGAAAGAACTCTTCAGTTGCATTTCAGGAAAGTCAGTTTAGGCGGAAACATAATTCTTCCTCTTTCTGATGTGTGTGTAGTTTGATTGTTTTCTAAATAGATGCTGGTTTGAGAATGTTGTAAGAATGAATTATAAATCTGATTTGGTCGTATCCTATCAACAGGGATCAATTCCAGAAGAATGGACTTTCTGTTGCCCACCTTGATCTACATTACGATCGGGCTATGGTTGACCACAGCACTTGTTGAACAATTAGCGGATGTGTTCAGATTGGTACACTACGCCGGACGACAAGTCACCAATGTGAAAGGCGTGAGCAGACGATAGCATACTCTTTTCCATTCCCACTGACCCTCCTACGACTTCAATGACTAATGGTCGTTCAAATTACTTAAATGATTTGGAAGGATTGAGAAAATTTAGCATTCGATTCTGATACTCCGTTGCAAAGAGGGTTCAAAACCACATTTAATAAAGTTGATGTCCTTGAAAAGTTTGGAGGTGTATTGTAGGAGTCCCGGGCAAAATCACTCGGACCTTGCGCTCTATAGGTAATACAATAATCCATTAAGAAATAAAAAATTCGTCAGCCAGCTTTCGCCGAAGTTATCAGCAACTTTAAAGGACAGCTCCGGCGGCGTAGCAAGCCCTCAAAACCCTCATGAGATACCTCATGAGCTATAAGCATTAGCTCCTCATGAGATTCTATTGATTTTTCTGCTACGCTACAACATTGAGAGTTCACGTATAGCTCATGAGGCATCTCATTAGAAACTCATATGAACTTCTCATGAGATTGGAGGGATTGCTACGGCGCCAGGCGTTCAGTACACCAAACAGTTTTGTGTCGAATATGTGGAGTTGAAAACTTGGAAAAGGATTACAACTGAAAAAATTACACAATGAACATCTTGAAGCTTGAAAAGTTCAGAACCTAAACTCGACATGAATTCTAAAAGCTAGATGAACTCAGGAAAATATGAACTGAATTGATCGTATTGAATGGATGGATTGAATGGATGATTGTATGAACAATTGAGCATTCAGAACATTCTCAATTGTTCATACAATACTCACGCTATGGGACCACTAAAAACGAATAAGCTCCAAGATGGTATTTATAGATCACAGTCTGGTTGGGTGGGCGGCGTTTATCAGTGGGAGGTCTCATCAGTACGGTTTGTCGACGGGTTGGAATGTCGGATCATTTGATAAGTACGTTTTCTGATAAGTTATATGAATCAACGTGATGTGCTCCAACGCGTGCCAAGGAAACTATGGATACACGCTCCAGAGAAAAGATATCGGTTTTTGAAACATAATTCTGCTCATGTGCTGATGGCGAACAACATCGAAACATGCTGCCCAAATCTCATTGGGAAGGAAGAAAACTATGCTTGAACGTAACCATAATTTTCAGATCAAATCAACTGGGATCGAACGATTGATCAAGCCTTAGCGGGAATTCAGCCAGCCGCTGTTCCCATCTTCCCTTGGCACTTTGCTGATTTCGTTGAACATGATCCTCCCCTCATAGATTTGAGCATAGATCTGGATCAGATAGAGGTGAGTTAGTTCTACTGGAAAGGTTATATAAACAATCCGTTGTCTACACATCAAATAATGTTACTGAGGCACGTTACTACTTCGTAGTTGCGCAGTCGGAAAAAGACATACGTCCCTCCGATGGACGTGGTTCCACGTTGTACAGATCGAAGTAGTTGACTACGTGAACACTTATTTGCTTCTCTGTCTGCGTCTCTAGCGCCACATTGCTTTTGATGAACAAGGTTCCAACTGACAAAGTCCTATTTCCTACTGCTTTCGTTTCTGTAGAAAGTCAAAACATGCACTAACCGAAAATCATTGTTCACCCAAAGACAATAGCTGCTCATTGTGCTGTTATGCTGTTTGACAGCACTATGTGAACTGTCGTTCCTTTCTTACCACACTTGCACAGTGATGAACATTGGTTTGTGAAACTTACTGCTGCCCATGTACCGTGAAATATGTGACCATTCATACCCGAAATACGTACTGGTTAAGCACCTTGTCTTACGAATCTTTCTTTGTTTTGAGTAACTACTGAATTAAGTTCGCACCTTGTTCAGGCGGAAGGATCCTTCTACTGTTCCCGATTCCCGGGTCAGAAGAAAAGACGGGAGAGCCAACTGAGTGCACCGGCTGTCAACTGGAGTCGACGATTCGATGAAACTGACTTCGTTGACGCCATTTGAGGAACGAAGATGCGGTCAAACATGGGGTCAACTGCATAGTCTGTTCCATTCGACTCTGTTCACGTACAGTGACACTTGGAATATCACGTTCAAGCAGTTTGCAGAAGATATCCATTTTGTCAACCGTTTTACACTAATTTTGCGCGTTCACAATGATATACAGTAAAGTCTCAGGTTTTGTTGAAAATACTTAAAAATTGCATACTAAAGATTTTAACCGATGGGCGGGGGGGGGGGGGTAACTAATAATATATGAAACACTAAACATTACTCCGATACCTATACTAGTGATTTCCAAGATAGTAAATGCTGGTGAATCGTGCCTAGTTCGATAGGTAGTCTGAGCTGAGTTGTGGAGACGGAGGGCAAGCTATGATTTTTGAGCATGACCCTGTTGCCGAGGAGGCTCATACGCGCCACCTTGTTCTAGGGGATCATAGTACGAATGCAACCTAAACCGCCCTACCGTGTATGTGTCCAATTCCAAGAAAAATGGCAGTAACCATCCGATACATGTAACGCTAATGATTATAATTATAGTTTAGTTCAATCAACAACTTCTCGTTCTATGTAAACGTAAAATTGTAGAACTCTGTTACCATTATATTGTCTGGATGAAATCTGTTTGAACTACTTGGCCCAAGATGTTTTTCAATGTATCGCTTTATTGGATTACACCCTACCTCTACGGGATGTGTATGTAAAAACATATGAGTATCACTAACCAGCCAAATAATCATTTCTCGTGGGCTGTTCTCCAGTTTTCGTTGGTAACATGATATTTGTTCTCAATGAAACGTAACCTGTCTGTACATTTCTACAGTAGAGCCACGACACTCTCTTTGAGCATTGAATTTTCGTTTGAAGAATGTATTAAATTGTTGTGATTTATATCCGAGAAACAAAACGGCTATCCTTCAAGTCGAGAAGAACAAAATTTCAGTTTTGAAGATAAAGGCTGCATTCATGTGATCAAGTAACTGATTATTCATTTCCGAAACGAATAATTTTACCACACAAACTCTGATGGGTAACCTGAAAGCCAGAGTAATATAATACAATCTGCTTTAAATTGGGGTCAGCAGGCAAAACTCAAATGTTCTCGACATTTCTTCTGGAACTTATACTCGTAATTACAAATCTCACAGAGCCACTGATCTGCAGCTACCTCCAATAAACCACTGCATCAGAAGTGTGATGCCCTGCCAGGTTTCGGCTCTTCCTGAATACGACCACAGTTTCAACCGGTAGCGAGTTGGTTGGGGAATGGGAAATAACTATGAACGAAGAAAACATTTATCTCTCAGTTCATGAATTATGCACAGACACAAACATTTTCCTCATTTTCTACATGCTCCAAGTAAAACTAATTCAAGTAACCAGTGTCGGGTTCGTAGGTTGGAATTTTGTTTTTCTGCATTCTAATCTGACCGAAAATTTCCCTTTCTGAATAGCCGACGTTTCAGTCGTATTTTCAATGCAGTACTGCAGCCGAAACCTCGTTTAGACTGTTTAGGTGCCTCAACTCCAACCAGCTGCGCTATCAACCATTTGTAATTTGTTTCGAATCCACCTGCCCACGATCACAGAAATAAAACTGGAAGACCACCTACACAAATGAATGTTATAGTGAGAACATTTCTGAAAAATAAAAAAAGGGTCGTTTTTCGGTGATAAAACACATAGCAGATCGGAAGTTTTGCCCAAAATACTCTTGATTCGAACTACAATCACAGCAGGACGAATAAAATTATAGTCGTCGCCAACGGAAAGGCGGGAGGGTACTGTATAACTCACTTTCCACTGTGTACACACACATGTCTTCGATTCCAAAACATGCACGTTATGTACTCTCAATAGCGCATTGGTTAACGGCCTGCTACGATTCTTTTGCTCGCAGGTTCTATTCCGGTGAGAGACAGAAATTTATAAACTTGGTACTCACTATATCTCCGTCGGTTTTATTCTCAGCTCGACCTCGATAATACAGCTTAAATCAATTTTTGAGAGTTTACAACGAAGTTACAAAAGAAAACTGAACATATTGGAATAGAGTGTTCCCATGACCCCTCATCCAAAGAGTCTCATCCGTTCTTGCTCAGAAACGCGTTTGAAACACGATATATCTGCGAAATCCCCAGGGGCTTCTATATTTTTGGCTAGACGAAAGTGATGAAGTTTCTCACAAGAGTTCCGAGGTTTTACATGAATTTCGACTATGTTTTCGCTGAAGAGGCTGACACACATTTGCGCCAATTCCATGCGATTGCCCAGCTACAGAAGCTAGAGAGAATGAAGATCAATGAGGCCGCAGACAGGCTATGACAGTCTGCGTCTCTCTGACATGTACAGTCTATCGGCGAGTCCGCGAGAAAAGTTGCAGCTCAATTGCCTGCGAATTGTCTAAGTGAATACACAGCGAATGACCAGTAAAAGAGAACTGTTGTGAGAAACTTTATCACTTTAGTCTAGCCAAAAATATAGAAGTCCGATCTATCAATTGTCACTTCTGCTCTAAAAGACTGTTGTTTTCTAGCCCGTAAACTAAATTTAGCTCAAAAGTACTCAAAGACTTCCGATTTAATGTAGAAGTGGGTATAGTAAAAGTTATAGTTAAAGTTTCGAACTAATAAAATGTAGAACTCAACGGGTCCGTGCGCTTTCTATCGAATTACTTACCTAGAATTGACCGGATTCCTCCCTCACTTGTTGTATAGTCTCTTTCATTCCTACTGAGACTCCTACAGTAAGATTACGGAACTTTGAGTCCGCTTCAACAACGTGAATGTTATTGGAGAGATTAGCAAGTTTAGCATTCAATTATGATTACATTTAACTAAAATTGTGCGAACTCATTTTCAACCAACTTCAGTTTGCATCAAGAAACAGCCATTGGGAAGTGCTAAAGGATACTGTAGGAGTCTCAGTAGGAATGGTGGCGACTATAACACAACGACTTATAGTTAGTGATTATATGTGATGTTGTTTTGTTGTTCTATGGATTAGTGCACTTCCACGAAATTCCACTAATCGGGGCAATTGAAAACTTATTACAGTCCACCGAAATTCGACAATATTCCATTTAATTTCTGAGACAAATATGTGTGGGTTGGTGAAGTTCTAGAATGTTTTTATAGTTTGAAATAAAATAAAACACGCCCACTTTTCTTCCATTTTTCAAAACTAATCGAGAAAGAAGTTCGTGATAAAAATGTCTTGGAACTAATATATTCCCAAAATCCGAGTCGGGGATTGGTCAAATCGCAAAGTTTTTTGACCCGTTTGACCGCTTTACCGACGAACTAATGTTTTTAGTTTTATCCTTTCTTATGTGGTTCTCAAGTGCAACAAAATTGTGTCTCCGCTGGCTGCTTCGCTTTTACTGGTCATTCGCTGTGTATTCACTCAGACAATTCGCAGGCAATTGGCCTGCAACTTTTCTCGCGGACTCGCCGATAGACTGTACATGTCAGAGAGACGCAGACTGTCATAGCCTATCTGCGGCCTCATTGATCTTCATTCTCTCTAGCTTCTGTAGCTGGGCAATCGCATGGAATTGGCGCAAATGTTGTGCGTGTTCAGATGCGGGGCTGGCGAGCGGCGTGCTGGGCCTGGAGGGGGCGGAGCCTATCGCCTATGAGCATTCTCGCCCGGCCTTCTCTCTCGGCTCCCCTCACTCATAATGTCGATGGAAGAGGACGACCGAAAGTCACTCAAGGTGATCTTTTTCCATATCCCTTCCAAACTACAAATAATCAATGCAACAGAAAACACTAAAAACATAGATGGAGGCAAACTGATAACACACATCTCAACATATCGCTGTTCGCGAGATATGTTCGAGTTATTTCTCAGTTTTCTCCGTTTACTATGCAAAAATCAAACCAACTTGTTGATTTGATTGAAATTATGTTATCAGGAAGAGACTATAAAATACATTTCTGTCGATTTTCATCTTATTGTCACTGGGTTGATGAAAGATGGATATACTTTATTGGAATCAGCCCATTGCTATGTGCTGTTTCGCGGAAATATTGAGTGATATATGTAAATGAATAGTTGTTTATTACTAGTTAAGTGAAAAACAAAACAACAACGACCGATTTCTCACTCACCTGCATAAGTGAATATTAACAATAATCGTTTCATTCTCTTGCGACGGATTTTTATACTATAATTATTGTACATGTAGTTGCATCATTCTCGGCATTCTTCACTTATTTGGAATATTATGCTGCTTTTTCTGCGAATGAGAACGTCTTGGTCATGGTTCAATGAGCCACAGTAAATTCGTTTTCTCCATCTTGTTCCCTTTCTGTTTCAAGTACCCTGTCTGACAACAAGTGAATGGTTCCCATCCATTTCAGTTCCGCGTCTCTTTCACTGAATAGTTTAGTCAGCGATCGTGTTTTTAGATCACGACCGCCCCGCTGCATATGACAAATCATTGTCATTGTTGTTTCACATTCATATACAGTTGAAGAACCGCACTTTGGTCAAATTAAATGAACATGAAAAACCGGACTGAAACACTAAATACCTCGACAAAAACTGCTAATGTAGGTGCTTTTACAGTATGGATAGTTGTCCAAATTATAAGTTAGCTTCGGCGATAGTTTCGGAGGCCTAATAGTTATTTGGATAGTGCTCAAATCAAAAGTGTGACACGGAACAAATGAAATTCACCTAAACTATTTAACTTTTACCGAAAAACCACAAATACTCATTTGTTGGAATGTTAAACGAAGTGGATTTTGTCGATTTATTTCACAACTCCCTGACGTTTTCAGAGGCAGAAGAAGGAATACCGAGATGAGAAAAAACGGGTTACGGAACAGTTGGTTTCTGCCCTGCGCGACCCAACCGTTGTTGTCATGGCCGATTGGCTGAAGGTATCCATTTCACATTCTCTCTCTCTCCCTCTCTCTCTCCCTCTCTCTCTCTCTCCTTCTCTCTCTCCCTCTCTCTCTCTCGCTCTCTCTCTCTCTCTCCCTCTCTCTCTCTCTCCTTCTCTCTCTCCCTCTCTCTCTCCCCCCCCCCCCCCTCTCTCTCTCTCTCTCTCTCTCTCTCTCTCTCTCTCTCTCTCTCTCTCTCTCTCTCTCTCTCTCTCTCTCTTGCACACGTTTCTTGTTAACACGTAAACAAGGCTCCAAGTGTTGCTTAATACTTTCATTTTTAGTACCATAGATACATTTTTACATAACTTCGTGATTCTGACTGAATATTGTAAGTTATAAGCGGAATTTTATTTGTATCATTATCATTATCAAATGCTGTTTAGCAGTCTTCTCGTAGTGTGAATTATGAATGCGCCGAGAAAGACAGTTTGTTTGTTTGTTCGTTTTACGGCGCAAAACCACGAGTGCCCAGTTCACTCCGGACCGCAGTTCGCAACACGAATCACACCAAAATGTTTGCGAAAAGCAGACAACTGCAGTCGTTTTGATTTGTTCTCATGCGTCTCTAATGTTGAACTACTGTGCAACTTGAGGAAGTGAGAACACCAACTGAGAATAACAGATATATGCATTTTCCTTATTGAATGGAAGCACCTAATTAGCATCCAGTATTACTTCAGCTGGTTATTTGGATACACATTTCATTCTGCCCCCCCCCCCCCTCTTGAAACGTAATTTTGAAATCTCTTCGAGTTTGCAGACTGTGCTCGATTTCTTTTATACCTCGTATGTTTCTCCCTACATCTCAAACTAGTTATACCCTATGCACCCTGTGACATGTAATTACTTGGAATAAAGCAAAAAAAAAGAAAGATAGATAGATAAAATTGGACGAGTTAAATAAATTTATAAAAATTTATATTATTCATTATGTTTTATTCAATACCGTTAAAATCTAACATTGAGGTTTAGATACTGTGAATTTCTAATATACTTAGTTTTAATGAAATTACAATGTTGAAATTGAGTCAAATTACAACAAGTTTACTTATGCAGTGCCTATCACTGGAAAAACCTATATACCTGAAGACCATTGTCTAATGGCTCCACCAGTTTAACTGAAAGTACATTACCCATCAGGTCCGAGGCTCTTTACGGAAATGGAGTCGCTACTACTGTGTTCTCAAGCCTGGTCTCATGATACTCTACAGGACGAATAAAACAAATAAGGTTAGATCTTATATGAACAAAATAATTCAAGCGAGCAAGAGCGTTTTCTTCCTACTTGTTTTTCAAAAACGAAAGAAGAGGGCAAATTGAACTAATACTCGTTACTTGTAGCATGGACA
This sequence comes from Litoditis marina, assembly GCA_964036275.1. NCBI lineage: Eukaryota > Metazoa > Nematoda > Chromadorea > Rhabditida > Rhabditidae > Litoditis > Litoditis marina. The sequence goes on along the minus strand of OZ038438.1, from coordinate 10,739,241 downwards.
CTGGATAGGAACGATTCTGTTGAATACATGTGAAGTGATCGAACGTCCTTCGAAAAAAGATGGATTTTGTTTCAAACTATATCAGGTATTGGCAGTTCTGTTTTCCCATGGTTGTTTCGATTTCTCATTGTTTCTACTATTGTTGTTTGTTTTCGCGAAAACAGTTCATATTTGTAAAAAGTGGGGGAACCAGCAAATATCGCGCCGAGCGCGAAGCACTCTGCGTGAGTTGTCTTTGGTTTGGCCATTGCGGACTTGTTTTTTTTATTATCAATTGAGAAAACGCTTCAAACATAATCTTTTTTTCAAAACTAAAATAAGAAAGAGTTAGAGAATCAAACATGAATACTGTGTGAAAATTTTAGCCATGTACCCATGTCGCCAACGAAGCTTCTAATATTCTAAATATTGTAACCTTTTTTTTCATATAAGAAAGCTCAAGTTGTTTGATGCAAAGGCGAAATTGAGACTACAACTACAAAATTAATAAGCAATCTTAACTGAAGAAACTCTGAAAAACTAGTGGAACGGGATCATCTTTGCTAAGTTTGGCTCATGTGGCGCTTATTACCGTACAATAATAGGTAATAAAGAAGGAAAAGTAGAAGAAGAAGTGAGAAAAAGTTCAGTGATTAAACCTTTTTTTCAACAGTTTGAACGATAAACTCTTCATTCAGTTTTGACGCAGATTAGCGAACGCCTCTGACGCTATTGAAAAATGAATTTACTTTTATAGTCATTTACCACATATCCTTATCAACCGCCAAGAAAAAGGAAAAGTTACTATCAACAACTAAACGAACGTTCGAAACTGTGCACAAGTTTATACCACATATAAATTTGAACTTCTCGAGGTACTAACGTACTTGCAATGCGGTCATCATCCAAATGACCAATGTCGAAACCTTCGTTTACAATCTCTCGTTTTTTGTTATGGCGCCAGTTAGTGCCCGCGCCCGGAGCCAACTCAAATTTCTAGTTGTTTACTGATTAATATACGTACCCTCTATTCACCATTAACTGTTCCAAATTTCAAACGATTCCATTGACGATGTTGTGTGTTCATGTTTTGGCGCCATTTGACGCCTAGTCCGAGCGCCGGAAGGAAAATTCCAGTTTCGAAAAAGGAAATTCACATTCTACATCAAATTATTCAACTTCTGTTGAATTAAAACAGTTTAAATGACGACAACTAGTGTTTCGTCGTTTTTGGCGCCTATTGGCGCCCGCGCTCGGCGCCAATGATAAGGTAAACACCTCATATTCGGCGCGACCGGCTAACTTTTGACTTCGAACTTATGATTCATGTTCTAGCCAAATCGGTTCGGTAGTTTTTCCAATACTATGCAGAAACAATTCCGTGAGGGACGAGGGACGAGGGAGGAGGGACGAGGGACCAATGACGCGAAACTTTTGAACAACGACATGAAACCATGATTCGAGCGAAAATTATCCGATTTGGCTCAAATTTTCAGACAAGCTTACGTTTATGATTCTCTAATGTTCTCTCTTTTTGGTTTTCAAAACAGATCAAGCTTTTCGCCATATATATGCAAACACGGGTCCGCAATGGCCAGACCAAAGAAACTCACGTAGAGCGCTTCGCGTGATTGCTACGAATATATATCATCTTGAGAACAGCGGGCAGCAGGAGATAGCACCTAACATAGTGGCCAAATTAGAAACTATTCCCATTATTGTTCGTCTCACCCACGTGGAATTTTACAGTATGATCAATTCGTTACAGAAATCTTCAACATTGTAATATTATGTTTTTTATTATTCCTACTGCAAAAACGTTTCAGAGCATGTTGTACGCGTAAGAGGTTGAGAAGAAGAACGTTTGAGTATTTTTCCGCGTGGGGGGTTTGGGAAAAAAGGAGAAAGGTACATTCCATTTAAACGCTTTATATTGCAGCCGTTGGATCAGAGTATCTGGGCAACACGAGGTCCGTTGGGCGAGTCCCCTCCGATGTTTTCAATCCAACACCTCCCGGCAGCATATTTGATTTGTCGAGCTGCTAGCGAACAGGTGAACCAAGTCAAGTTGAACCAGTAGTCCCTTCTTTTCTCTTTAAAAGGATACAGAAGTGGAAACGTTACCAAGTAAGACATAAAACTATCAAGTCGACCGAGCAATGTATTTGCATTTCTTGCCAGAAGGAGATGTGTGAAGCAGTGAGGCACACATTCCCAATAGAGTTCCACTCCGAACTAAATTGATCCTATGTCCACACCGGTTTGAGGGCCACTTTATGTTATGAGGAGGAATATTGGAGAGATTTACGTTTAAATGAAAGTAGAGAGGTGCAAAATATGGAAACATTCGCTTGAAGGCGGGTCGTTGCTGGATGGACGCGTTGGAACTTTCTCTCAGGTGTACCGGTCTACTCATGAGGACAATGCACAAGGTGAGAAACAAACGAGAACAACCAAACGATGTGGGGTCCGTTCAGGGAGAGCGAGTAGGTACTGTACACATTCTACGACTCTGTGTTTGTAGTTTGATTCCGCCATATTTCAATCGTAAATGGAACTACATTCAAAACTTGCTCACTCTGCTATAGAGATGCTTCTAGGTTGTCATGTCATTCAGTTCGCCTTGATGAATATTTTTGTTTTGAGAATCATTGTATGGACAATAGAATTGCGTTCAGTTGGATGAATCGAAAACGGCTGACGACGATGCAATGCAAAGAGAGAATGAAAGTGAGGACGAAAATGAAGAGAGACAGCCAGAGTGTGAACCAAACAGGAAATACTCGGAAACGGAGGCCGAGAAACATTTTGACGGTAAGTTTTTCGGTGCACGATTGTTAACTTGACACTTTACTCAAGAATCACCGAATTTCGAGAGTCAATTCTATTTTTACCCACATTGAAGAAGACAAATACTCTGAACTTCAAACTGCATTGACAACTCTAGTTTGCCAACATTATCAGTGTTACATATTTGGTCATACTGTGCTGGTATTACTTCGTACACTTTAGGAATAGATAATAATTTGCCTGAAACTGAAGTCTTATCACGACTTTGATCAGTTTGATCCTATTGAACTGGTGAAACAAAAGTCGCCTACCGACCATATTGCTGGACATGTGAAGTTCTGCATCATGTATACATGAACGTGACGTGTTCACCCATTTAGAGTGGTGGTATGATCTTTCACGAAGGAATTCAGAGTAAACTTTTCTCTTCACGTGAGAATTTTTTTAGACTATCCAGATCCCCATGTGTAGTTTATTAAGAAGGGATTTATCAGAGTTGCTTGAGGAATGGATGACCAGCCAGCAGAAGTGGATGATGGCGATTTTTCGGAGTGCGAAACTCAAAGTGAATGGGTTGAAAGTCAGAAGGAAGTGGTGCGTGTGATCATATTGTTGAAAACAGTGGCTACCACTGAGAACATAGTTCAATGAATGTGCTCACTGAAAACTGACTGAGTTGATTAAATTAATTATAAGTTCAGTTGCCCTAGAAGTGATTCCTTATTGTTATTGATTGGCATTGCGGGTTGACTAATTCACTTTGAGTTTTGTATCAATTAAGAAATGGCTTTGAGAAATGCGAACTGAAAACAACCATTTTGTTATGTTTTGTTTTTGTTTGATTCTAGGGCGTTGTAGGCGTAAGTAGAAAGTCTTATGGTTGATCGACAAACTGCAATTCAGATTCCGTCGTTCCCAATAAATAACGGGAGTCTTGCTTTAGTTTTTCATTGTTTGAGATCACCCAGTGCGGTTCCAAAGATCAAACAGAGGAAGTAGCGGAAGAGAACAAGTCTTTGGTTTGGACTCTACTCAAACAAATTCGACCAGGCATGGATTTGTCCAAGGTGCGTAAATTCATTTCAGATTTTTAAAAATATCAAAAAATAATTCACGATAAGCAGAACTTTGATCGGGCCAGTCTGATCTGATAATGTTTTCAGGTTGTCCTACCTACTTTCATATTGGAGCCGAGATCATTTCTCGAAAAGCTAGCAGATTATTACTATCACGCGGATCTTATCACAGAGTGAGCTCTCCAAATACTTAAAAGGGTTACGTACTTCGATATTGTTAGTTTAGATAGTTCTATTCACACTACTTTCCAGAAAATAAACGTGACTCTATCACGCGATGTCCAGCAACTCTACCTCATTTTTGCAAAACATTGAAGTGAATTCATGTGTGAGCTCATTTAATCAAAGATGGAATGGTTTTCTAAAAAATAGAATTTTTTGACATTTTCTTTTCCAGAGCTTCTTCTGATCCCGATCCATACCAGCGAATACTAAAAGTCACCAAGTTTTATCTGTCCGGGTTTTATAAGAAGCCCAAAGGGCTCAAAAAACCATACAATCCTATTCTGGGAGAAACTTTCCGATGTTGTTGGAAGCATCCGGATGGTTCTACCACATATTACATTGCAGAACAGGTAATTCACAGATCACATCCGCTTTCATGGAACCGTTTGAAGAAAACCTTTGCTTTAGACTAAATATGTGTCTAGTTTGTCGTAAAATCCGAATGCTATTGACGGAAGTTTCAGTGGTATTGAGTTTCATCAATACAAACAATTTATATTTATATGAAAGTGTTCAGTAAAAGATGAACTTAAAAATAGTTTCGACCCTGATTGAAGACGGTTTATGGGTTTTTTTCTCAGAGGGTTGGGTCATCATCAGTTGAACCCCTCTGAGAAAATGAGAACAGGACGAAAAGACTTACTGACCGTCCTCCAACGATAATGGACATTGCTTCTACTTCATTGCACGTTTTCAAGCTCTTCGTTGGAAGACGGTCAGTAAGTCTTTTCGTCCTGATTTCTTTTTCTCTGAGGGGTTCAACTGATGATGACTCTGAGAAAAAACCCAAAAATCGTTTGAATCAGGATCTTAAGTCTAAACGATTTTTGAGTTCATCTTTTACTGAGTCTTTTACATCTTTTACATCCAAGACGTCCTAGTGACATAATATATTCTGTTCTAATAAATAACCTAATAAAAACAATTTACTTTAACTATGATTTAAAGGGCGCATTTTGAAAATCTAGACCTTTCCAAGGGTGGTTTACTTTGAGGTGTCCCATCATCCACCCGTGTCATCCCTATTCGTCACCAACCGGAAGGCCGGTTTCAATATTTCTGGAACCATTCTCGCGAAGAGCAAATTCTACGGAAACTCACTCTCTGCTATTATGGTCGGCCATTTGAAGTGAGAATTACATTTGAAATAGTGTACGTCTTTCTCTCCATCGAAAAGTACTGTAATGCGTTTCGTTTGCAAGAACAGTATTCAGAATCATTGTAAATTGCTCTGGATCAAACTACAAACACATCAGTATCAGAATGTTCGACGAATCTGGCATAATTCCTAAAATATCGTAGAAGTATGTGTTCAAAGTTGAACCGTGAGAATTTCTCAATCGAAATTTTTGTAGCACTCTTCTGTGGGAAAAACGAAAATTAGCTCCACTCGGTTGTTCATAATACCCAATCTAGATTGACCCTGCTGAACAGAGGAGAAAGCTATAAAGTGAGCCTTCCCTATGCAAACTGCAAGGGAATTATGATTGGAACAATGAGCATGGAATTGGCTGGACCAGTGAGTTCTCCCCTTATTTCTGATTTGCGTTGCAGTGCAGAGGGGCTAAATTCTAACCTTATTAACGAGCTCGGCTCAGGGTTTTCACTGTTGCCTGAACAAGTAATCACAAGTAACCACTAAATTAGTGCGGTAATGAAATAAAAATTCCATTTTGTAACAACTTTGCGAACTGTGGGTCTAACTATTCAGATTGGTTGGTTCAAAGTATATCGCGGAGGGTGCTGAGTAGCCTTCTCATTGAATCTAGTGCCTCGGAGAGAAACAAAAAATAGTTACAGTTCCAATTATCGTCTGTACACTAAACGACAGCTTGAAGCGAGATATATAACGTACTGCCTTTATGTATTCTGCAAGTTGCAACTAAACATCTTTCGTAATTGAAGATTGCAGGTAACGATTGAGTGCGAAAAAACCGGATACTCCTGTCAGCTCGACTTTCAACTGAAACCCTTTATGGGTGGCTCTATGAACAAGGTATTTATGATTATGGCTTTCCAACAACCTGAAGAAGACGATCAAATCGTTTCGTTAACAGATTCCGACCTTAACAAGGAGTTAATTTGTAGTTATATCTGAGACACATCAGCCTATTTTTTTATTCGGATCTAATCTGTTCTTTAGATTACCGGAAAGTTCAAGTACGGCAGAGAAGAACTAGCCACACTGGAGGGACAATGGGACGGAAAAATTATAATCAGAGAAAAGAAACAGGTGCGCTACTGAAAAAATCTGAAAACGTTACTATGAAGCGAGCAGATTGTTTTCGAAAATCTCAATGATCTGTTGTAATCCACTCGATTGGGCTTGTGGACCAGGCACAAAAGATAAAGTTAAAAATGTTTTGTAGTATTATCCTCAGATGGAAAGTCGAGGGACTACTACACCCTAAAAGTTAATTTCGGGTGATCGAGTAAGCGCTGGCCCAAAAGGCCCTGAAGGGTCGCGAATCTGATATCGACCATGCTTTTTTTGTTTCTAATTTAAAACTGTGCTGCGCTACTCTACGTCTTCTTGTATTATTATGTACGCTGGGGCTAGCAAGAACAAGAAACTAACCTCGCCTACCCCGACTAGTAGGGTTATTTCGGCTGAAAATCATGTGCCAAAAAAAATCATTCAGGCCCGTGACTTTTCACTTATTCAGCACATCAGCATTCTCGAACCAATACCGAAAAAAGAGAGAGATCTGACTACGAATCGAATATTTTATTCGTAACGACGTACGGTTCAATTAATAGAACTCATCTTATTGTATTTCTCGAAACGTGTTCTGTGTGTCTTTCTGCACCAAATTTCCGCTCAGGAGATGTGAGCGAAAATTGCGCCCCTAACTGTGGGAGGTTTTGGATTCAGTTAACCATAACTGTAAATAGTATACATCCCTGTGTTGTTATGCTATGACTACATATCTAATTAATCCAGTTCAGGTGGTCGAGACTGTGTTGTGGGATCCAACGCCGGAAGTAATTGCACTTCGACTTCCTCGATACGAAATTGATTCTGAAGCGCAAGATGAATTCGAGTCTAAAAAGTGAGTGTTTTCCATGCCACTTAAGATAATTTTCACAGATTCTTTAAAATTTTCATTTCGTTGTGCAACGTATTCTCGAAATGTGTTTCGTATCGCATACTCTGGTCGACAATAGCTGCACTTCTTTGTTGTACAGAGGTTTTTAACACAGAAAGAGAAAATTCAAATTTTTTCAAGGCCAGGAATTTTCCAAACTTGATTCATCAGACAAGTAGTCTGGATTAGCCTAATTTAATTGTTCTTCTACTCAATTTGATAGTACTGTTTCTCCAGATTGTGGTCGAAAGTGACGGCCGCCATCACAGAGGAGGATCAGTACAAGGCAACCGCGGAGAAAACGGTCCTCGAGGAAGACCAACGGAATCGCGCGAAAAGCAACGTGGCACACAAAACGAAATACTTCAAGAAACATGGAGACCAGTATGAATACATACACGCCGAGTGAGTATCAATGCGGTTTCATTGTTCCTACCTCTTGAAATAACTTCAATTTTGGAGGAGATCAGCAGACTTTCCATAGATAGCCATGAAACAGTGGAAAATTCAAGTTTTGATGAACTCTCTTCGTTTTTGGCTCGTATGTAACTCACTTCTCAATTTTTTGACAGGCCACGTAAATTATTAATGTCTACTAATTACGGCATCGATTTTGTCTACGAAACTCCGCGGCGACTCGCCGGCGACTCATACTGGAGAGTCATCGAATCACTACTCCTATTCTTTCACGAAATAGTTTTAATTCAATTGATTGACATGGTAATATGTTTGTGTCCAATGAACAATTGTTGTTTTATCAGGTATCGTCCCTGGGATGCGCACAACGATTTGGAGCAGATTGAAAACAACTATGTGATCAAAACAAAATGTCGTGTGAAGAGATCTTCAGATAGAAATGTGCCGAAACGAACCAGCCAGAGTGAGGTGAGAACTGAGATTCGAGAAGAACCACTGTCTTGCATGGAACGACCGCAGACCATCTAAGCAGATCATATCAGTGGCCGTAGTATCTGAGCCCAACTAGCCGGATAAGCTATTTGAACCAATCCTAAATAGTGTTATACGGATTACTCAATCAATTGTTTGGATAATTGATCTGCCCGTGTGTGAAAATCAAATGAGTTGACGACGTTACGAAAATCGCTACAACGCCGATAGCTGTAGCAAACCCTTCAAACGAGATTAACCATTTACCACGTTACATTTCTTATGGGAGCAATGAACTCTTATCAGAAGTTTGTGACATTTCTCTCGTGAGGTTTAGCAATCGCTTCCAGTAAGTAGTTAAAATCCGTACATGTTGTACGATCCTGCTCTGTTTGTGGATTAATCAGCCTTCGAGTCGCAATAAAACACTTATGATCGGTGGATACCAAACTACAACGCACAAATTCGCTCATTCGCCAATTGCTGTATTATTCGTTCTATACCGCCTCAGATACCATTATTCTGTTTTCAGGCTGCGTCGGCGGAATCATCAGAAACGGAGGAAGACAACGAGAAACCATTGAGGAAGAAGAAAGATACGATGGCTTTTGAAATGCAAGCGAAGCAAATTGACGAAATCATTAAGGTGACATACAGTCCTTCTCCAGCCTACCAAGACTAGTACAGAACTCTGAACACTTTTCCTTTGGGTTATCGGAAAGGTTACCGAATTTCGCACTCTGAACTTAGTTTCCTCCACGAAAATGCTGGAAAATATTATTTGACATAGTGGAGGTTTGAATCAAAGAACAAACTATGGGAGGTTTGAATGCGTGCGCTAGGAGTGTCACTAGGTAAAGTATGAACCATGTTTAGAACACAAGGTGATGGAAGGTGTCTTCGGTTAGAAACATATTCACACCGTACCAACAATCTGTCGAAGACCGACACTCATAAGCGGATTTTCGCTCGAAGTAACCAAAAAAAGCACCGATTAAGTTATCTTTGTGATACTTCCAAACTTGATGAGAATCTTCAGTATGAAGTAGTATTCCATTACCAGTTAAACCATCTCGCTCGAATCTTACTTTTTCGTTCAGCGGTTTTCTCACTCCACGGAGATCGCATCAAGACGATTGGAGGGCTCGTTCGAACGAATAATTGGAGAAACGCTTCCCTCCACACAGTCAATTATTATATTCTTCTCTGTACTCACTGTTCTACAAGCCATTCTCTTTTCATACTTAACGGCCAAGTGATTGTAAACTGTTAGCATAGTACTAGACTATGCTATTAGATTATGCTATGATGTTACTAACAAGTTAAAAATGGTGCCAATCCAAGCAAAGAGTTACAATAAATCACATAGATACTGGTTACTCATGATTCAGTAACGTTTAGTTTTCCATCATAAAAAAGTACTATATTTTTTATCAAACAGTTAAACCAACAGTGTCGGATAGTTAATGGTTACCACGAAAAATATAGATTTACATTTGTCAATATACATAAACGCTGTTACTCCGGTGCTTCAGAAGGGCAAAGTACAAGCTTTCACTCGTCTATAATAACGAGTTAACAGTGATAATAACGTTGATATTCTCCATGTTTCCGATCCGGTAAACTTGTCGAACGGTTTTTTTGTCGGTACAAATCATTCCCATCAATTTTAACGTCTTCTACTGGTAGAATTTATGATGAAACAATCTTTGTATTGGTTTGCTTTGAACTACTATATAGCATATTCTGCTTGGTCTTCCCAAAAAGTAAAGATTTCTATACTTCGTGTGTCGTACCTCACTGTTAGTTCTGCAAGTGATGTGGATGTAATTTGGATTTCACAGCAAGAACGAGCAAGAAATGATTACTGTTCTGTTCAACAGGTGTATATTGTATATGCTATATGGATCGACTTCAAAGCTGGGAATGATTTTCATACATTTATTAAATCATGAACCTGACATTGACAACATTGAGCAATGAACAGTTGGAATAATCAATAGTTATAGTTTGTGTTGCTTTGTCGGGCACTTTTCTCTCATAGTGTTCATGTGCTGCACCAACTGGGAGAATGTGGAGGACACAAACACACGCGAGCCATCCCCGGCGATCGTCTGCAACATTTTCAGATCATTGGCAATGAATGGCTCATGTCACGTTCTAGTGTCTGAGTTGTGTTTTACACATTTCACGTACCTGTGTTTCAGCTAGCAGATGTGAGATAGAAATCTATCCGAACTCGTTTGAAGTTTATACTAACTTCTTATGGGAACCTAATCAACATTTCATCATCATCTTCCGACCACAAAAACAGTGACGTGCACAAATACAATTATGATATTATTAAACTAATAACCGACTGGAAGTTTTACAATTAGACTGTGAAAGCTCTAGAACATAAAATTAAATTATAAAATTGAATACCAACACCTGTTATCCAATGATTATCTGCTTCGAACGTGTGGGGGAAAACATCATAAATCATGATCTAGCCATCTTTTTCTGATGTTTCTCCACGATTTGCGAAAACGATCAGTCCCCTCTACAACAATATAACTTATCAGAAAAGTATTCTCACGTTTAGCTCCTTCATGTTCACTCGGCCTGCCGACCCCTCCACTCCAACAGCAAAAATAGTCACACCCGATCCCCGTAGAAGTAGTGATGCTGAATTGTTTGGAGTGAATATTGAAAGAAGATAGGAAAACGGGCAGCAGAGTAGATTTTATTCATCCAGCTAATCTTGACGGTAAAATTTTTCATGAAACCATACAGGTTCGAGATCGGGGTTTCTGTTCAAAAGTGATTGTTTTATCTCCTCAGTACAACTACAGCTCAAATATATTACGGTGGATCATAATGCCCAAATAATCGTCAAACGCCCGAGGACCGGATAATATACTAATATCGGATAGGTTGGAGAAAAACTTAGATTTTTATGAGTATACTAGAATCGAAAATAGACTATTCACGAGAAGCGTAAAGAAAAACAGCTGTAGTAGTCTTCGGGGGCAGTAGTCAGTCTTACGCACAGTCTATTCCTAATGCATTTCTCAAGTTCCATGTGAACAGTGTTTAAGTGAACAGAAATATAGTTAGTGTCAGATAAGAGAATGCCAAAACTGTCTGACGCTCTGTGTGTGTAGTTCGCCCCTCCGTGTTCATGTCACAATATGCCACTTCTTATGTGTATTCAAATCAAACTACAATTGCGATATGGTCAGTCTGAGCATGGTTACCATCGGATGGATCCTCCATACTGAATCCGTCTGTGAATACGATTACGATAGGATTCGCTCCGGAACGACGAGCTCCATTCGACTTAAACAAGAACATGAAAATTTGTAGGAAAACTAGAAGAGTGGAATGTATTTGAGAGCATGCTATTTTAAGCTAAGCTTGTTATTGAGATCGCTGTCAATGTCAAACACAGCAAAATCTAAACATTAGTGCATCATTGCTCAGAGTACAAACTACAACCATATGAGATACCGTTTTGTATTAACCAGTTTTGTAGTAAAATATGAAGAAGGGATATGCATTATCTGAGCAGCAAGATATCCCCCATCTCATTCTTCACGTCTCAGAAGAAAACCTAAGTAGTGTTGACATGTCGTCATTTTTGGTGTGAAATGCAGCGTTTGTCCTTGTAACGGTTTGTCCGACCCTGTGCTATAATCCTGTCATGCTTCCTAGCTACCTGCAACAAGTCGGCTGCTTTCATCAGTGCTTCATTGGTAAACGTCGTGCCTCCCATGAAAGCCGTAGAAGCTATGAGCTTCTTCAAAGCTGCACCATCGTATTCACTTCTGAAAAATCGCCCCCCTTCAAGAAAAGTCTCAGGAAAGGAATTGGCAAATGAGATATCTATAAGGATTTTATTACCAACTATTCGAAACTAACGTGAAGTTCACAAGAACCCGAGAGTGATGTCGGCTGGCATACTTCACAACTGCAACCTGTAAATATAGTAAATTCACCACACGGACGGTGCTATATATATCGTTGGTATATGGAATATGGTGTGAATCAGCAATTTCACAACTAATGTGAGACAATTGTAAACAAAACTATTGATATTACCTGCGTGTCTTGCGGTCCAAGTACAAAACTATCAATGAGCTGATTCGCCAGTCTCAGCTGGAGGACGAATTGTGAATACAGAGAACCGGAGGCGTCAAACAGGAAAATAACGTCGTTTTGACACCGTGTTCCTGCAATCCAACGTATACAAGGATGCCTATTCTAATGTAATCAAACCACATCTTCTCCTATTCTAATCAAAGTAAGACTTTTTTGGCTTGTGCTACATGTTGACATGCTTTCGGCTTTCAGGAATGGGTTACGTTGGCTCGAATAAATAAGACGACCAATTTCAAACTTTTCACAAAATATGGCTGTTTCACCGATTTGCAGCACTTTCTGTGAATTAAATGGAAAAAAATCAGGTTTCTCATGTATTACGCGATTTTCTGTGAAATTGCACCCCATTCTAACAATATCAATATTGGCGGATTTCACGCTATCGGGCCAAATCTGGAAGAATATAGAGAGAGAATTTCAATACGAAATATTCATTGCTTGAATCATTGAAATTTTCAATTGAAATTTCTACTATAGATTTTTTGAACAGGAAATATTCATAATAGAGAATTCTTATTCTATGGTAATCAGTGGTTTGCAGCAAAACTTGTTACCACCGGAATCGAAACTGCGACCTTGCGGTTATCAAGTGAGCACCACTGCGCCACGAGAGCACATATCAGGGGAGACAACTGCGTTATACCGGGTAATTGATGCCGCATTGACTGGTATATGAAGCTTCCTATCTCTCCAAAGAAATGTGTCACAATAGCGCAGCGGCTAGTGGGTCGGACTACAAAACTGAGGTCGCAGGTTCCAATCCTTTCCAGGAATACTTTGTTCACATACTTCGCTAATACAAACTATGAATATTTCGTATTGAAATTATTCATAGTTAAAGGTGAAACTATATTTGTGTATAATTATTCTGGTTAAGAAATATTTCAATTGAAATTATTCATAATGGAAAATTTCAATACGAATTTTCCAAATGAGTTTCTCTCACTAATAATTTGAATTGCTATTCTCTATGAGTACCAAACACGCTGTCCTCATAGAAAATTTGAAGAAATGCCTCAAATCGTGTTTTCCTCTTAAATTGTAGTCACTATATTTGTCTCACAGAAAGTGCTGTAAATCTGTGAAAAAGCCCAATTTTGTGAAAAGTTTGAAATTCGTCGTCTTATATCGATACCCAGCCTGCCTCTCTCACTTCACATATTAGTTCGTTCGATTTGTATCGCGGCGGACGTGTGAGCAAAGGTAAGGAGTGTATGTTAGAAGAGACGCAGGCTCTTATCTGAATGCCGGGATGTTCTCGATAGGTGTGACTAGATATGACGTTGTCCCATATCGCCGTTAACTGTTCATTCAGTCAAGTACTCAAACTACGATAGTATACTCTACGGAAAAAGAAGGTTAACTCACCAGTCTCACCCACCATTCGAGCTTGGACACCTGAATTTACCAAGTTAACACTTGTTGATAACAGATCTTCTATTTAACTCACATCTAAATTTCGCCCAGGTTCCACTTTTTCTCGTTCTGTTCGTCTCCTTCCCAAACTTTTGTTTTTCAGAAAACTTTGCAAGAAGTGATAATAATGATGAAAATGATTAGTTACTTCAATCCCAAGTTGCTTCATAAATGACTTGTTGAAGGTTTACCATTGTCCGTGCTCTCTTGATTTTCTTCGCTACTTGGTTCCACTTGTTTGAGAGCTGAAAATGTTCAAGAATGAAAAAATACTTCAAGGGTAGTGGTTTCTTTTTATAGCTTGTATCCAAATTTTAGCCCAAAATTTAATTAATTAGTATTCAAACTTCTCTGCGCGAAAAACAGTTCAAGAATCCTTGTAACTAGAGTTTTATTTTTTTTCATTTCGGCGACGAGGGAACGGGTTGAAAATTATGGGATGGGACGGTTAGATTGTTTCAAGTTGTGGATGGTTGACTTTTGTCAAACTCTCAGATCGTTCGGCGGTTTATCACGTGTGTAGTTAAGTCATTAGTACACAGAACAACAGCCACATCAACTCACTTGGTTGTCTTTTCACGGTTTCGTCCACTGTTTCCAGTTGAACATTCGGAATCAAGTGTCTGCCTTCCCTATCAGTTCCTTCAGTGGAAGATTTTGTTGTCGTTTCCTTCACAATCTATAAAAAACGTGAGTTTATTTCAGGATTTAGCTTTCTATAAACTATTCTCGAAATTTTAATTTGTTAGTTCATTCATATTTTGGCTGAAAATGGATAACGACAACAGAATTCGACGGTTTTCATCGTGCGCAGTGCGGAGCGTTGCACAGATTAGTTTTTGTTCCGAGGTCTGCAGACATTCCAACACAGTTTTTTTTTTGAATTTTCCTCCATAGTTCCTCGACCATTTTTCTAGATATTTGCATCAGTTAGTGAAAGGACACACGTCTACAAGACACGTTCCAAGTCAAAGTGGTTGAGACGAGTTGGAGGGTCAAACGTCCCGCAAAAATGGCTTCCTTGCGGGGCGGCGGCGACAGAAATGTCCGCTCCCTTAATCTGGGCATAGTTTTGCTCAAACTAAACTAATTCGAAAAGTTCTCACACTGTTGCAAAGCTAGAAAGGAAGTTAGGGTATACGTATTTTTCTGATGTGTCTGAAATGTGACTATTGAGTGTGCAAGGGGCCTGAAACAAAAACTGCTGGATAGACCTGTTTTTCGAAAATAAAAATGAAAGAAGAGTTTCACGTGTAGTAAGAAATAGCATCCCAGCGAAAAAAGAACTCATAAAAAGCGGGTACAGCTTATCACTCCCATTCACAAGCCTGGATGGCGAATTGATAGACGCTCTATTCACGTATGGTAAACGAAGGTTCGATTCCGGCCTGGAGCACACAATTTGCTCTCACTTAAACGAAGTTTCTTAATTACGTCATTTGTTCTCAATTAGCGCTTGAAAACTCTAATTTTTCAGAAATAACATTCCTAGTTTGTCTTCTAACAAAATAGCATTTTCATGCTAATTACATTCACTTCGTAACTATAGGAAAAGAGTTCAATAAGTATACAAAACGAGTGTAAAGAAAGTAAACATTAGTTCTGGATCGAACTTGTACAAGAAGTATAATAGAAGTCCAATAAACATATTTTGAGGAAAAGGCTGATCTCGCTTTTCTTGAAAACAACAGAGAATGAGCTAGATCAGTGTGCGTTGCAGAGGTTTCCTTCTCGGTAACAAAAAGTTCAGTACCTTTTTTTGTGAAATTATAAACCGAGCGAGATTAGCCTTTTCCTCAAAATATGTTAATTGGACTTCTTTTATATTTCAAGTTTCCAAAATTGATCTTTACTTTCTTCACACTCGTTTTTTATACTAATTGACTATGTGGTTCCCAACGTTCCTACTGATACTGTTTCAGTACGTACTCGATCTTTTCAAATACTGTTTTTTGTTTATAAAAATACAATTTTGTCTTGAATACTTTCCAACAGTTATTGTAATAGGGAAACAGAATCGATTGTAAAAGTTCCATAGTTCCCGATAGCGTGCTTGGAAAAGGATTTTAGAAGCTATTGTTTTGTTCTTCAAAACTTTTCATGCCTGTGTGTACATTATTTACCTCTCCACCTTCAGGTCCACCATTGGGTGCGTCTTTTCCACAAGATTTAATCTGACGGAGAAGTTGTGCGTAGGAGGTTTGGCCAAAAAAAACTCGCTCAGCAGCTCCCGAAATCAATTCCAGCTCCTCCCTTGAAGAACAGAATGAACATTTTTAATCAAAGAAAGGTCACCAGAAAAAACTAGCAATCGCTGTACCAGACGTTCAATCGGACAAAAGAGTTCAATTTCGATTTTTATGGTTCCTGGAGTAGTAACTTTCGTATATGAATTGAATATGGCTAGGACCCACTTCACATACGACTCTCCCACGCTCACAGAGAACACCCTCACGTTTTCCATGTCATGTAGTCTTTTTGCTGCTCCGCCGATAAGGTCGAAACTGAAAAGACATAATAATGAACACTCAATATAGTTAGCACTAGAGGAACAACGAGATTGGAACGTATAACCCACGTTTTAGGAAAGTAACAAAGTATTTTCTAGGTAAACAAAACACTGGTGTGCCGATGCTGAGCGGTACTCATAATTTCTAGTATCTTTGGAGATCAAACAGCAGACATCATCACGCATTATGGTTGACGTTACACTGTATAATTACTGGCCAAACCAAAATTTGGCCGTAAAACAATTTTTCTGTTTCCCATCGAAATAATGAATGAAGAATGAGAACTAATGATTAAGAACAGTTATTATATGGGACAGAATAGTTCACCTATAACCGTCCGTAAGCACAACAACACTTGTCTGCACATCAGTTCTCCGGTTCTTCAGGGAACTTCTTGTGAAGTTCAAAGCGGCGCCAGTTGCTGTTATTCCTGACAAAAACGGCAGCTCTGAAAGTAGGAAAACTCTAACGCTTCGAGTGGAAAACATTCCAAGAAGTTCAAATCACCTCAACTTTGTGCAGAGTTAATACCACGAATGTATATAGAAACAGAAGCATGATGTTATTCGAGAACTCATTGGCTAGTTAAATATGTCAGAGTTCATGATTGTGCAATGGAAAAGTGCCATCACGTTCAACGTCACTACTCCAGTGTCTTTTAGTGTGAATGCGTATTCCCACAAACTCTCACTTTTGATTCGTTGAAACAACTTTTCACTGTCTTTTATCTCTCCCAGTCTGATTTTGTCGCTGTGTCGGGTCGGACCGCCGAAGATGACTACTCCCACACGGTCTTCCTTATCCGAAATAGTCAGTCCTTCAATCACCTAAAGTGAAGTAAGATTTCCGCGACAGATCATTCAGGAACAATAGCATTGTATGAATGCGGTTCAGCTGTTTTGCATCATTCTAAGAAAAACTTTTAAAAAAATTCACTGATATGAGTGAGCGAAACCTTTGGTGCAATGAGCTGGTTGGCTGCGTTCCCTCTTTGCGAAACGAGTGAGCACGGTGTATGTTCTCCCGCTTTCTTTGCAGTTTAATGGTTTAGCTTTAAGGTCACAATTGGTGATTATTGCATTCAGCTTGAACTACAACTCAGCGTTGGAAATTTTCATGATCTAGAAAAATGGCCATCAACAAATAACATGATTTCAAACAAAAATCATTTTCACAAGAAGTAAGAGACTAATTCAAACTTCTAGAAACCTTGAGAAGGTACTGTTTCACATCTCCAAATATATTCTTGAATGACCCGGACGAATCGACCACGAACAAAACATCAGATGGACAAGCTAAAATCGAGTAAATTAAAGCAACCTTTTCGCCAAACGTTTTTTTTTTAGTTTTTTTTTTTCAAATTTACCATCATTCAACCCAAAACTACTCGAAAACATGACATGCCCAATGTCGATCCGCGACTGTGCCCTTGAGTGTTAAGTGCCCGTGTGGAACTATTCCAAGCAAAACTACATAGAATTCTGGTTTGAACTAAAATAAGAGAAGTTTGACTGAAAATATTAATCAATTTTTGAAAATTCATTTCCTAAGCACGAAAATTACGGTTCGAGCTGTTTTCAGCCAATTGTATTTTTTGAGATTCTGACAAAACGGTACCTCCAAATAAACATTCCTTTATTCTATGATTGGGCGTCATAGTTCACCGTGAAGCTATTCGGCAGTTGATACGGTATTGAACGGTTGTGATAACTAGTTTGTGATAACTGGCAAACTGACCTATATTGTCATTCTTCGCCAATTCACTCATCTCTTCTGCCAGTGCACGGAAATCCTGCTTCTGAAACGTTCTCTCTCAAATGTCAGTTCAAATGAAATTCAACTCTTTTTTTTATTATCTATTCGGCGCACTCACAAATTTGTATTTTCATTCACCCATCTGGCACCGTAGCGAAGTCGTGAAAGTGGTGAGCTCACCCTGATTGAGCACCTGGTCACAGTCTGGTCACATAGTTGCCAACTTTCCGTGCTTAAGCATAGTGGGGGTTATCCCAATCTGGGTCAGGTAGTGTCGAGACCGTTCCGCTCGGAGCTGACCTTTTCACGAGACTTTGCTACGGTGCCCGGTAAGCAGAATACAAGTCACACTACTTTTCTGTTATCAGTTTCCCGAGGTTCACACTCGGACTAGAGCTCTTTCTTTATTTTGTGTATTGCTCTTCCGTTCTCTCCCTATTTATCACCGCACACGGTGATGACCTACAATCTGCCCTTAGATAACGTAACCTAGATTATAGTTAATGTGTTCGTGCCCGATAAAACAGTCAGCAAGGTGTATGTAGTGTATGAGGGACATCAGAAAAAAACCTGCAACAACAAACTATAACTTCGAAGTTCTTTTTAGCGCTTTCCATGACTATGCACAGCTGACCACTCCAATGCAGCAAAGCTGATTCGATCCGCTTGAATTGTTAGTAGGGATACTCTAGAGCGTCCCTTCTATTTATACCTTATCGACTTTGTCCTTTTTCTCCATTTTCGGGGCTACAACAGTTTTAGTTGATGTTTCCGTGTTGGCCGAACTTTGCAGAGTGGGTTCGTCGACAGAGGGAATATAGGATGGTGGCGAAATAGAAGAAGTTTCCTCATTCTCTCCATACTGTGCACTCACCTGGAATGAGGTTGGCGGTACATTCGTTAACTCGAAAGAGCACTCAATACTTTATTAGTAGTTCGATGACAGCGAAGTGTCGTCGTTTGTCAAAGTTTGTGCTGTGTGAGGGCAGAATAGACTATAACCTGGGTAGCTTCATACCTGATACGTTGTTATCAGTCTATTATAGTAGTAAAATGGTTGAAAACTCACAGAGAGGCAGAGACAGATTAGCGAGGCAGTCCACCGAACCATGGCCTATAATCAATAGAAAGTTGTTGCAAGTTTGCCGTAATTAGTGATGATATCATTCGATTTCTCTCTAATGGGTCAAGTTGGCACCCTAATTTGAGACCTTGAACTGACAAGTTTCAATGTGTCGTGGAATTGAGCCAATCTCAGAGTTAAATAGAAAAAGTGTCTGTCAAAGTACAATTGCAGAACGGAAGCATTGTCCGCTGAATGTTCTGCTATGTGACGCACACGGGAAGGCATACTGTTTGCATGTTTGCGAAACAAAGTCGCAACTTTTATCATCTAGTTCGTTAGAAGTTTTCTCACAAGATGAAACAGTCACAAAAATCATTTTAGTCTAGAGACATTTCAGACGTAGTATACAGCTAATCATTATATACGGAAAGAATTAATCTAAGCTTTCGAAGACACTATTATACTATTAAAAAGGGTTTGACACAGGAGTATAAATCAGCAAGCAACTCCTCGTAACACTATTATATATTGTAGCTATGTTGATGCTTAACATGCTAGAACAAGAAATTAAGTTATTTAACAATGTTGTAAATATGATGAAACAGCGATTAGTTTCCTGGTGTAATTTAATTTAACAGGAAACTGGGCGGTAATTATAATTGTAAGTAAAACTAGTATCGGTGAAAGCTGGAGTGAAACAAACGTGACAAATCAACACAAAAAACTAGTTGGGGAATTGAAAAATAACAAAACTTACGATTGAAGACGACATTGATATGTCAGGTGAGAACGCCAAGATTACAGTAAAGTGGAGTTTTATGAGTTTTGGGGAGAATTTATAGAAATCAGTCTGGGAAGAAAATTGTCATTACTCAATTGCTCTCTTTACTGTTTGCGTGTAGTTTGAATATCGCCGGGGGCTGTTCACAAAACTTTTGCTGTGTTTGAGATAAATGCATCACCGAACTGAACTTATACCTTATATAATCCGATGCAAGCACCTGTGGACATCCACCGTATACCATCATTCTTCCAGAACCCAGTTTCATAATGTTTAGATAGACTTTCTCGTATAAAGTTGATCACGCTCCAGTAAGGATGGAGAGTTGTTCATAGGTGGTGACCGAAGCGTCGTTGTAGTTTTATCTCGATACACGCCCCATTTGATACGGCGATTAGCAACGGTACCAAACTACAACCGCAGCGAGATACATACATCGTATATGGCTTTGGAGAACCCTATACAATCTGGAAGCTCTCGAAAAGTCCACTTCTCAAAGACGGCCGAGAAGTGTCGGGTGCATACTGTGTTCGAAGGCGATCCGGAAAGGTTTCTCTAGTAGTGACTGTGACTCTTGAAGAGATACACTTTTCAAATATTGTCATACCGTACTTTGATGTGAAGCGACTACAATTTACGTACGCGATACCAGTTTCCATTGAAAATTAAATTAAACAGTTGTTTAGTCCTTATTTGCGCCGATACTTTATGAGGGGTGCCCCATTTATGAGTTATCTGTTCAACTAAAGGCTTACTGGCATGACAGTAACTACACCAAAAAGGTGGCGAACTCACTCGGAACCCAGTACTTTACGAACCGAACCGCGAACCGGTCACTGAAGAAGATTCGAACCGACCTAAGCGACATTCTCAACCCACCGGTTCACAGTGAAAGATTTGAACCGAACGGACACCAATCACGAATCAAACAAACAAGTCGTAACAAGGTGAAATGAGTGGATTCCGGTTTGGTGGTTCGGTCGGTTCGGTTCTTCTGTGACCGGCTCGGGAAGGACACAGTTCTCCAGTGAATTGGCCAAAAAAGGTTGCCATCTAACTTCAACACGCCGAGGGAGAGAGAGAGAGAGAGAGAGAGAGAGAGAGAGAGAGAGAGAGAGAGAGAGAGAGAGAGTCGAGAGAAAGAAAGAGTGGGACAGATATTTGCGAATTCTGCATTTCCTCATTGATACGCCAATATTACACCACCAGTATAACATGAATTTTCGATTGCACTTACTAATCAAATCAATTTTCTTTGTTTTTTGAAACAAAGAGCAAAAAAATTGTCTATATTAATAGAGAAGTATTAGTCCGATTTTTGCCCTTTCTTAATGTCTTAAAAACATTCACGACAATTTACGAACGAATAAGTCTTACACTTCCCTCGAGCTTACGCTCAGCTAGCCAGTGTGCATTTGTACAAGCTGAAAGAGCAGGATCACTTGGATTTCTGAATCAGAAAACTGACGATAACAAAAAACTAATGAATAATATTTATTGTTCTAAATAAGTTAAAGGTGAGTTAACAAGAGGATAATATGTACAGATTATGAGATCAGCAATAAAAAGACTAGTTTGACTTGTTTTAAATATACAGGGCAACAACAAACAGTATGGGGTAATCACAACCTAATTCTGGTAAATATAAACAAATGAAAGTAAAAGCAACAACTGAACTGATATAATGAGAAGTGATAAATGGTAATACCTACATAGTATTCCGTATCAGAGGATGAAACGAGAGCAATATATAAAACTAGGGCGTACAATTCGACCGTTAACTGACTGAAGATCATATGTTCCGAGCTGGCGCTTCGGGCATATCTGCGCTGAATTCAAAAGTCAGAATGGGTCGTTTTGGATTATCCGATAAGAGGTCTGAAAACAATGTTACATTGCTTACACGAAAACGGCAACTGGTCAATTTGACTATGACAAATTGTCAAAACTCCATAATCAAAATTCTTGCCGGGACTTGCGGATTGACCTATTCACGTATCTCGCCGCACACCGCGATGTTTCCAGAGTTGAAAAATCACACAAACAATGTTGATAAGCCTGGTTTGTAGGTAAAGGTAGAACGAAACCGATTGTTATTCAGTTTTGTACTTCCGATGAACGTTATAGTTTACCACATATTTTTGTAAACAACTCATTCTGTTTGTCGCTTTGATATTACCATTAGTCACTAGTAGTACATCCACCTGCTAACCAGTTGGGTAGTTTTTTGACTAGTCAGAAATCTTTCAGGGCACTCTATTAGAATCAAAGTATGTAAACAATGAGAATGTTTGTAAAAAAAAGTCAGCAAAAATACCTTGTAAAATACTGGTCCAAGGTAATGTGACATAGGTGAGATATGCGTTCAACGGGGTGCACTCGGCCCGCTTCTTCTCGCGAAGCCAATGCCATGCCTGGCCGAACCCTCGCACAGACCACAGACGGGATAAAACACCTTCATCCAACTCTGAAACAAATAGCACAACTATACTTCACAAAGATGAATGCATATGTGTGACTGAACCATGGTTCGAACAATTACAATTGTATTAAATAAAGAGCAGCAGGAAATGCGGATGTTTTTCAGTTTCGGTAAACAGCACTGAACCATTTCGGACTCTTTTTCAGATGATGCTCGGAGACGGGACATCGCCTGTTCGGATAAATTTTATGATGGTGGTCTCGAGAGGTCGTGGGAATATGAAAAAAACAGCGGTAAACCCCTCGGAGGCTATCATAATGCTACCACGTTACATTCTTTCCCTTTTGAACTCCCTCTCAAAGAGGCAAGCTAACCAGTAAGTCGGGTGGTTGAGTCACAATGTATACATAAAGAACTAACATGTATACCGTCCATGAATGATTAATAGCGATAAAGTTCTAACCATCATCAAGATTGTTTCCTTCCACTTCTGGATATTGATTCATGCTGTCAGTCTCACTCTGCCACCTTCTTCCTCTCGCACTCTGAAAATCCAACTGCTACTTCGGGACCATCTCCAACATTGAAAAGAAGCCAATTTTAGTGGGAATAGGTGAAATGTCCCGAATTTCTAATATTGGGTCGGAATCTCAACTGTGAACTGAAATTCAGCTTCGCGGGGTCGAGTAAAGATGGAACAGTTTTAAATGTTATCACAATGTCCTTATACGATAGATAGTATCTCGTCTAGATGAACTTCTTATTTTCTACTAGACAGTGTTAACTACATAATTACAATCAATGACTGTACCTGGTGACCGGGAGTTGTCATTGGACGAGAGAAGAGCCGCGGGGTGGCCAGATTAGTCTCAGACATCCGCCGGCGATTCAGCGTTTGTTCCATCTAATCAGAAATGAGAATAAATTAATGCTCTCAATCTGCCGTGAGCTGTTCGAAGGAAACAACTGTAAAAAGTTATAGAAAGCTTAAAATTAAGATCCAAACCCTCACCCCAGCCAAATCCGAGAAGTCGATTGGATTCTCTCCGACCGGAGTGTCGAAACCGCAATTGGGAACACGAGCTACGGCCATCTCAGCGTATCCCTTAACAAAATACTGCAGAAAAACCAGAGACGTTGAAATGAAATACAATATTACTTGAGCACGACTCTGCTGAAAAACTTCGAACTCGAAAAGGTATAGAGTAGTCAAACACTCAGGAAACCAAACTGCACGAAAATAGAATGCATACTTGTTCACTTAAATAGCTTAAAAATTTGGCTTGCGAACTGCAGGTTTACCTTTCCTTGAGGACCTCGCATTCGCACAAATTCCTGTCTTCGTTCCCCCTGTCGAACCAAACGTTGAGCCCATTGCCAAGTGGATGACGCCTACAGCAGAACCACTTCAATACGCTTATTGAAAACAGAGCAACGACAATACTCTCTAAATAAAAAAGGTGACTAAACAGAACATCAACTATCTGCGTGTTCTATATACGAACGGGTTGTACTTTCGAAGAACTAAAATAAGAGTCCGGATTAACCATGAATGAATAACTTTTTCGCGAAGAATGGTTGCCGTTTTCACATTCTTTCTCTTCGTTTACGAATCTTCTTGAATGGAGTTCATCGCAGGGCAAGGCCGATAAGGTTTTTAACAAATCACCCAACTATTTCCGAGAGCAGGTTACAGCATAGAACTCTCCATCGCAGTCAAATTTGCGTGAACAATTATACCTTCGTGTCATACACTTGCTTCAAGATCTCGTATCGAATGGAGCCAAGAAACACAACGGCTTCTCTCGTCATTTGACGATCTCTGGCGACCAACTCCACACAAACGCACTCCCCATCCCGCACAACCACATCATTGAAAACCTGATAAGTAAGTACGTATGACACAATGGTGTACTCCTGAACCGGACGAAATGACAATAAAGGGTCGAGCATTGACTAACCCCTCTCATATGAGAGACTTTAGCCGTGTTAAGGTCCAAACATACTTAGAAAATTTACGTCCCGTCGCAGAGTAAGCTATGCGGGCTGTTTTTGAACTTTTGGACACAATATAAGTGGGCAGACTTATGAGGTACTTTATGCTTAACTAACCTAACTATCGGTAAACCTTATATCGAGAAAAACTATGTACAGTTTGACAAGAGTTCAACAGCCTCACACATTTTACAAGAGTTCAACAGCTTTACACACACTTTACACTTATCCTTCACAACATATCCTAGCCCTCGGCTACATTCTTAATTTGGGGGAGCTAAGTTCTACAATAAAAATTGGCAATACCTCTTCGAATCCATCGATAGCAAAATACAGTTTTGGGTATGTTATTTCTTCATTTTCTCCTTTGCTATCCATTCTTCTTCGACTGGGAGATGGATACACCTGTAAAATATTAAGAATGATTGATGCTATTCACATTGTTACATACTAGATAATTACTTTTAAAGAATATTCATGTTCTTGAAACAATATTGCACCTCGTGCATTTGAGCACTCAGTTTTCTTCATTAGACGATTCGACCCTAATTTGCGATCGACATTCTTAAAAATATCTACTTGTTATAACCATCCACAAGTAGAGTTAATTTTTGGTCAATATCAAGTAATCCCCTTCGTAGAATAGTCACAGCTTAATGTCTGATTATAACTTATGTGCAAAAAATCATTAAATATTATCAACATTGTATTGAATTGAACAGAGTAACCAGCTCGGCCTTGATAATAATGGGAAGAATGAAGAATCTAAAGCTTGCAAAACCACTGGCGGACTGAAACACATTCACATTTGTTTCGATCCAAATAGACCAACTATAATACGAACACTAACCTTCTTTGAGTTCTTTCTTATTATTTGCAAATTGTGAGGACTTGTTTTGGTGCAGACAGCGCATGTTACATAGAAATCCAACTGAAAGAGAACATGCAATAAAAACTTCTCAACATATCAACGAATTATAGGTAAAACATGGACAACACACAATACACAAACGTATATTTGCCGCAATTAGGCTAGAGTAATATTCACCTAAATTAGAAACATCTCAATGGTGAGCTTAAATGGTAGAAATATGTCCGATTCCCGAAACACAAAAGAAGTGATGATTTACAAGAAGCAACATTATGAGCAAGAAATTCACCTGCTGTAGAATTAAGTTTAGTGAAAGAGTTTCCTCCCAGTTATAGGAGTTATCGCACGGTGTGGGCTGATTCTTGCTCTGTCGGCGAAAGACTTGCAGGAGACTCGACTGCTGGAAAATTCAAATTGGGCTAAGACCTCATGAACCCAACTTCCTTTTCCGTCCTAAAAAGCACTAACGTGAATATATTCATGCATAGAACTAGGCTTTATAGGTTTATAGGTTTATAGCTTGTCACTTTTGCATAGTTATGGGTAGGCTTTTATCCCAAAGCATGCAAAGATTGAAGGAAGGTTTTGTCTTTGTCGAAACTTTAAAAGTGCATTGATGCTTGGATATGGATAGTCAATACTCACATTCTGTCCTAAGTAGAAGGATGAATTCAGCTTTGTCTGATTAACGTACCAAATCATATCATCGGAATGAGCTGAAAAAGAAATTCTTGACAGAAAAAAATTATTCCACTCTCGATTTAGCCTTTTCATAGAGAAACTGGTTTTTCATTAGAGTAACATTTCACTAAACCACTTGATTACAGTGTGGTTGGTATTCAAACTTTAGATCTATGTGTACTGTGCTTTCTACGCCAAATAACAACGTGAGTAGTGAAAATAATACGAAAATAGCTATTCCTAACAAAATTAATTATAGGCCGGCAAACAGACACGGTGATTCTGTTTAGCAAAGATTGGTATGCGGGAAGAGTATGAATGAAAACGAAACGAGCGAACTCACCTTGACATTTCGTTCCTTCGCAGTAAGCGGTTCCTAATATGAATTCCATGAACAACTTCGCCCATTTCACCTCTTGGTTGTTAACCACAGTAAAATCGCCATCTGCAAAATTTTTAACCGATAACAATAAAAAGTGCACCATTTGATACAACCTTGACAACCTTGATACTAACACAATTTTTGAATGTCATGCTACAAAACAAACACTTCATTTATCTCTTGGTTTGTTTCCTCTATCTGGGTAACCAACCTCAAAGCAGGATAATACTTAAGTTCACCCACCAGTAAAGTGCGACTAAGATTAAATTATGGGAGTTTAGTTTAAAGTTCCAATTGTGAGAAAAACGAGTGATTTTATGGAGCATTCAAAAAAGTCGCCCTACATTTGCAATAGGGTACAAGTAATAGTACCACACACCACTCCTGATAACTCAAGATCGTCTTGAATCAGGATCGAAATTATTTCTTGCAATACGCACATAAATAATGCAAGAAAATAAGACAATACCAAGACCCGGAATGAAAATATTTTTCTTACCATTTTGTTTGAGAATAGGGACTCAGGGAATGAAGACGGGAGACGGCTGACCCTTTCTAAATGTTTCAATGGTCTTTTACATACTACATTCGCACTTTTTCATGCACCAGTTATGAACCTATACCGCAGAGCTTGAAGGAAAATACGCGTACCTGTACTGGGATTGGCGGCTTGTTTTCGCAACACTATGATCCGTTTAATCAGCTCTCCGACACAATAACAGTTTGGCTCTACGAAAAAAACAGAATATAAATGTTAAGCAAATATAAACACGATAAAGGTTTGTGATATATCACTGGCGAAAGTACAATGGACTGTAATTTAGCGACATTTTGCTTAGTAGTTACTTAATTGAAATAAAAAAATAGGTGTTGAAGAATTGCGAGAGTTATAGCCTGAATGTAATTATGTAGTGACACTGTCTAGTGAAAAATAAAAAGTTTATCTAGACGAGATAAGTTGTTCAAATAGCCGAAAAAGTTATGTAAAGGACTCTTTTTGCAATAATTTGATGAACATTGGTTTTTTTTTAACTATTTTGACGCAGCATCATACACTTTAGGTACATATCGAATAACGTGGTCCTCTCTGTAAAATAGCACTGCTGGTATTGCAAAATGTGAACAGCCTCTCTATTCTATGCAGGTTTTCATGTCTAACGTCTCTAAGTAACAAAAATAGTCTATGCACGATTATAATTTGTTCCCAATTTGAAGGTTCTACGCTATTTTGAGCAAATTTTGGGATAAGGACGGGATGTTCGTAAACGTAAGGCTGTACAACTAGAATGAACATTGAACTATCACCTGATTACAATAAGACATACATACCTAAGCTAGTTCCAGCTTCCAGTGTGCAATTTCTGGGAATGATGAGATCCCGAATAGTTGAACTGCTTGCCATTGATCAATGCATTCCTATCCTATAAAAAAGTTAATAAAACTTACTGGAGACAGCCGGTAATCTGATTACTTAATTTCCCGAAAAGAACCATGAAGTCAATAATACCCCATGAACAACACATAGAAAAACAAGATCATTTTTATTGATGTCAAAGCAGAAGAAAAATTTCAAAAAACTATCGTAACCAGGCACAGCGTTGCGAGACCCACCTCATTGCTTTTTCAGCTCCATGTATATGAATACTTTATTCCGTAGAAAAGTGAGTGGTAACAAAAAGGAAACAGAAAAATAAGACACAATAAGGGGAAAACACAACAATAAGAAACAGAACAGAATCGAATCTATATCGTTCACATCAAACAAAAACAAAACAATATATTATAGTATGGTCCATAACTTCTTCGAACACTGCAACAAAAAGGGAAAAATAAAGAGAGTGATTATTTTGAAGTGATGATGCAACAAAAAGAGAAGAAAAATTTCGCCAACTAGTTTCAAATTCCGTAACATATCTGAACTGAAAATCTGTGACTCGTGATCTATCGTGAACTAGTTAGCAAAATATGTTTCTCTTTTTGTTGCATCATCACTTCAAAATAATCACTCTCTTTATTTCTTTTTTTTGTTGCAGTGTTCCAAGAAGTTATGCAGTTCTTGAGTATCTCGTACAAATCAGTCCATTGTTGGCCCCCACTTTTTGATGAACTTTACACTTTCTACTTTCATGCAAATCGGTCAGCAGTGTTATCCTAAGTTACAAGACGTGAGAGAGCATACAAAATGAAGAGACGCAGACACATCCCAAAAGAAGTCTATAACTTTGACTAATCAGTTTTTTTTTTCAATTTTTTTTCGCTCCGCCAGGGCGGTATTAAATCCTCCCACAATTTTCAACAAAATCTGTGGAGTAGAAACCCAAAAACTTTTTTCTTGTCATGTATGTTCTTATGCATATTTGAGCCTTTTAGGGGGAAACTAAAAAAATGGAAGCGCGCATTTGCCGGACCAAAGACAAATCACGCACAATTTGCGTGATTATCTGTCGTTAGAGGGTCCAATAATATGCCGCTATAATTGACATCTTTGTTACAGAAGTGATGCCGAAAGTCACTTCCCAGGAACGTGCTGCTTTTCGTTGGGCACGACCAATCAGCTCCTTCTCCTCTATTTTCAGTTCTGTAAATAATTCATAAACCAAATTGTGCGACAGGCAAAATAGTCCCTTCCGATAAGAACACGTGTATTTCACTGATATCATATACCACTAACCTCTATAAACATTTGTTGCCACCGCACGACATATGTATAATGGCCTAGATGAGGCCTATTCGACACCAAAGGAAGTCACATGAAGCACGGATGAATCTCGCGATTCCCAAGGGCATTATTGACCCCTATTTATCATATGATGTGATGATTGGAATGAAAAGCTAAACCTATGCCTGCTACGGCACACACTGGAGCTCCAATCATGTTTAACGCTTTTTGAGTACGTAGTTGTGAATGCTTTGCAAACAGTCGTACGAGCCCTTATCAGATGCATGACTAGGCAGGCGTTTGGTATATGGAAATGAAGAGTCGACACACTATACTTATTTATCTACTTTCAGTTATACAGGTAGTTATGTTCATCGGTTGATGATTCTTTTCTTGTTTTGGTGGTGTTTTGTTGTGTTCTGTTCGGCATCTCCTGTGATGTCAAGAAATTGCGCGTATTCGCCAAGAATGACAAACTTTTCAGTTCGCTCAACTCACGCTGTGTGCAGTATAACATAACATCATCATGCAGTGTAATTTGAAACACTTTAACCCAAATCAGTAAACTCCAAATGTGCGGTAAATCTGACCTAAACCTACCGCCGTATTTTAATTTATATATAAACATACTTTGTAAGTTTAGTGGACCAGTTACTAACTATTTGTGGAAAGCCTGCGTTGTATTTCAATCAACGGTCCCGTATGTGTGAATTGTACTTATACATCCGCCTTCCAGCTTGGATCATGTGAAACGGCAGCGTCGGTGAACTTCACCGACATACAAATTCAATCTACGAATGCTCTTGGCGCCTTATGGAGTGGCGGTTGCGCGCAAGGAGACGTGGCCGTACAAATTTCTCCACAAGTCCTGACCAGAACGTAAGACTGAAAACATTTAGGTCATACCAAGTCAGACATTATTTCATTCAGAGGATTTTTTCTATTTCGTGTGTTTCTAAAATGGGACTCTTTCGCAATCAAAACCGACAAAAAAGTGCTTTTCCAGCTCGATTAACAACTCTGCTTTCCATCTCTAGTGGTACAACCGTTTTGGTTTTCACAAAGCTGGAGTAACCAGACGCAGCTACAACAGTCAATTCACGTGTCACATTGGAACGACCCCGACGTAGTTCGAAAAATATTTACCGCTCAATACAAAGAGAACGATAGCGCATGCGTCAACAAACGCACGATAGCATCAACAACAACAAACATCAACAAACATCAACAAACATCAACATCAACAAACATCAACAACAAACATCAACAAACGCAAGATGCATCAACAAACGCACGATAGCGCATCAAAGACTTTTTCGAGACTTTTCGAAAAGATTGATCAGGAAAAATATTGCTCAAAACTGAAAAAAAGTGTAGGTTTTCAACTGATTCTGTTCAGGTTCATGACGAGTACCACTCTCGATACCGTCTACCAAGCCGCTAATCAACAGATCGTGTCCTTTATCAACTCAACCTTCTTCACAATTCCTAATACATCGGTAATGTTTCATCAGAAGGTATAATTTGAAGGTGTATCGTGTATCCTTTTTGTGAGCTGCACAGCAACATATTTTCTGCTAGTTGGAATGCCTTGAATTTTTCTTCGTGCTGGAAGCCACCGTTCCAAAAAACCATCTCTGGCCGTGTTTGAATACAATGCTAACATCAATTCGACGACTCTTTTTTTAACCGTTTCGATTCATTTTATGGTCATCTACCCGACTTCTGACCAAGGACACTCTTTTATCTTTCACAGGATCTCCTGATACTAAGTGCTCCGATCGAATTGACATGCAAAGGCGTTGTTCTGAAGGACTATGTCGTGCTGCTAGTTCAATCTCCTACTTCGTGGTCGGCAAATGTTCACGTTTCTGCCATATCTTCAAACTACAACCTGTGAGAATCATGTGATTAAAATACTAGTTAGCAAACGGTGGTAAATTTTTCAGTTAGGACCAAAAGTTAGAGGTAGGTAATCAACACAACATTGCGCCCGCGTTAACTGGTTCCCTAACATTTTATTACATTTGTAGGTTTTGAAAACTTTGTTAAAAGTTACTATCCTCTCATCGCGTACCTTGCTTGACGTTCTATTCTCCTGCTGGAATTCAGTAACACTTGTGATTTGCAAGATTTCGTAACTGTTGAATAGCGTGAAGCATCCTTCTCAGAGATTCCTTCTTCAGTTGAACTGAATAATTTCAGAGAAGTATTCGGTGCGTTCCATAAGCAGTGCTCATCTACTGATACGTACGGATTCAATTGTGATACGATCTGCGTTCCCATGGATGATGGGGCTTATTGCTACACTTGCTCAGCTGCGGGGAGCAAAATATGTTGCCCCAATGTGGACCAAGGTTAGTCAGGGCTAGGGTTGTTAATCGAGTTCAAAATTTCGAGTTTTCGAGTTTTCGAGTTTTCGAGTTTTGGGAAATTTCGAGTTTTCGAGTTTTGGGAAATTTCGAGTTTTCGAGTTTTCGAGTTTTGAAAAATTTCGAGTTTTCGAGTTTTCGAGTTTTGGGAAATTTCCAGTTTTCGAGTTTCGAGTTCGACTGAACTCGAAAATTTTCGAGTTTTTTCGAGTCGAGTCGAGTTTTGAGTGTTTTTGGACCCAAAATAGACATTTTTCGAGTCCGAAATTTTGATTTTCGAGTTTTCGCGTTCAAAATTTCGAGTTTTCGAGTTTTCGAGTTTTGGGAAATTTCGAGTTTTCGAGTTTTCGCATTTTGGAAAATTTCGAGTTTTCGAGTTTTTGCGTTTTTGGAAAATTTCGAGTTTTCGAGTTTTCGAGTTTTCGAGTTTTGAGAAATTTCGAGTTTTCGAGTTTCGAGTTCGACTCAACTCGAAAATTTTCGAGTTTTTTCGAGTCGAGTCGAGTTTCGAGTTCGACTTTAACAACCCTAGTCAGGGCCAAATTAGAGTTACAAGTAAACGAATCGTCGTTGATGTATTCTTTCGCAAGAGGTTCGCATGCCGTATACCTTACAATTGCTGGATATCTGTCCGAACGGGCACTAAATTAGGATTGTTAGCGATGCCGCATAACGTGCTCTAATCCCCTCAATCGCGGTTTATTATTATGCGATAAAGCGACTGCTCACGTGACATTCTCCTCAATATTACTGTTATTTTTGTGAACCTCCCATTGGCAAATATAGAATCCACCTTAACATCTTTGAGTTCGAAACAAAAATAAAGTAGTTTCAGTTCCATGCGTTTTAGTCCATTCCCGATCAGAAATAATGTAAAAATAGTGTTACTTTTCAAATAATGTCTCAGGAAATGACACTACTGTCATGATTTTATTCTGGTTTTTAGGCAAGAAAAAAACTTTAAAAAAAAAACTAATCTCCAAAATTTGACACTTGGGTCGAACTCGTCCCTATTGAGGTGCGGACTCAGAACTTGTTTTTCAAGTGGATGAACAACCACAGATCTCCCTTCGAGGACTCAGTTTATTCCTAACATCTTGTAGAACTTATTGTTCTATGTTTTATATATGCAGGAATAAATAATAATAATAATAATAGATGGAGTGACTACAGCTTAGGGAAATCTCGAAGCCTCAGTTTTTTTGCGCCCTCGTAGTTTTTCACTTTCAGTGTATTGCAACTACAACAACGTGACGATTAATATTGCAACAACCACAGTTAATCCCAACTCGAATGATAGTTCCACTTCATCCACTAACCCAACAATCTGTTCCAACCATGTGAGTCTCTATAGTCGTGCTCATTCCTACGTCACTCTTACGATGTGTTTTCTGATCATAGTTTCCATGAAATAGAAATTGGTTTTGTATGATTAGAGCACCCAAATGGAAAGATTTTGAAGAAGTTTTGGAAAAGTTCATACAAAATTTTCATCAACTGTTTCCAGAGCAATCAAAACCTATACTTCTGGTTACTGATAGGAATGTCGGTGCTAGCTCTGATTCTACTAATCCTAGTAATTCTATTTGTTTTTATGCTTTGTAGCAGACGGAAAGAACGGCAAGTTTTACGAAATCATTCACGGGAGGTTTCCGGCTGCCGAATTGTTCTAATGTTTCTTCTCTAGCTCTATAATTTCAATTATATACTTTTCGTCAACTCACTAACAATTTTAAGTTGTTCGAAAAGTTGAAACCAGTAAAAATGTGAATTTCACAATTTGTGAGTCAGGTGTGGTCGTTCGAGGTTGAGTAGCTTACAGAATTCCGAACAGTAAGAAAAATTTGAAATGTCCATTTTGCACTATTCATACCGAAAAAGGTCACTTTGAAATAGTCGGGATCTCGTTTGTTGGGACCCGAAACAATTCCAGCATCTGTTTGCTTATAGCGATTAGCACCTTGGCATGTCTTGATATCCCGCGCCGTCAATGTTTACACCTTATTTGCCAAACGAACGCCCCGATGGATCGATTCGATACTATAATCTGTTTGTTAGCTTGTACAAACAACTCACAGTACTGCTAGCCAAAAACACGATAATGGAGAACAGACGAATACTTTCATTGCACAATGTTACAGGCCACCTATATATGTAGATAGAACGAGGGTGACTCCAGTGTACACAACGGATGTTGAAAGAGAGGTAACAAAACTCGGTCACCAAGTTGGTGGTACATAAATTCAGAAAAGTCGTTTAACAAGGTTGCACAATCATCGAGTTATACCAGCGACAGTTCGAACACAGGTACAAGCAGTTATCTTTGTTTTTATACACTTATCATCCTTTGTGGATCATGTTGAATTAAACAGTATAATTCACTAGAACAACAAAGATTCAATTTACGATGGTCATTAAATCGACCACCAGACAATCGGGTGTCTGTCCTACACACTCGTTCTCATCTACCTGTGAAATGAGAACTACTAGGTTATTTTCTTGACATGAAACACTAGAGACTTTTTGCATCTGCGGTTACATCCTTGGCGGAAAAGTGTTTGTGTTCATGAGAGAACACAGACAAAACGCTTGATAGTATACCGTAGGTGTCAATGATTCAATGAATGTGAGTATAGTACAATACTGTCTTATAGTGTTCACCAAATGATCCAAACGATGGAAAATTGAGTGCATAATAAGTTGACGGCATCCGAATGGGCTGTATTTCAACTGGAACGTCTCTTTCCAGAGGTATGAGGACCACTCTCATCCCTATCGACGTTCCTCCAGTATACCGCGAGCTCGCACCAGCTACAGGGAGAGCAGAGAATATGCAAATCATGTACATTTCAAATCTTCTTTTGTTTTCAACTTCGCTTGAGTTCCGATGCAGTTCAGCCCAATCCGAGTCCTGTTAGCGTGACCAGAATAAACTTTTGTCACTGGTGACTCGTCATCATACTAGCTATTCGAAAATTCTTATATAAATGGAACCTGTTCGAAAGCTTTGGACATCTGAAAGTAAAACTTTATTGAGGTTTTCCATTTTGCAGGATCATTGGAAAGACGATCGGATGGGAACTGATAGAAGAAAGAGGGTATACAATCTTACAAATAATCTGAAAATGTTCACTCAAGCCTATTATGTATTGAGTTAATAGTTTGCGTACTTCTATTCTAAAGATAAATTTGTACTTTTTCGATGATAATGTCCCGCCTGTCATATTTCCAGACAAGGACGCGTTCATCCTCTAGAAGACGAGTGACACCGACCGAGCCGCGAGATATAATTATATAAATACACTTATATCATCGATAAAAATTCCTTAACTGTGTTGTTTGTCATCGATCTCCGCATATTTTCAAATCCAAACCAAAAACCACTAGTAACGTCGCACCACAGAAAAAGTCAAGCGAAAACGAATATACTGTACTTAATTCTTCGCCGAATTGGGTTTTGAGTTTTCCGATTTTCGATGCATTGTTATAACTTGTTTTAAGCTAGTTTCGCATTGCGCACATGAGCACAATTGATATAATAGTTTGCGTCGGCGTATGAAAAACTTTGGGTCCGGTTCGAGTCCCAATCAAGTTCATATGAGACTGAGCTATCTTATATCTGGCATATCAGCGAGTGTTGAGCTAGTTTTCTACAAGTCTAGTATTCCGACTGCCATATTCCAAGTGGAACGCAGAGGGATAAAACTACAAACACAGCGGGATATTCTTGATTTATTCATTCACATGCATGCATGTGAATAAATCTAGCACTGACTTTCCGCCTTCCTTGCTGCATATGGCGAGAGTACTTTTCTTTTGGAGAGGTCGTGGTTGAATGGCAGGTTGATTTCGGACAGCTGAAGAGTATGGGGTTTGCTATTCACACAGTAAGCCTATACTTATGATATCTATCCCGCTGCGTTGGTAGTTGATCCGATTGCTTTTCAATCTAAAATCTAAAATTATGGCGCCTATTGAGATCAAAGAACAACGAATATTCTTCCACTCCCAGTTGTCCCCTTTCGGTTGGTTCTCTAGATGACAGGTTGATTTCGAACCGTTTAGGAGTAGGCGAGAGATATTGACAGCCCATGTCCCCCAGCAATGAATCAGTGGGCAAAGCGTCGGCGTCTCATGCATGGCCGAGATAGCACACTGTTTGCTCGATAAGGTATTGGCCGGACGACTGTACGATGCGGCACGCAGCACATCTTCTCTTTTTACTTGTCGCAACTCCAGTAATCTCCCAATATCAGCAGAGGTACTTTCACTTTTGAATATACACTTCGTAAAGCATATCCTCGTAAAATGTTTATATCAAATACACTTTTTTCTGTGTTCCGTGAATCACTCCATAATATTTGAAAGAATAGAATGGTTGGAACTCCACATCAGAGATAATTCTGCGTTTTTGTTTGTTTCAATATGAGTTTTTTCTATCTAAGATACCCGCAACAGCAACAGCCACAACAACAAGCTTACCAACAAAATGCTCGAGGTCCATATAACAATAATCAAAGGATACAGCAGCCAACGAATCAGAACGGGTTAGCTATTCTGCATTTTTATCCAACGTTGATACTAGTTTCCCAATATTTTGCATCAATACATTAATCACAACAAAAAAAGCATGTTGTCTTTCTATTATTAGTGTAATGAGGAGCTCAGCGGTCAGCCATCTACGCCCAACCTCTCTCTCTCTCTCTCTCTCTCTCTACTCTTCTCTCTCTCTCTCTCTCTCTCTCTCTCTCTCTCTCTCTCTCTCTCTCTCTCTCTCTCTCTCTCTCTCTCTCTCTCTCTCTCTCTCTCTCTCTCTCTCTCTCTCTCTCTCTCTCTCTCTCTCTCTCTCTCTCTCTCTCTCTCATCTCCTCCTCTCTCATCTCTCTCTCTCTCTCTCTCTCTCTCTCTCTCTCTCTCTCTCTCTCTCTCTCTCTCTCTCTCTCTCTCTCTCTCTCTCTCTCTCTCTCTCTCTCTCTCTCTCTCTCTCTCTCTCTCTGGACCACCCGTGGTTGCAAATGACTCTGACAGCTATCTAGCAAAACTTTGCTAGGGCGCAATTTATTTTCCTTCACTTTTCAGCTATCCGAATGGAAGAGTTAACAACCAGTACAACCAGAACGGAATGAATTCTCAGAATGGTCAATATCCACAAGGAATGCGGGTAATCTTTCACCAGTAATCTTTCTAAATCCTGCGAGATCTCACCAGAACTATCTGGCACGAACCTGCAAGGTAGTTCGTGAGCCTTTAGCAGAAATTCATCATGAATCTCATCAAGAGGTGCTTCATGAGTGAAATCACGAGATGCTAATATGCATTACCGTTCATTCGTTCTCTCAAAGTTCATTGATTACCAATCATTGCAATTTCAGAACAATGGCGATCCCAGCAGTCGAACTGTTGTTGTCAATTCCCCAGTTAAATTGGTGGGTGAATTTAATTTATTTTGTCAGTTTCTTAGAAGAAAAAACATACGTATCAACCTCTACCGTGCTTGTCATTTTACTTGCTCGAGATCTAGTCGCCATTTACGACATCGTTTTTCAAAGTTATGTTATTCCATCTAGGTATCACACCCCTGTCTGCATAAAATATGCATTCATTCAACCCCTACTTTCTGCCTATAGGATGTGACCTAATATTCGTTGTAGTTTGATCCCGATTCATGTCATGGTTTGCATATTCCTAACGGAAAGCAACCGAATCAGATTACAAACACTGTGGGAGAGGACAATATACACCGTGTAGGCCTGTTTTGAAACAAGCAAGCCGTATACCGAGTTCTTGATGCATATTCGTTTCAGCAAGGAGTGGGGCCAGTCACCTCAACCAGCAGTACCGCAGGGGCCCAGGTGGACATCCGCTTGTCCTCCTACAGCAATGCCGACCTGTCTCTTTCCAACATAACCACCTGCAGTTGTCCCGCCGGACAGTTCTGCAACTTCCTGTCGCCCAATCAGCAGAACAGTTGCTCGTTCAGTTTCACCACCATCATCTCGGCAAAAGAGTGAGTAGTACTACAATGTTGCCATTTCCACACATCACACTTGTTCTCATAAAAATCAAGATGTCCACTCGGTCATAGAGTATGATTCATTTTATGAACGAGTTGAATTAGTTGAAGCGGGACAGCAGAATATTATACTATCATCGAGTATGAGCTTTATTTTGCCTTCCATAGTACACTACACT
The DNA here is from genome assembly GCA_964036275.1 of Litoditis marina. Classification (NCBI taxonomy): domain Eukaryota; kingdom Metazoa; phylum Nematoda; class Chromadorea; order Rhabditida; family Rhabditidae; genus Litoditis; species Litoditis marina. The sequence continues at coordinate 10,701,949 of OZ038438.1, read as the reverse complement.
TTCTCTGCGTAGAACATGATGAAAACGGGCAATACAACATATTTCGTAAACTCCAATTCGGGCACCTCGAAAAATATATTATATTTCGAAAATATTATATTTCCCCTATTGAGTCTCGGTTGTTTATGCTCATATCACTCGGTTATTGATTGTTCTGTTGTGCATACGCCTTCGGCTTTATGACTAAACTGATAAGGATCCACGGCGTGATTCAGCACGTTACGTTCAAACCAAGGCGAGGGGTTTCGCAAAACATTCCAACAAAAAACGCTTCAAAGGAACCGTACCCGTTGCATTTTGCAGTAGAGGCTATTCAATTTGAGCTGTACACTCTCAAAAGCATGAACACCCATTCAACTTTAAACCTTCTAGTTTGCTTTGTTTTCTCTATTTTTCGGCTCAACTCCACCTACATACAGGGAGTTGAGTTCATAAGATGATTTTTTCCGAATGGTTCAGCCACAGCAACAAAAGCAACACTTTTTCCGCTGTGGGTAACTTCGGTTCCTGCAGTGGCTAGCGAATTTACTATAACGATAATTTACTCAAAAAGGGATAACCTAGTGAATCATGCTAAAATTCAATTCGAGTGCATCAAATACAAAAAACTCACGTGGCAGAGGAAGGACTATAAATTACAAAAAGGTTTTATTAGGTTGATTGAAAAGTCGGACAACAACAGTCATGTGGTCTCGTTCGTTGTATTTGTAGTTTCATCTCAGGTGAATCTACAAAACACACTGTGTTTACAAACCGAAATAACACATATGTTGTAGTTCTGTTTATAATCTTCGACACGACCACTATTAGTAAACCACCTGATTTCAGTCAGTCCGTACAATACGTTCAATCTGATTTCTACCCCTTCGCTGGTCAGATTTCGGCTGGAAACTGGACCAATGCCCACTCCTTCCAGATGCCCAGTAAACCGGTGGGTTACAACTCGATGTGTATTACCAGATGATTTCGCAGTCAAAATAATGTTCAAGAAACTAATAATGCCAGAATCATGAAACTAATAATGCCAGATTCTGGAAAAAATTTACTTCTCGCTCCCATTATTGTCTTATTTCACCATTCATTCATAAATATACATTTCAGGTGTCCATTGATGTTTTCGTGCAACACCTGGGAACAGTTATCGATAAAGCATCCGCCTCTCTACTCTTCTTCAACCACCTTACACTGGTTGGTTACTGTATTTCTGAGCTTTATTTCATTACGGAACAGAACCATTGGAAGCTCACTGATATCGCATAATTTTGCTACGTACGTATACTTGAATAGTAATTGGGGAACTCCTTATGTCTGTTTGTGCAAACTGAATCGTTTTTTTGTCGAGTAATCTGGGAAAAATGATGCACTTTGTAGTTGGTTTGGGGGGGGGGACGACGTCAAAAGTACGTGCTTCTGCGGATTTCCATTTCGGATGTACCTGCGACCGTCTGCTGATCAGAGGCGATATTGGTTATGTCTACTTTGTTCCGCTCTATCACGTAATGTACACGCAGAGAAATTTCTAAGAAATTGGGGGAATCTATGTTGAAGAAAACTTACGTGCTCTACTTTTATCATAACGCATATGCTAAGAAAAAAGTGACGTGTTTGATGTTTTAGGTAGTTTTTGCGCTTTATGTTGGATAGAACTCACGCGCTCTATGTCAGAGAGAATTCACGCGCTTTGAATTAAAGGGAATCCTAGAGCTCTATGTTAAAGAGAACTATCGCGCTCTGTGTTAGAGAACTGTCGCGCTTTACGAGAAGAGGACATTCGCGCTCTATGTATGTTGAGAGAGACAAATGCCTAAGACAAAACAGAGAAAAAGAAAAAGAGAGAAATATACGTTTGGGAGTTTTGTCCAGCCTGGACTGATCAAGGGAGGTAGCCGGGCGTAGCCCGGGGTACTTTTCTTGTACTGGAATATCTTGATACCTTGCTCCTTTCTGCGTCTTTCATTTCGCGCTCTGTTTTGCTTGTGAGTGCTGACGGGAGAAGACGCTGTAGGAGATGATAGTTGTCATCTTATCGCCGAAAAATATAGTCTCCATTATGGCATATTCTCGACTATTGTTGCTCGGTTCTGTAACGACCATTGTTGCAGGTGGATACCTTCGTAGTGGATCTGACCCAGTATTCGCCGGGAACGAATCAGAATTCACAGACGTATACCCTGATGGGAAAACTGTTGAATACTCAGTCAGTCATTTTTAATCTTTTGTGGAGGAACATTGTAGTTCTAAAATCATACGATGCGGGAAACGTTCGCTACAGAACAGAGCATTTGGGAAGTGTTTCGAAAAAGTTCGGCTCTTACTGACAACTGTCATTTTCCTTTTCCGCCGAAAAAAAACTGTACTCAATATGCGGTGTTATTCACTTCTGTTCAGAGAGGTGGTATTCAATTATCAATGATATCTGTACAACTTTCACTTACATGGGAATATTTAACTTGCGTAACAATGTCATGTTGTATACGATTTATACAAGAAGGTTGTGTCAATTCCATTTCCTGTTATCCTGAACCCTCCTGGTGGTCACTTAGCCTTCCACAGTTAAATTTGATGACTTCTCCACAATGTAGCGTATCCACTCCCAGCGCCTTTTGACGCCAACAACATCTTCACACATTACGGGAGAGAAATTAAGCTTGTTTTATATTAAACTGTATTGTATTCGAATTTCCCCCCATTCAGGCTACAGATGACCCTCAACATCCAATGTATCAACGCGCGAAAGGGGGCTATGTGCGATCTGAACTGTCCCAATATGACCACCAACAGCAACAATGTCATCTGCACCGACTCGGAGAACCGGAATCAGAGCTGTCGAGTAAACAGCTACACTGGAACGGTGAGGCAAAAATTAGAAACAATATTTGGCGCTGAATTAGCATGCAACCTACCAACTTGCAAAAAAAGCGCGTGGTAAAATTGAGGTCATACACTTTCAAAGTGAATCAAAACAAAAATGCACCTGTAGATGTTGCTAAAGCGAGGCTAAACCGGTAAATACTGTCTGACCTGTAATTGAAGTTTGATTAGATTGTGTTTCAGCTGAAATTCGCCAAAGAGGAAACTACAATAGTGATGTAGCTCAATAACTGTTCGTCTGCATGCATTGCCATAATGTGGAAACTTTTTTCGTTACTATTTACAAAAACATTCTTCAATGTTGCTTTCTAGGTGGATCAGTGTACAATCTGCAATGAAATTGGAACCAATGGAACGTGTGCCACACTCATTACAACAGAGCAAGTGGTATGCCATTTCATAAGTCTACGGCCTGTTTTAGGGTTTGCCAAAAAATGTTAGTTTTGATTATGAAGTTGCTATTTAACGGCTTTCACTCGTTTCGTATCATCGTGTCTCTGGACGGTTATGTCAGTGCGGAACTATTTGGTTCGTTTCAGGTCAACAGTTTGTGATCAGATTAGTTTATTACTCATAAGAAGTTGATCTCAAACTAGCATTACTTTTTTTTTACTGTTTTTTCACATTCCTAGTTATGTTGAGTCTACCGATCTTTTCACTTCTTAACGGTGTTAGAGTTTTTCAATACTCACAAAGTAGCAGGGACATTAGTATTCAGCAAAGTTTCAAAAATCTGAGAATGTGTATAATGCTGATCGGCATTCTTTGACTGTGGATAAATGAATGAAAATTCTTTGAATGTAGAAAAACTGTTTATATATCTATTTATCTACATTGAAAGAATCGTCTTCAAATAGGATCAAATGAATAATTCAGGGTGTTTCGTACGCATTCCGAACGTGGACTATTGTGCTTGGATGTCTTCTGGGAATAGCGGTTCTGTTCATTCTCTGTCTCATCATCTCCTATATCATGTAAGTTCCAAATTAGTTAGTAATGTGTAATGAATCTCGTGTTGCTTCCGTTAGATTCCATTGAATTCCACTTTCGCACGGTCGTGAAAACGCCAGGTTGACTCAAACTCTTCACATTTGGTTGTTGAATTTAGACATTACAGAAACAAAGCAGGTCACCCAACATTTTAATCAATAATGAAGAGCGGCACGTAGTACATGAGATTGAAAATCGGCAAAATATATGGATTTCGATATTTTCAGCATAAAAAATCGTGAATCGGAAGAAGATGAGGCAGCCGCCTACAAGAACCCGCAGTTCTCGAATGGAAAAGCGTCGCGGCCGCTGCTGGAAGATGAGTGGAATACTGCCCCACGAAGGCCCACTGAACTGGATAGGAACACAGAGGTGGGCAAAGAGACAGTATTCAATGTCATGCCGACCTATCGATACCAACCGGCGTCTTCTCAAACATGTGCTCTTTTCCTGCTCTCACTGAGAGACGCAGGTTGATATGAATCTCTCGGGATGTTCGCGCATACGTACTCAAATGACGTCATCAATGTAATATAGGTGGCTGGAAATAGCGGGCAGCTAGGTGGCAGTTTCGCTATTTCTTCGTGGCCCATAACGCCACGGCGATCAGAGTTGACATAGTATAGCTTATCCGGTTTCATTACCGTTTTTACAGACCTCAAATACTAGTTTTTGAATACTTGTTAATCTGACAACAAAAACAAAACCTCACGGCACAGACGTGCCACCGAGCTGGTAACTACAGTTATGGAAGTCATCTCGAGAAAACTCGGCATTTAGGGTCCACAGGCTGTCAAAAGTGGACTCGACCATTTTTGATTCGAATCCAACTTGAAAACAAGTATTGAAACCCGATTAAAAACTGTTCAGTGGACTCTCTCTCTCTCTTTGCAGGATAGTTATTCGCCTCGCACTGGCGCGGGTACCATGTCTCGACAAGAACACCAAGTCTAATCAATTGTCATTCGATATGTGTATTATTACCTCATTGCCTGTTCCTCGTTTATTCCGATCCCGCCATACTATTATCATCTAAATGGTCTCCGAAATTCTTTAGTTTCCCCATAGTTTTTTTGCACACAGTGCCCTAAAGGACTTTCAAAGGTTTTTATTCTGGACTTGAGATGTTCCGTTTGCCTCACCAACACTAAAAATGGACATTTTCGGAGAAATGGAAAATCTCAACGAGTAGTTTCGCTTATATCTCTTTTCAAGTGCAGCGATTTGTTGTTTTGTTGTTGTGCTCTTCGATGTGTTTCTATTTGTTATTGTATTTCTGAACAAAACGGAATCTGTTCACATGCTGTTGTACTATTAAAGGACCTAGTTCATGTTGCCTACCCTTTTCTGATGATAAATAATGTGTCTATTTAGTCAATAAAGAGTTTATATACGTTGAACAAGTCAAGTCAATGGATATGCACTTGCACATCTGCACCAGAAAATGGTACGTTTCTCCACCGTAACATGGTGAAACCCAACCTGGAAATTTCCATGGCACGCTACCAAAGTCTTATTGGAAACAACGACAACTCTATCAGCACTCCTGGCAATTGTCACATTAGCGGTTATAGTCACCACTTTCCCTAAACAGACAGCAGAGGGTTCGATTGATTGAGCGATGCGGGGCGAGCGGTCTTTGATTATTTGCCAACAGGCGAGAGAGTGTGTAGATCAATGATACGCAGACTGGCTGGCCCCTCGCCAAACCCCGCCCCTTACAAAGTCGATGGTACGGTCACGGCGTTTTCCGCCGCCACATTAGAGTTGGCCTGGACCGCGTTCTTTCATTCGATCGCAACGCGACACGCGAACGCGTGATTCACGTGCCAATTATGGGTTTAAGTGCCAAGAAATGATTTCGATGAACTAGGTTCGAGCAGTGGGCAGCATGTGCATACTCACGGGAGAACGCGGGGTCTCGCCACGACAGTTTTTCGGTTGTGCACCTGCTGCATACTGCTCGCAAAAAATAGGTTGTCCGAGAATGCTGTGCGGTGTCCACAACGGTTCGACCAAAGCTATAGCTCGAGTCATGTGTCGCCAACTCTCTAGTCTCATATTTGTCTACCTTTCTTGAGGAACAATAGTACAAGTGTGTTCAATCTGACCCAGGTCACCTGGCGCTCTTATGTGTGAGCAGAATGAGCAATCTGCCTAGATATTCGGTACTGTTAGTTAACATTCTTCACAATTATTTTGATCCTAGTCACTTGGAGCCTTATGAACAGAGGACATATCTCTTGTTCATTCGTAATTTCACCAAGTTCATTTAATCTAAGTCTTGCATATCTCGTTCCCCTGTATTCACAATGATTAATGGGTGAGTGTGGATGAAAACTGTTTGTTTTGAGCAAGCCGTACTATAAAATCAATACGAGATTCTCTCTATATCACACAAGTGATAAGATGGCAGGCTTCGAAACAATTCATCACCTAAGTATCTTTGAACAACCAATGTATTTATTTCCCCATAAGTGCTACACTCGCGAATTTTGCAATTGTGCTGGGTGAAGTTTCGCTTGAAACTACTCCAAACCAGATGTGAGATTGAGAATGAACGAGTGAACAACCGTTGCACCTTCGCGCATATTCATAAAAAATGCCTTCATAAAACAGTTCACAATGTCTGGATAAAAAGTTTGTAATCTGCTATGTGAAAACGGAACAAGACTTTATATCAGTTTATATGCTGAGTGTAATCTTCAACTCGGCTCCAGCTTTGATCAGTAACCGAATGCACTTTAGGCTAAACCTTGAACTTCACACAAAACATAGATTAGCCTACCATTCAAATAGTTCACCAGTCCTGAGCCAAAACAGAAAACTACTCATTTCAATAACATTTTCAATATTGGAACACATGTTTGATTCCCATGCACGTAACAATTATTTTAACGGTCTCATTGTATATTTTAGGCCGCTTTCTCTCTCCCGGGTCACCTGTTACCATGACAATATTGACAATATAGATATATATGCAATGATTACTCAGTTCCGTCGTATTTATCTGCATTCATTAGTGGACATATAGTCGTTTTCTTTTATACGTGGACTTCCATCCTCAAGATCCTTTTATGGGTGACGAATCGTATGCTGTACCAATTTTTTTCAAAAAGTGGATGTTCTCATAAAAAAAACCAGGGTTAGTACGTTGTATACTGTAGCAGTTGACGTAGGAATGATGATCAGTATATTCATTACGCTTAACCTGTTGAAGGAGCATGGAGGAGAACATAGATCTGGTGGATAGGTCTTCAGTCTCTTCCCGGAGTACGAAGAAGAGCGAACCGCCTGAGGGAGTTCGGTTCAGGAACAACATCAACACGAACAGAACTCAGTTATGGACACACGACGCTGACTCTAGGTGCCAATTGTCTCGTCATCTTACAAATCAGTAGAATACTCAGGGGGGTTGGCAGAATTATGGTGTATTCATAAAAGAGGTACATCGTAAACTGACATAGGACGTGAAAAAAATAAGCAGATGGTATCTGTATTTTATTAGCAGTGTACTATTCGTTTAATGAAAAAAAATATTTGCAGAGCTTACGTATTCAAGTTATTTACTTGCTTCTATGCCTTGTTGATAGTAATTGGTGGTATCGTCATAGAACTCTCGAACTTGATGGCAACAGGAAACAAGGCCGACAATCTTTCGAGGGTCAAGGATTTAGTGAGTGAATCACAGTGCAATGTGTGGTCGCCAAATATTTGTAGTCGGTTATGAACTCCTACACAACATTCACTCAAAATGATTTTCTAGAAAATTTCCGTTTTCTCCAAAAAATTTTATATGCGCAATTTGTTCTCATTTTCACCGGCCACTTGAGAAGTTTGACGACCACACCAATATTCTCAATTACTCTGGCTGAGCGGCCCACCGGAGACAGACTAGATTGGTTAACTGAGATCAAACAATTTGAGCACTGGAATTCGCATTTTAAAGTCCGACTCTAATAACCTAAGCTGGGCGCATCATAATATGTACATGTTTCGAGTCCTGTTGAACGTCTTCGTGTGCTATCTACATTCCGTACCATCTTATAAGTTAGGTACTGCCTTCCTAGGACCTTGTATTTGCCTACTCCAACTATGTTTCCAGGTTCTTGGCTGCTGGTTATTCGGTGGCTCCATATTATTCATATTCTATTGCGCTTTTCTCGTTTATCGAGAACATGCTAAAGTAATGGAACAGCGTCGCAGTCTGATTATCAGTGCTTTTCAACCGTTACCAGAGGTTGGTTCACTACGGACCTATATTCGTGATCAACAGTTTCAAGGAAACGTAACATATTGCTCCTTGACCATAAAAGCACAGTACAATTCAGTCTCCCTTTATGTTTTCAAGATAAGGACAGATGTTCAAGGGGGGTCAGAATTCGAACTTGAATGAAACTCGCACGTGTATACGATGCACATATCGCGCGCAGCGCGAAGCACTGTGCGTGATTTGTCTTAGATCCGACTAATGCGCGCCTCCGTTTTTTTAGTTTCCCCTTAAAAAGGCTCAAATACTCAAATCGGAACTTTTAGTGATTCAAGAATTTTCTACAGCATATTTCCAGGTTCGGTCCTGAATTTCAACAAAATCGGTTAAGTTTGAGCCAAGTTATGACGTTTTCGCTTCATCCTGAGCGCCAACTTCCGTCGTGTGTTCGTTCGTTGTGGGGGCATATTATCTAGGCCCCAACTGAACGGATTTGGCCGAAATTTGAAGTAATGATAGAACCTGTACAACAACTGAATAAGCGCAAATTTGTTTCTGAAAAAAATCATAGTTACGATTTTTTGAAAAAAATGTCTCTGCGTCTCTTAGTTTAGTGCACTCTCTCGTTTACTCTATCAGGTCGGTTAATAAAAACTGTCTTATAACTTATGGTAGCACTAACCGATTTTGATGAAAGTTTAAATATGATACCATCGTAACTCTACTTTAAATATAAAGAAATCTATTCATGACGTCATTCAGGATTCTGGAGACCAGAAGACGTCATCTTTGAAAAGTGCAAAGTTGACGACAAATATATTTTCAAATGATGATAATAGTTGACAAGTGAGTTATTAACGGTGAAACTTCCTCTGAACATCATGTTTCTATGATTCTGAAGGCCAGATGACGTCAAGTTTGTAAAGTGCAAAGTTGACGTCAAATATCTTTCGGATGTTGATAATAGTTCTAAAGTGGGTTATTAACGATAAAACTCCATCTAAGAAGATATGTTCTGGAATTCTGATGGTCCCATGATGTCATTAGTGAAATTTGCAAAGTTAGCGTCAATTATGCTTTCCTCCAAACTAAAGTACCTCTATGAGCAAATGACATTATGTTTTCCATTTTGGGAGGCAAAAAAAACAGTTAGTTCTTTTATGTTTCAATTGAAAATGTAGACATGACTTCGGAATGTCTACAAAAAGTGTAAAATTCATCAAAAAGTGGGGGCCCAACAATGGAGTGATTTGTACGAGCTACTCAAGAACGATATAACTTCTGGACACTGCAACAAAAAGAGAAAATAAAGAGAGTGATTATTTTGAAGTGATGATGCAACAAAAAGAGAAACATATTCTGCTAACAAGTCACAGCTTCTCTGTCCAGATGTGACACGGAGTTTGGAAACAATGCACTACTGTTGCCTACAGAATTATTCTGCTGTGTATTGTGATCTACCGTGTACTAGTTAGCAAAATACTTTTCCCTTTCTGTTGCATCATCACTTCAAAATAATCACTCTCTTTATTTTTATCTTTTTGTTGCATTGTCCAGGAGTTATATCGTTCTTGAGTAGCTCGTACGAATCACACCATTGTTGCGCCCCCACTTTTTGATGAATTGAGTCTAATTCACCACGAGCTACGGTTTTTAGGTACCCCGGGGTGCCTGAATTGGCATCCCATCTTGCCTTCCTTAAATTAACAGTTGCGTTATGGGTACCAAAGTACTTCTCTATTACCTGAGGCTGAAACTCGAAACGTGTCACACACGTTGTGTGAATATAAAGTACATCCTTCATGGAGAACATAATCTAGTAACGTAACAGATTCAAACTTGACTCTTGTCTTTAACTGGGTACGTATGCAAATGAAGGTCTTGATCGTTCTCTTGCAAATATCCCTGCTGTCTCGAACTGCTGCTGGCAGCTCACTCGGTTCAGTCTGTGTTAGGGTTGACCGCTCGCCCCGCATCGCTCAATCAATCGAGCCCTCTGCTGTCTTTCTGAGAAAAATGGCGACTATAAAACCAGACTCGAATTTCGAACTCGAAATAACTCGAAAATCAAGTTTTTCGAGTTCAACTCGAAACTCGAAATTCCCATAACTCGAATAACTCAAAACTCGAAAACTTTTCTCAAAACTCGAGAAACTCGAAATGTTCAACTCGATTAAGAACCCTAGTGAGTTTCAAAAATTTTGCTAGCAATTTGGGAATAGTTGGATACCTACATGAGAAAGCTGCTTATAGCATGATGCCCAATACGGAATGACAACCTGTTCGAACTATCTAACGTCTATACCTTTCAGGTATTGTCGAACAGTTATACTGGAAGTATGTATTTGCGAATAGGAAGTGTTGGTTGGTGAATTTGGTGTTTTATGCTGTATTTTTCATATCGATTGCTTTTTAGTGAATTTGGTCGCAGTGGAAATGCCAACCAGTCCGACCATACCGTTGATAAAAATTGATAAAAAATATGTAAACTTCACTTTCGTAATATCTCTTATTTCAGTGTTCGGGCTTATCGGAGTTATTTACTACGGTCTGATATTTGTCATTTGTTTATTGGGCTGGAGCACCACCGAAGAAGATAACAATGGAGAATGTAGCATTGAGTTAGTTATTTTTTCGCATAGAAATGCACTATAAACTATGAAATTATGGATAAAACCAATCTGGATTCTCAAATTCCGATATATACTTCTTCACTTCACAGATGTGTATAGTTCGCATATTTCCCAACTGGACTTGGGCAGCTTGCCAATGAAATTTCAAGGCAGTTGTTGAACATGTTGAAATACTTCCAAACAATAGAAATTTATATGAAGGGTTCTTCCCCTCCGTTAGAACTAATTTCCGAGGAAACTTTCTGTAAAATATATGTCTTCTCAAAATAACAGTCTTCCAAAGTTTTCGGCACGCTGCAAACGAGTCCAGTTGGGACATGTGAGCACTATACCATTGCAAGCTGCCCATCCACGTGAAGTGTTCCATTTATGACATGACGACTTTGCTCTGATCCTAACGTGATTCAGCTAGTAAGGCAACTCTTTCCTGGTTAATCCCCAATTCCCTGCAAACGGAAAAAAAAACAGCAGCAGTTCTATTAAAATGTTTGATATGTTTGAAGTGAACAAGCATTTGAAGGAAATAATAGGCTTGTGAAAGTGGAGGAAATGTTATTATTTACTAAGAATAATTCATGGCTTTTCGTTCCGTTTTCGTGAAAATGTAGTGTTCACGAGTTTTCATCGGTCTGATTCTATAGGTCGGACGTGCTCAACGCGCTTGCAGCTATCTTCATATTTGTTCAAATGTGGTTTGTTTATTGCAACGGAAAGGTATAACTCTAATCTTATAATCTTTTTCACCTTGAATTCCTCGGTCTTACTTCAATATAATTGAAGAAATATAGGTTATGATAGGTTTTTCGTTCGTTCTGCGTTATTTGTAGTTCGATCCGGTGTTGGATGCAGAAATATGATGTGTTTGCGGACTACAACTCAGAAGTCATCACCCATATGTCGACGGAGAGCTATACAAACCCCGTTGCTGACCCCCGTACCCCGTACTCTTTTCAGATTGTTTTTACGGGTAAGGGCAACATTGCCCGCTTCGGACTAATGCACTTATGTGGCACAAATCTATGGATGTGGTTGAGATATATTCTATATGAAGAGGTGGAGACCATAAGTGAGATCAGGTCAGAATATTAGAATCTCATCGGAATCGCGAACGGATTCAGGTCTTGAATATGCACTGAGTGCAAAAGGGGCCCACAGTTCTACTATTTTCTGTATCATGTTCGAGCGTATGTTTCCGACTCAGTAAATTCAAGGGGAACCTTCGAAAACACTAGAAAAATGTGTTCAGATCTTTACAAGTTAACCGACTCGTAGAAAAAGCAAAATATAGTTCACACCATTCCTACTGAGACTCCTACAGTAACCTTACAAGCTTTCCGGAGGCTGTCGTGCGACTGAATATTTAATTTATCGAAAATCCTCTCGTACATTCATTGTACCTGAGGACAAAAACGAGGTATAAAAATCCTGTACCTTTACGATTACAACTACGGGAGGAAGACGACTTACAATATTCGAAATCTTACTGTAGGAGTCTCACTAGGAATGAAAAAGACTATATTACTGCAACCACTGATATAACAAATATTGGGGTGGATTACGCCGCTGCGATCAACCTAAATTCCTTGTTGCTGTGTCTGACTAGCAAAGCGCATGCGCCAACAAAGGCATCATGCAAGCTTACTTCGCGAACAGCACCAGCTGTGAAAAACTATTGGATAACGTTTTCAGACGAGCACAGAATTATACGCCGTCGCCCTCAATGATGCATCACTCACATGGACAGTTCAATGTGGTGCCTTCGTGGGAGCCATACCCGGGTCAGTCTAACATGATTGTAGCACACATCGCTGAGTTGTAGTCTCATCCACACCCATTACGCCCTTAACTAGATGCATATAATTCTAAATTGGAGTTGATTGCAAGAGGTACAGTTGTATACCCAAACTCATGCGATCATAGAGAAGATGATAGGGTCGCGCCAAATGGTAGATTGTCATAATAATTGATAGAACTACTGAGTGTCGCAAGCAACCTTATTTTGCGAAGTACACAGCAAAAGTACCGTACACTGTTAACCATTGATTTAATTTATTTTCCAGATAACGAGCATGGCCCACACGACGAGTGTAAAGGAGTGCTCTGTCTGTTCCATGGGTACAATGAATTCATGTGAGTTGCATAGTGTTCGTTATTCCCCGGTAGTATACAGTTCATTGCACGCACTGGTAAGTACAATATGATCTTAGAGCATAAATGTGTTTGACATTTCAAAATGTTCGGAGAATTTCAGACGTTGGTATGTTGTTCTGCAATTTTATTATTACGAACTAGCACAGTGATTTCTTTTCCACATCGTCATTTGAGGTTTTGTCGGCGTACAATAAGGGGTCCAACAGAGTAAAGAAAGCCAACAATGCTTCTCGGACTTTCATTTCCCCAAGGTTCCTTTGTACAAGTAGCAGGCGCAGTTTAGTGGAATGTTAGAAAAACGTAGTTTGCACTGGTAACTTGCTATTATACACTATACTTCAGGTATACTTGTGTGGTCGAGTACTCTCTAATCTGTGCCGGTATAGCTTTCGTGTTTTGGACAAATATCGAGAAACAGAAACAAGCATCGGTGAGCCAACAGACTGCGTTTTCGTTGAGAGAGTTCCGTTCTAAGAACGGCAGGTCGGCCTGTTTTCAGTAAGTGTGCTAAACTATCCCGGCACCAATTATCCTATTCTGCGTCTTTCACTTTGCACATTATTTTCCTACACTTATGCTTGGACGTGATATGAGAGCACGGCGAGCACAGTTGAGATATTTCTGAGTATTGTATCTGCTGTGTTTGCAGTTCAGAAATTATAGATGTAGATCAAACTACAACTCCACTCCACACAAAGGATCCTATTTCAGGAAGAAACGGCTAAGAAGCGGAGCTTGCTCACAATAGATTGTTCTCGGACTGCGGAAGGATTATTTGCAGGTAATACAAATAAATCAGTATTTAAACTTGTTTTTATTAAAGACCGCATGATAAATTAATGACATTTTCGATATCTACTCGACACGAAGCTTGATTTGTTCATCTTCATGTAACTCGTATTGGCTTTGTTTGTCTCCACTTTCTTGTTTCCATCCGTTATTACCAGTTGATGTTCACAACTCGAGATGCGTTTGAAAAACCTTGTTTTCTTTCAGTTTATATTGTGTATATGGTTGTCTTCTGTACACAATAGGATGAATATTGATAGTTACAGGATTTGTATTCATTATTGTAACCATCATTTCAATAGCCGTGTTCAACGCATATTCCGAGAAAAAGGAGTTGGCTCAGTGGGTTAGTTGGAAATTTTCTTACACAAAGCATAACAGAGTGCAAAAAAGTGAAGCGTGGCCATGAGAACGTAATTTTTGAAAAATGTAATGGACAAGTAATATTTATGGTGGCTTCACGGCCGGCCGAGTCGAGCCTCACCCAATAAAATTGTCTCAGCTCAAGAGTACAAAAAGGATATATCATTTTGTAATATTTCATGACTATCTATCCGATTTTAATAGATTGAGATGTGAGTGCCCAACACAGAGACTTCACGGAATTTCAGATATTCTCCTGCACTAATCTCGGTTTCTTCATCGCATCTACCATCATGTGTTGCTATGCCTTCTGGCGTATGAAAGTTCTGAAATTTGGAGAGGAAAAGGAAGAAGAAGACGAAAGTGCAGAACTTCTTGACCAAATACTATTGGTGGTTGGATTAATTGGCGAATTGGTGTTCAGTATTGGTACGTTTCCGTCAACGTGAGCTCAGACGAATAACGGGCATATGTTTCGAAATGAACTCACCAAGAAGACCGGAAGGGAGTTTTTCCATGTAGAATGTAGAACTCGTGATTCACTTTCTAAAAGTGTTACATACACGTTCTGCACAAGGGCAATGGACTTGTTTCGTCATGTGAGTTAATCATGTTCTTTCGGTATATTCTTCAACCTACAACCCAGAATAGGTTTCCACAGAGTGAGAAGGTTGAGCAGAACAAATTAATAAATTTATACACATGCTGGGTATGCTGGGTTAATCCTCTAACAACGAAGGGTGTCCTAGAAAATCTTTCACTATGAATGTCTAGTTTTATTTCAGGTGGTATACTGTCATTCGCCAATATTACCACTCTCAGTAGTTTAGCTATTGTGCTGTTCATCACAAACATACTAAGATTGGTACGTTGTTTTATGCTCTTTGATGCCATTTCGCTCCAAATTTGATGTCCCCATTTAGTTATTTCAAATCAGTGATCGTACGGTTTCTTTTAGGGTTGTTAAAGTCGAACTCGAAAAAACCCGAAAATTTTCGAGTCGAGTCGAATTTCCCAAAACTCGATTTTTCGCCAAACTCGAAAACTCGAAATGTTCGCCAAACTCGAAAACTCGATTAAAACCTAGTTTCTTTCTTGTACAGGTGCAAGTTACGCTTCAATCTGGTTTGATTATGGTCAGCTCGAAACTAGAGTTGAATGAAGAAGATACAGCTATGATGCGATACAAACCAGGAAAACAGGTCTATTCCTATTTTATTATTTGTTATTGATAATAATAATGTTTCCTTTATAATTTAATTATTCTCTTCGGTTTAATTTTCGTAAACTAATCGGACAATCTGAGAATAAATCTTCGTTTATAAAATACTGTCACTAGGACTCATAGGTTTGCTCTTTCACCGAATTCTGACTCTCCCTGATTTCATCTATGCAAGGAAGGCCAAAACTGCACATTGTTCGATTCCGTTGTGCTTTCAGTTCCACCCCACTTTCTTTCAGTCCGAATATGAGAATCGTGATGTGTGCGGACATCAAACTACGACGTTTACTTGTTATGAGTAACTTTACCATTATCTGTTACAGATTATAACTCTTCTGTTGATGATGAACTGTGCTCAGTTTCTGATGAATGTGTTCGAAGCGCAAAAGGTAAAAAAAAACAGCAAGATCTCTCTGCTTAGCCATTGTATACACGGTACATGCTCTTTTGCTCTGCTGTGTTGGTAGTTTTGTATCTCTTCACCATCTATGTAAAAAAATTACAACACAAGTGATGTTACAGCCCGTTTAACAAGGTTTTCTGGTAGAACCGCAGTGTAATTAAACAACCTATGCGAAACTCCACATGAAAGGGTAATCTCATGAACATAGGAATACCGTAATCTCTAATCAATTTGCCTGCTATGGAATTAGCAACGCACAAAGAATTGTGATTTTCTTATTTCCGGCATACGCAAGACTATATTATTAAGGCTGGTGTGGATGAAGAAATTGTTCAAATGTACGGTAGTTACTACTGGGCTGTTCTAATCAGAGGTTGCTCTCCGTTAACCATATTCTACAGGTAAGAGTAGCAACAATTACAGAATCTCTATCTTAAAGTAGGACGATTATGTGGACCAATCCGGTGTCATCGGTCCTTTAAACTTCAATTGAAAAATGTATTGTAGTTTATAAAAAATGTATTGCAGTTTAAAGGACTGAAGCGTTGCGATAGGACCACATAATTGTCCTTCTTTAAGTATCCTTCTCATCGAAAATTTAGAAAGATTGTTTGTTAAGCTGGCTGATTTCAACAATAGAAATCAAACAAGAAAATGCAGCTCCTTTTTGAAACCAGGTTGCTCTTTCAGGTTTCATAGTTCGGCTTGCTTTGCTGAGATTTGGAAGAAGACGTACCGAGATAACAGGAGACGGCAGCCGCGCAACCACCCGATCGCACAACGTTATTCATAATTGAAATGGATAACGAGAATCTGATATGAATCATTCGATTGAAACAACTCGTTATTAACACATAAAGCCGGAAACACCAGAGATCTAAAACAAAGTGAAACTGAAATGCAAATAACTAATTATTATGCTACAAGGAGTGCCTCAAATTAAATAAATAGAAACATAAAATGATTATATGTTCTCTCTCATTATGGTACACTTCGGAATAAGTTAGCTGATCAACAAACGAGTAAAAATGCCTTTACGTCTAGGTGCGCATAAAAACGCATACAGAGATGGAAGTGGGTAAAAACGTCGAAAAGGTGGACATCAAAAACTACTCGGCTGCGGAAATAGCGCCAAGGGTGTACACAATAAAGGAAAGACACTTCGAATTATTAACAACAGTCGGTTTGATGCACTACAACAAAGGACAACAGAGGCTATCAGAGTGTTCAACGAAAACAAAAAATCCCTCTAGTGAGAGAGTGAGAAACAAAAAAAATGCACATAGAATCTCCAAAGTGACCGGGCAGAAACTGTTTCACGGATAAACATAAATAGTCTAGCTCTCTTTTTCGTCCTCTTTAATGGGTAGCAGCTCGGTCGTATCCTCGCCGCCCACAGTGAATGTCTTCAGACCACAATTCACTGTTCTTTCCAATCTACCTATAATCATACCTAGTCGATATCCATACCACACAATATATACGGGATTGGGAACAGAAAAATGGACAAGCAGAAACGAGCAGAACAAGGACATTGTATGGATTGGGTACCATGCGCCAACTTTACCATCTACCATTCGACCTCCCACACAGTTTCTTTCTTCATCCCCATATTTCGAACAAATTTCATTTTAAAACGGTAAAGGAATCATAAACATGAAACCATATCATGTAATGAGAACTAAGCAAGGATCTCTGGTCAGAAGTGCTACCCAGTACCAATATCAAAGCCATTAGATGCAAAGGCACTCAAATACAACTTCACCTAAAAATCATTTCCGTTCAGAAAAAAAAACGAGTGCACATTATGCCAAACCTGACTAAATAGCCAGAACACATAAAAACCGACTCTTATTCTGCGAAAATAGAGAACAGAAATTATGCGCGATTCGAAGGAAAAGCTAGTTTTTTGTGTTTAAATGTGTGCTATGTTTGGGGAGACGGCTGGAAGAGATAGTGAACAGAGGGACAGAGAGGGACAAGAACAAATGAACTTAGTACGAACAGTGCGTGCCTTTCTTCGCTCACCTCGACCAGGCTGCCTGGGGGGAGCAGCACTGGCACTTTTCTCTTCGTCCACTAACGAGAATAGAGGGGGACGCTGAGTCTCCTTCGAATTGGCTACTTGCCGAGTGTGTGCTGAAAAAGATCACAATCAGTGTGGGTGAACATATGCAAGTTGTAGTTCGCTCTGCATACATCCAAAATGAACGACTGAAGGACAGGAGATAAAACTACAAACACATTGATTTTATATTATTGTGAAATCAGATAACATCTACAGAACGAAGTAGATCACCTCCACGAATCGCCGGCGTATGACCTCCACAAGTACTACTAACATAACATGACGGTAATTTATAAACTCATTTACTTACTACTTATCTGGTGATAAACCGATGTCATGATGAATTCAATGAAACAGTACGGTCTGATAAACTTAGATAAAGTTTTAGGGCAATAATTTGTTCCCTAAATAGGAGGAAGCGTTTTGGAATAAGATTTCACAGATAACGAGACTGACGTGGTTCCGTTTTGCGTGCCATGCTCGTCCCTTCTTTGCTACTCTTCGCTCGAGTTGGAGAAGTTGTACTTTTCACCCTATTCGCATCTGAATTCATCTATATAATCAATAATACTATCTTTCGAACTGTTTTCAACCTGGTCTACATAATCTCGCAGTGTATGTATTTTATGTAATTGAAAAAGCACTACACATAGTTTGGTGATGTAAAAGATTTCAAAACACTATGAATCGAGAGAAAGTAGGTTGAGAAAGTAACTACAGTTCCTTATTGGTTTGCGAGGTTAAGTTTGTTCAGATTATTTGAACATATTATCTTATGAATGATGAGAAGCTTCTCACACGGTTGGAAAAATGAGTAGCGCCGAGAGTACAAAGTCGGTAGTTAACAAACAATCGGCTCAATCCTAATATTTCCGATGAGAATTAGAACCAAACGTCCAACATTCTCAATAAAAGTATTATCTCTACTTGCATTAAATTATAGGAAAAACTAGGAGATTGGAATTATTATACAAAACCACGATGCTGTATAAACACGCTCGAATAACTGTTCATACCGGGCTACTTTAATAATTTGAAAATAGAAAAGTTTATTTTCTGCTTATTGGCTTATTGCATTCACATGCAGTTCCGATCCCAAATCTGTCCCAGATATACATTGCAAAAGAGACCTTTGAGCGAGCTGCTGAACTTCCGTATACTAGACGCCATTTGTTGATTTTGAGCTTTGGAATACGGGAAAGTGAAAAGGTAGTTGTTATCCTCCTCGAAAGAGTTTTCCTGCAACATTTATCAGTTTCGTAACACCACTAACACTCCACACAAAATGTAGGAACTACGTCAGGCATACGATATTATTCATATTTTTTCACGTTACTCGTTACGCCTTACGATTTAATTGTCCACAAAAAATAGTGAGAAGTAACACTTACTGATGATAAATAATGCGACAACTATGATATAATCATTAAATAACATTACGTACAATGAGGGTAACAATAGGGACAAAACCCGTGAATAGCACTCGTTATGGACACTCATCTGAAGCGCATGCTCGTTTTTGCATCAGCACAGAAACTGTATAAAACGCTATAAAGAAAGAAGAACCATACTGATTTTAAAGATTTCGTTCGCTATAGGTTAACCCAAGAATCAGAGACTGACCATAAACGATCTGTCCACATCGAATGACACCGGGGTGGCAGGGACATTGGTAAGAAGATGACGACTGTACAGCGAGCGCCGCTGAAAAAATTGACAAAGAAAAATGGCTTTGCAACAACCAATGGTTAACCTATTCATCTCAGAGTTTCCAAACATAATTGATCGCACAATATTCAATGTCTTACCTTATTCTTCTGCGTCGCTCTTTGATCTGCCGTGTTTTCAAATGCTTGGGTAACCAGACCAGACACAGATACATTGCGAGGAATCGGTGAAATGGGAGGCAGAGTTGGTTGAGGAACCGAGACACAAGGCTTTGATGGAGGCATAAGTTGGCTGAAAATTATATGGAACATTACTAAGATATTGTCTTCATTACTCCATTTATTCGGGTGCGATCCTGTTTCAAAAAAACCTCACGAACTTCATGACTTTCGATCAAATATGGCCGCATTCTCAAACTCTGGCAGTAGAGAGGACCATGTCTGTTGTCATTATTGTTTAGTGTTCAACTCTGGAATAATTGTGTGGCCGCTGGCCGTACATAGCAACGAATCAAGAAATTATGAACCAAACATATGTGTACGTGTTCTGAGCACTTACTATTGATCGAATCCAGAGGCGAAAAGCTCGCTCTTCGACGAAGGCAGATGTAAATTGCTGACCGACACATCGGTGGGCAGTCCTGCGAATGATGTACCACCTAAAAAGTATAACAATCAGCAACGTGTCATCTAGTACGCGAAAATTCGAGCATGCGATTGAATAGTGTCATAAGTTCAAACATACCCACCTTTCTTTACTGACATTGCAAACTCTGACACAATATTATCCAACTCCTGGTGAACTAGGACAGCGACGCGCGGCTTCGCATAAGCAGTCAGAAGAGGCTTCAGGAACTTCTCATCAATAACTTGCCATTTTCGGAAGAACTGAAATTTTAGAGTGAAATCAATCACTCTGATTATTTTTTTCTGTGGGCAAGATAAAATATTCCGCACAAGTTATGCCTTTCATGCCAACCATATTTTTCCGGTTAATTGGTTATGGTTTACGCGTTTTACGGTTCGCGAGACACGATAAATTAAATTTTCATTGGGCATATATCGGACAGAGGAATAGCACCAAACGGACCGCGTTCTCCCCATGTTCTCCCATGATATACTCCAAGTATTCCTTGATGTGTTTCGTTGATTCCAGCACAATCATCTCCATCACTTGCTTCTTTTTCTCCTCCTTACCGAATAGTTTGCTTCGTTTCACCTTCAGCTTATCCACCAGAAACTTAATAGTTGTGCCCTGAAATCAATCTCAGATGTGGAACAGAGAAAAACCTGATAAAATACAATATTTGGTTCATAGAGGCGATTCTGACACTGAACAAAAACTGTTCGATATCGATACACAATTATGCGAAAAACTGACTAGCTACTTTGAAGTATTCCATATCCGTTTCTTAGATTATGCATATTATTAGTACTATTTTAACTTGTATTCACCTTTTTCGCGATTCTAAAGTGAGCTCGTGGTTAGGTTAGGTATAAGTGATTCCGATTTCGATTTACGCTCTTTTAATCACCTAGTTTTAGCATCCCTGATTTGATAGTTATCAGTAATAATCTTAAAAACATTAATTATGGTATAATGTATAAACCGCGATTATTTCACACACATACAAACAACTTACTCAACCTTTACATGTTCGCAGAAAAATAATTACTTCCGGTTGTACGGAGTGACGAGTGATATAGCATTGCAGACAAAAGAAAAACAATTCCACTGTAAATTAATGTTGGTTACGAATAACTTATCAATTGCATACCTGCACCACAGTAGTGAACATGATAACAGCAAGGGTCGTCGTTACAAACATACGCTTCGCTTCGACAAGATTTTCGTCTATAGACATGACCAATCCTGCAAGAAAATCATTAAATCTAGAGACACCATAGGAATATGATCCCCGGATAGATCCGTGGTAGTAGCGACTACGTCGTAAGTCCGCGGCGCATCCGGGGTGAATCCGGGGAGAAACAGGGGTGAAGATCGAGCGCGGGTCCCTAATGAGCTATAAGGACCTACTTCATTCACTCCTCCACGCGCAGTCATAGCGCAGTGGTGAGAGTGCTGCTTATTATGTCGGCCAAAAACCACCTGGTTGCTTATAGAGATAATCATCGGTTGTTTTCAAATGCAACCAGGCTGTAACTCCAATGCAACCAAACGCTCTCTGCATAACCAAAATAACCAAGAACATAAGATGTTGGTTGCACTTCAGAAGCAACCCGGTTGCACAGAATGATGTAGTGACAGTGTACTTTTCACCGTCAATAACATTCGATCAATGGCGGCACTCTAACTGCGACAGAAAATTCAATTACCGTAACACACAGCTCCTCGAAGTCCACCATAAGCCATGATGAACTGATCTTCCATTGATATCTGATCTTCCTTTCTCCGGAATATATTGATGAAGAAGGTGAGAAAGTATACACCTGCAGCATACATGCATAATATGGATCAGTATTGAGACGAGCAATTTGGGTAATCCTACAGTATGAGAATAGTATGCTCCGCACATAGTAAATATCAAAAGTTGAGTACGACGATTAATTAATGAAAAATGGTAAATGCGTTTTTCCTCATTTCACAAATCCTGTAGCATACAACTCTAAGTAAATCCAATGTTTTGATATGTCACTTTTGGTGAATTTTAGTTGGGGATTGCAGTGAGTCATATGAGGTTCTGAACCCACTTTCTACATGGATGTTATTAACTAAAAGAAGTTGTGTGAGTAGTAATTAACCCAAAGCTATCAACGTTAGTCGTAGAAGCAACATATAAAAAACACAAAACGCTTACCAATGAATCGAAACAAAAGGCATCCAACTAGCGTGATAATTATGAACCAAGGGTCAACAACGTGATTCGAAGATACAACAGAAACGCCAAGAAAAACGAAAATCAGCGACTCGGAGCTAAAACCTCCCGTTTAATTAATATGTTCTTTCCGCGCAGCAGATGCGTTAAAGAAGGACGATTATGTGGACCAATCCCGTGTCAACGGTCCTTTAAACTGCAATTGAAAAATGTATTGCAGTTTAAAGGACTGAAGCGTTGCGATTGGACCACATAATCGTCCTACTTTAAATTAAAATATTCCACTCAAATAGAACGACAATGAAATATGTGAATTGAATAGACAACTGAAAGCATTCTGATTCGAATCGAAACTTACAAGACGTCAATGAGTGAAGTAGATTTTAAGGGTCCAAGTTATTGAGCTATCTGTTTTCGCCATCTGACTCTCCAACTCCAAGTTGGGGAGTATGGCAACGGTGTAAAATACAATTAGTTTATTCCGTAACCAACCCCTCAACAATAATCATCTTTTGAACATTGCATGTTAGCATCCTTTCCCAAGGCAGCTCATTAAATTTTAAATCAAAAATGGGTTCCAAAATTATAAATACAAAATCAAACGTGGGTAACTTTGAAGCATCATTAACTATGAAACTATAATATTAGAATTTAACTCACTATGAAGAGGCCATTTTATAGATATACTCGATTGCGAAGTGCATTTGGTCACAAACATTTCCTTGCATATAGTTCTTGATCAATATTCCACACGTCACAATTCTGTAATAACGTCAATTGCACAATTGGCGTGATTCAACAAATACTACGTAAGGATCGAAAACATGAAATGATACTTGAAAAAGTACTGGCTTATGATTTTGAATGCAGAGTAGAAAAAGCACAACCACGTTTATATCCTTTTCGCTATTGAAACAGACAACATTACGATAATACAATCCAGTTCTGATAGGTTATTTCTAATCATCCCTTGAATACAAAGATACAATAAAAAACTAACGCGAGAATTCCAGAAAGATGGAAAGTGTCGGTGAAGAGATATACGATGAACGGCATAAGGAGCATGAGAATCGGCTGTACCACCTGGTGATTGGCCAGTAATCTGTAGGCGTAAAAAATAGGCTCGGTTTTACATCGAGGAAAACTTTACTTGATGATAGGAGAGAACTCAATAATTAAATTTAATTTGTAAGTACTACAATTTTCTACTAGTAATTCCAAAAACCTTATAGAACATTCTACATTTACTCATACACCATAGGAATTTCGTGACCAGGGTTAAATCCGCAGTAAACCCGTAGTAAGGCGAACCCGTGGTAGATCCGCAGTAAACGTGCAGTAAACCCGCAGTAAACCCGCAGTAGATTCATAGTAAATTACTCAGAAGTGCGTGTTTCGTGTGGAAATGCATTATTAAAACTCAAAAAATGAAGGGATAAACGTATCGGAGATTATACAAATCAGTTTCGAGAAAATGAGCAGATATTTTTTTTCAAGTCTGACAGCTCAACTTTTATTTCGATCGTTATGGTGAGTTACTGGCAACTGCATTTCTATAATATGAGTATTCAATCGTTTAAAATGGAACGAATTAACATTTTACTTAGCAAATCATGATGGAAAACCATATATTGGAAATTTAAGAGAAGAACTTTCATGGTTGTTGCTCATAACTTCAATTTCTTCACCAAATCATGATTTTCGAGAAATATGTTCAGATAT
The DNA here is from genome assembly GCA_964036275.1 of Litoditis marina. Classification (NCBI taxonomy): domain Eukaryota; kingdom Metazoa; phylum Nematoda; class Chromadorea; order Rhabditida; family Rhabditidae; genus Litoditis; species Litoditis marina. Next base: position 10,678,023 of record OZ038438.1, on the reverse strand, counting down.
CCTGATGTACAAATAATATTCATGCATATTGGAGAATTGAATGCATTTTCACCCTTAAAAACGAATTTTGAAAAAAATATTTTCCGCCCTTTCTTAAGTACGGACTTCTCCATCACTAGTCGTTGAGGTTTGAGTTGATTTCGGTTTAATTACCCAAGTTTGAGGTACTTTTCGAGAACGGAAAGGTATCATATTATACTTTGATGCTGATAGGATGCATAGAGCGCTCCTATTGCGTTAAATTAAACTGTTTTTTGAAAAAGTTTTATTTTAGATAATTTGTGGTAGATTTGAATACCAATTACTTTACTACGCATTTACTGCGGGTTTACTGCAGATTTACTGCCGATTTACCGCTGGTAGTACCGCGGTACTACCAGCGGTAAATCGGCAGTCAAACCGGGGTAGAACTGCAGTAACTTTGCTGTCAATTAGCGGTTTTTATTTCCCTGTGCAGTGAAGTTGTCCGAGTAGCATCAATAATCCCAAAAATGGACAACTATTTCGCTAAACACAAACGAAAATATTGGTTGAATTGCCTATTTTAACAAAGAATCAAAAGTTTTCACTATTCAAATAGAGAAAAAGGTATCATTTTATAGATAGTCACAGCTTACTGCTGTGCTTACGGTCAATTCCGGAACATTGCTGCACATGACAAACTTTATTTTTCCGCTTGCAGCATAATTTGGAGGTGTTGAAGGTATGTTGACGGCTGAGTAGCCTACCTCATACAGCCGGATGTTCCGAAGCCGCCAATGATACCGAACGTTATTCCTCCAAACGCCACCCAGAAGAACTTGCCACAGGCCATCGCGTATTGTGCAGTCTGCATCTCCTCTGGTCCAGCGATCAACATATCGGTCACCGTGTGATACAGAACCTGCAACTCTCTCCAACATCAATTCAACAACACAAATACAAATGGAAAATAAATCACCCACTGATTAAACCCAAATTGTTCAACTTGATATTCACTTCTCTCACGGGCGTACTGAGTTTATTCAACTGAACTATTGCCTTAGAGGAAACATTTGACAGAATCACAGAATGTGGGGGCTGCAAGAAACATGCGCGGTTTGTCGATGAATTTCTCTATTTTTTGACTAATGCTCACTTTTGCCCGGCATGGTCACTTTTTGGGCTACTGTTGAAGATTCTAGATTCCAAAATGAGAATAATTTTGTGTTTTTGAATCACGCATGTTCACTTTTCATGATTTCTCTTAGTCTCTGCCCGATTTGGAGCTTTTTTTTATGTATGCTTAAATGAGTGGAGCATACCCTAAATGCTCAGCGTTTTGAGAAAAAACCCCCTGTTCTTGGTCCGAAGATTTGGGCAACCCCCCTCCCCCTCAAAAATTGTCTGATTTAGCGATTTTCTAAATTAAGAGCAAAACCCCCTTATAATGGCTGAGGGGGAGGGCAAAACCCCCCTGTTTGAAAAAGTCACAACTCTGAGGCATTTAGGGTATGGAGTGGAGAGCCAATATCTAACACTGAGAGCTGAAAACGGATGTATGTTCCACAAAAATTATAGCTAACAATGGTGACGGCGTCGTTCAGAAGAGATTCTCCGAACACGCAAATGTAGAGGAGTTCATTGACGTGAATGGCTTCGAAGACACAGAGAACTGCCACTGGGTCGACGGCACAAATCAGGGTGGCGAATATGACACAGTGCAGAAAACTCAGGTCGGCCACCACAAACAAATGACGACAGAAATAGAGCAGACATGCTGCAAAACACATGCTTTAACGCCAATAAAATCGATGCGTATGTTTTCTTCACATTAACGCCGGCGTTAAACGCCGACGTAAAAAGTATAAAAGTGGCCTATAATGTAATTTTTTCACTAACTCATGGCTACTAAATTTCGACTGAACTCCTACCAGCAAACCTCGCTAATAGAGGCTGGATTGAACCGCTACTAGCGGGTCACCACTAACAAGTCATGACATTAATAAGAATTTCATTGCGGCCCGCTTTATAACAACAACAATCGAACAGCGAGCGAAAAGCTATTGCTCCATCACAATACACGTTTTCCATCATGAGTTGAGACCTATGTTATTTTCAGCATATGGATGATATAGAAAATTTCCAGGTTAATCGTAGTACCTACTAAATGATGCACATTAAATAGCTACAGCAAAATACATTTGTCACGTGCTAACTATCTTTTCTTCTCAGGTTTGAACAACACAACAGAAAAGTCAATGAAAAACTCACACAAAGCTGCAGTATTCATCAATGTTCCGATTACTGCATAAATACAAATGGTTCCAATGTTGTGGAAAAAGTCCTTGTTTTTCAAAAAATAGCCAGCTTCCAGTACAATAGGTGGCAGAAGGTAAACAAAGAACCAATACGGTCTCAAGTAGATCTGAAAAAAGATACATCCTCTCCAAATTATTGGTGGATACGGCCGCCACAGTAGAAAGATAACAAAAGAATATTCACGAAATCATAATTACATATATTACACCTTTTCATTTACCAATTACCATCATAATGTGAGATATAAACTATAGAATAGAATAAAAAATATCTATTCGCGATTTAACACGTGACTTCCACATACAATGTGGCACACCAATTGAGTAAATGGAGAGAAACTATACAATATTACTTTGAACATATTCAAAAATAGGCAAACCGCAAACCTCTTCATCTCGAAATACAAAAGACAGTAACCATCCCATGACGATACCAAAGATTAACAACATAACCGAATGGGGAATAGCATGAACTCTCTCGAAAACTGAAAGATTTACGTTTAACCACATATTATATATATTCTAACACGCTATTTTGATCGTAATATCTAGGATGTTTCATCTGCCATCCCGGACGCATGATTTTAAGCCTTGCGCTTTGATAGTGAAAGTTTGATACTTTGAAAACATCAAAAAATTGGAGACAGAAAGAAAAAAGACTGCTACCCACATGAGATGATTCAGAAAAATCATGCTAGTTGTTAGTGTACATTATACAAGTGGAATTTGTCTGTCTACACAAGAAACATGAATAATAGGCTAATATTACCTGGCTTCAGAAATCCAATGAGCATAATGCTACAAACGATAGCAAGTGGATGACCGGTGTGAGAGAAATCTATTCGAAACATGTCGTTTGCTGCTTCCCGTTGTTCTGTTGAATTTTCATCCAACAGAAGTTCTTGGGACATTTCTGAATACAGACATTATGTTTTTCTAAAAACAAGCATTTGCGTCGTCTTCAGAATCGAGAGATAAAACTTACTATACTGACTTATACTAACTCACAAAAACCTATGGAATCAGTCTGGACTAAATTCAGCTGGCTGTTTAGATAACTATTCTGGATATAACAACAATCTCAAAGCTTCGTGAGGTCTCACCAATGCCCAACCTGCGGATACAGCATTACTCACCTTGAACTGTTGGTGTGATGAAATTGAAGAGTAACAACAATAATTGCAACATATTGAGGGATTCGGTTCTGAAAAAATGAACAAAATTAATAGCGGAACTAAATACTCACGTAAAACCTAAATCGCATAAGACTATAAGAGACTCATCCATTTGAACCAAATGGTGACTTGTATTGTAAATCGTGACATAGTTTTACCTATGGAACGAATGGATTGCTAACATGAAGTGAGTATTGAGTTATTGAACAAGACGATGGGAGTTTCAATTGTTCCGCACTATTGAAAAGAAATGTGTTGCGTGAGGAGGCAGGGCGACGGTTTGTTTGAGTTCCAGTATAAGACGAATGAATCAGACACGCGTCCCCGCATCACAAAATAGAGCAAAAGTGAAGGCAAACTGTTTTTCACGGCTGGAATGAGCACACCGTTGGTGGTGACTGCTGCCTATTCACTCCCCCGCCCGAGACCCCTCGCTTGCGAGCCAACTGTATAGATAGAATACACCCTACACGTACCAAGGAAAGAAACTCTAAAAATGATCAATGTTCATTGATCATTTCTAGAATTTCCTTTCAAACTGGTAATGTACTTCAAGAATGGAAAGAATGGATTGAAGAAATAACAGGGGTTTTAGAAGAAGAAAGAGATGTTGCGTTGTTTCAGTTCCACAATTTCAGAACAGAAAAAAGCAACGGGTTATCATTACGAACAACTGTTCCCAATCTGATATTTAGAATGCAATATACGAAAATGAATCAAAGTGAATACGTTAAATATCGCCTATTCTAAAATAGAACATGAACTTAACTACATTAACAGGATGCATTCAAATATATCTAGTTAGGATGAGGAATAAGATAACTGACTAAAAACCAAAAAACCGTGGACAATATATCTTGTGTTTTGGAATGGTTGGAGTTCAATTGTGAGTAAGCGCAAGATATGGAGATATAGAGGCCGACAAATCGATACAGATGTAAACTATCAGTTGAAATAAAACATTCCATCTTCATAGAATATTTTCCAATTGAAAAAAAACAATATGCAAATATCGAGTTGTCTTGTTATTGATCGAAGAATGGTATTCCAGCTGTGACCCCCAGCTGCATAGCAAAAACAGCGGTGCTACTTTGTCAATACATCGAGCCCAAACAAAGATAAATCGTATCGTGTGAAACTAAAATAAACTAGAATTCGAGCAGGATAGCAGAATTATTACGCGCACAGATATTTTTTAAAATGGCAATTCGATAAACAATATTCATCATTCAAATTGTTTCGGTTCGCGCCATTCGTCTGTTCGCGTTAAAACCTATATGAGTCAGCCGCGGCACATATGGGGCCGGCTATGTGCCCAATCATCCGCCGTCACCATTGCAATCCGAGCAAACAATGCTTTACAAAAACTATAACTGTATTATTTTACATTTGAAGAAGAAGTGGAATATTTGCGAACTGTGGAAAACTGCTAGACAAAGAAGAAAATGCATTTAGTCGGCTAAGACGGATTGAAAATCAATTCAGTCATGGCAACAACAAAGGCGACGGATGGAGATGCGAATTTCGAATCTTTCTCTGCCTGGGAAACTGAATTAATTTGTAGTTTGATAGAGACATTGCACAGAAATGTTTTCTCTATTATTCCTCAAATTCGATTCATAAGAAACGTAATTTAATATCTTTGCGATAGTCCAAATTTTTGTTTGAAGTAATATGATACACATAAAGTTGTGAGGGTGGAACAATTATTTCAGGAGTCTTTTGATTATCGCTCAATTATATAAAATCTTCTTTTTCCAGATCATTTTTTCGAGATTAAAAACGCCGATTCTAGACCATGAAGAGATTTATCTCCAAGCGATACTATACCAAAATAGTACTCCCAATGCTCATATACCAATTTCAAGTTTGTGATTGAGGTTGTTGGATGTGTGGGCTACGCGACGAAGACCAATCGTGAGGAATTTTGAATACGCAACGTACTCATGCTCCGAATCGGCTTGTAACTTAAAAATAGCTGATCGCCAAAGACCAACTTGGGTACAGGTTCGATGGCTGTTTCCAAACGAAGCCCATACGGTGTTTGTCTTATCCCCCTGTGTTTGTAGTTTCATCCCGTGGCTTTTCAGCATAAATTCATAAATTACGGCGTAGATCGAAACCAAACTACAACGAAGACTTGTTCGTACCCGTACCAGAAATTCCCGAGTAGCTTTCTCAGTCTCGTCAGTCAATTCCACAAGAAATCCGGTGTAGATTAATCAGTTAGCCACTTTTATAGCAACCAACTTGGAACCGTTTTCGTTAACCTCGTAGACGCTACTATAGTCGTCGCCAACGGAAGGGCGTGAGGGTACTGTATATCTCACTTTTCGCTGTGTACGCACACATCTCCGATTCCAAAGATTACCTTCCATGTGCTCTAATAGAGCAGCGGTGAGCGCCCTGCCACGAAACTTTTGCTTGCAGGTTCGATTCCGGCGAGACAGAAATTTATAAATTTGGCACTCACTATTCATAGCTTTATGCGGTGTGTCCATCCCACCTGACTAGTTGAATGCGAAAGTATGACGATTAATTTAACGAACAGCCGGATGTGACGCAATAATGTTATAACTAGTGCCCACATTTATTAGAACACTTTGGAAATCCAAATCAGAACTTTTTTCACTTTCCACAAAAAAGTTCGACTGAGCGAAAAAGAAAGGGTTATATAACAGGGGTGACGGGAAGGCAATTGTTTACCATTCCTCCAGTTTGATTAGCCTTTGTCCTTTGTGCGTGGTTTATTTTCGATTAGTCGAAAGATGAGTCGGACTGCAAATAGACCAATAATACCAGACGATAGGGTGCCCGATCCAAGAAATTTAAGCTTATTACAAAGGCCTCCGGTTCTCTAGCAGTTGCCGGTATGCAGTCAGCGGCCAGCGATTGAACTAGTTTTAATCCCAACTTCCATCGAGTATGTCATCGAAATCTGCGCGACTTTCGTGGCGAGATGGCCCACATTGCTAAGCTAACATTACGAAGAACTGTAGTCGTATACAGCTACATGGATTGATAAATCTTTCAATCGAACAACAATTACCAATACCGCATATTTGGAATCTGGTTGAGAAATCTGCTCTCTGTAGTCTGCAGTCAAACTTTCAGATAATTCTTCATGTCCCATCTTCTTCGCACCTCGGCATTTTGTGATATGTATTGCATATTACTTGTTTCCTTATTAGACCAAAGACCAGGTAATATGAGGGTTCTTGCAGATGTTTCGGCGGGTCCACCGTGTTCAGAGCCTGAAAAAGGCATCAGTAAACAAACTACAATAAAGTTGATACAGTCGCGCCGGAAATCACCGTTTTCAGGCTCTAAAGACGGCGGATCGCACAAATGTCAGCACAGAAGTAAACCATATCACGTGTTCGGTCTAATAACAAAACAAACAATACATTTCAGATAATTGTTTGACAAAAAAATCTTCATAGAACTGCTTACAATACGGGGACACACTTACAATATCGTGTTTTTTTAACAGCGTTGACTACAATTTAAAAACACACACTGTATTTAAATGAGTCTACACGCGGGTGAGATAGAGTATAATTCCAACATCTGAATATTCTCCATACTCCATACTATATCAAAGTATTCTCTTCGAATTATTTCTTGAAACCCGAATTTTCGGTTTTCTCTCCCCGAACACTGATAACTGACCAAATCTGTTTTAAGTAGAAGCATTGGCGGCTAAAATAACAGTGGCAAAAACATTGGTACCTGTTGTTGAATTTATTTCAAGTAATTTACAAAATATTTATGAGCATATCGTTCAGATTCTTTTCCATAGGTTAAATAAATATCCTACAACAGAATCAGTAAGTACATATATAAACAATTACGCAAGTCATCACAACAATCCAATGGAATGTGTACATGCTAATAGAATATCGCCAACATCACATATAAACCAACCTATCGAAAAATGAATGGGCAGATGATATTTGAAACGTGTTATACCCTTTTTGAAAATAATACTTCTCACAGGCACAAGAGACTTCACTTACGCTATTAGTTCTTGTATATTTCAACAATCGCGCAGTTCGGATGGAAATTCAATTAGAAAGCATAACCAAGAATAAATAAATGAAAAGTAAATGTACTTAAAATTCCACCGGTTCACGTAACTATAGTTCACAGAAGTTGGGAAATGGCTCGCTACTCGCCGCAGTGAGAAACGCATTTATCAGCTATGCTCTCAAAATTCATGTGGAGTACCCGAATATGTGTCTTGTTGGGTTACGAAAACTCCTAGTAATAAAAGAGACAAGAGAACGGATCCGTAAGAATGACCGAGTCATGGCTAGAAGAGCAATATAAACACTGTTACATCAAGGTATATACTTTGTAATCTGTGATAAATCAGAAATATGGTACAATTGTAAACTAACTAAGTGACATGCTATACATCATTTCGCATATCTTCATCTTGTTCAATCACACAGTCCTTAATGCGAATTCGCAATGGTTGTTTCTTCTTGCGATCCTGAAGCGAACGAGTTATACAAAGTACAACTGTCCGAATCGACTAGTTCTATAGTCTCTTTCATTCTGAACCTCCTACAGTACAAAAACAAAACTGTACGTCCGTTTTAAAGAACGCCCGACATCAATAATTTCACCCTGACAGCCTGACCCGCTGACAATTTGCCCTGACTGTTCCACGGACATTTTGTACAACCATCTAACATCTACTCATTTGCGTTATGTCTCGTCTCACAGCGCTCTGAAGTTAAAAACCGAGTTGTTTACCAAGGTTCGCCAAAAACCCAAGTTGTGAATCAAGGTTTAGCCTGTTTACCAAGTTGTTTACCAAGGTCTTACGGTAGACAAACGCAAGACTGCGTATTGCGTACATAAATTGCGCAAGTATTTACTGCTGTATAATTTTTACGATTCGAATTTTTGAATTATTCCATCATTTTTGTTTTATTTTTGTATTTCCCTTTTTCTCTCGTTTTTATTGATTCAGATGTTGTGATGAACGTTTTACTTGATAAAGCAGTAGTGTGTACCAAGTGAACAGACTAAAAAAACGCATAATGTGACCCTGTAGTGCCGTATTTTCAAAAAATGGCAGATTTGTTTTGCTATGACAGTGTGTTCGTTTTGGATGCTGTCGTTTCCCCATTTGCTTCATCAGACTTCAATAGATTCGATTGCTCCGTTGTTCAATGAACTTTTCTGCATTCTCAGTTGGGTTCGTGCAATGTTCGACCTCTCCGCTCCGCTCAATTCCGCGTTGGATTTTAGATGTCGAAGAAGCCGACGGTTTTAGCAAATATGGTAAGAGTCTGTTTTATCGTTTCTGAGCTACATTGATGAATTGTACTTTCATTGCTGGAAACAGCTTCCTACACACTCATATCGTAAAATTTCAATTCAATGGAATGAAAACTCAAGCTGTTTTAAGTTTTTAAACTGCACAACGGGGTTCCTTTTATCTATCAATTACACGTTTACTAATCAGGGTAACTTGTTCTCAATGGTTTACCCGAGATTCTTTATTCTTATGAAATTATGAAGTTTAACTTTTCTAATAAAACTTCACACTTTCAAATATTAACGACTCTCGAGGTCCAAATTACTTACACCAGTCACTAGTAACATGATTGCAGGTTATTGTTATTACCCATCTCTACGGTGATCGGACAGGAATTCGATATCTTTCGAATGGGATGAAGGTTGGTGGTTTGGAGTTTAAACTCTAGAATTCAGCCGGTTTTAGGTTATAGTATAGTTCTCCGAAGCTTGTTAGTAAATAAGGCTATGGTTACTATGATCCAGTTTTTTGATAAACGATCACGATAGCCTTTTATCTTATGTTAAATCGTCTAAAGTTAAAGTCTACAAATCGATTCGGTTCATTTCAATTCATATTTGTTGACTAGTTAACAAGCAAGCTAGCCAGTTTCAAACTCGGGAAATTTGATTATTTTGCATAAAAAATAGTCAAATTTCCATGATTTTGGCGTAATGGGGATTATTTTTTCACGAATGCTGATTACTATCTGTACATTCATACAGGAGTATGAATGTACAGTAGATCAGTCTAGTTTTGGCTCCTTGAAAGGTAAAGACAGGTTTGACACAAGACGGTTGAAGCATACACCAGTAAGGGACTATTCTCAAAAAGTGGTCCATTTTCTGCTTTAAACACGTGAAAATTAGAGAGTTTCCATCAAAAATAGACAAATTTCCTCGTTTTGGCGAAAAAGTAGCCTGTTTTGTGGATTTTTTGTGGATAAATTATACGGACAACTTCACTGGAGTATTTATGGGTTGGAGGCATCAGTTTTCTGACTATATCCTGGCACAAGTTTAGCGAAATTTTTAAATTTCAGTATTTCAGATGTACTGCAGTCATGCCGCCGTTACGGACTGACAGTCTGTCCTCCACTCCCTACCCTGGTTCCGGGAGAAAAGACAAGAGGGGCAAATCATTTGCGGTTATTCGGTATGTTTATTTTTTTGAGAAGGACGATTATGTGGTCCAATCGCAACGCTTCAGTCCTTCAAACTGCAATACGTTTTTCAATTGCAGTTTAAAGGACCGTTGACACGGGATTGGTCCACATAATCGTGATTATTTAAGAAAGATCATAAACAGGGGGGTAAAACGGAGAGAAAGGGATATTAACAGAGAGAGAGAGAGAGAGAGTTAGTATGTTCTTTTTGGGCTCTAAGTTGACATTTGCATTATCCGCAGTGTATACGTAGCTCGGTGCGTAGCGTGTCAAAGTAGAAACTACAGTTCATTTATGGATTTTTGCAGTCAGTCATGCGCATACGTGTGACTGTTTCGCTGTTCGCAAAATAGATTGAAAATCAGGTTTTTATTTGCGTAAACTATCTACAAAACTGAGTGGAAAGTAAGAATTCACCAATATTTGTTGAAACTAGGGCATTTCCAAATTTCTAGTTTGAAGAAAAACTGGTAATTCAATGGAAAATTCAACAAAGTCGTTTCATGTTTGGTCTTGCTTCATACCCTAGAGTAACACTGTCAGCTATAGTAGTTATTTACAGACTTGTGCCGCCTCTATCCATCCCCTGCGAACAGAGGAAGCTGATATCTTGCTGTTCCGTGAGTTTCTTGTCATTCTTATATAATTCTAAACTGGATTTAGCGATTAACGAACATATTCAAACATTAAGTTGCTTTTCACGTTCGAAATTACACTGGTTAATCGGTAGGGTTGTTAGAATTGGAATTGGAATTGGAATTGATAGAATTGAGATAATCACCCAAAAGAATTGCAATTCCAATTCTTTTTGTCTGTCGAAAAGAATTGGAATTGCAATTCCAATTCTTTTGTATGTCGAAAATGGTTGGAATTGCAATTCCAATTCTTTTGTATGTCGAAAAATTTCTGGAATTGCAATTCCAATTCTTTCGTATATCAGAACAACTGGAATTGGAATTGGAATTGACTTGATTTTCGCTCAGAATTAATTCAGAATCGTTTTTCCTTGTTCATTATCAAATTACCATTGTTCCTTATGTATTTCGTTCAATGGAACCAAAGTGAACATTGTTTATCTTCGTTCTTTGAAGAAAAAACTGACATGAAGTTGGAAACACAGTCAATTCCAATCAATTCCAATCAATTCCAATCAATTCCAATGGAATTGGAATTGAGAATCTGAGATTTCGAGGAATTGATCGGAATTGGAATTGGAATTGAGCAGTTTTTGAAAATCTAAAAGAATTGGAATTGGAATTGAGTGGTTTTGAGAATTGCAAAAGAATTGGAATTGGAATTGAGTGGTTTTCGAGAATTGAAAAAGAATTGGGATTGGAATTGAGTGGTTTTTGAGAAACGAAAAAGAATTGGAATTGGAATTGACTTGATTTTTGGAATTGATTAACAACCCTATTAATCGGTCATTTCGTTAATCTGGGAAGATTCAGAACTTCAAAAACTAGTGTTCGTGGCTGATTCGGTTCTGTAAACTGAGAACTAACGTGCAGATTCCAGTGAAGTTGGCTGGTGTATTTGCCGATTTCTACGCTATCCACGTAAAAGTCAGATATTTTAATCAAAAAACGGGTTACTTTTTGCAGAATAGTCACGTCTTATTGGTGTATGTCAATAAATGTAATGGTAGACCGGTTCACTAAGATCATTTTTTTAGTTCTGTGGCTGCGGCGAGGGGACGTCAAAAAATCTTAGCGAGTGCGGGATTGACGATTATCAGGAATTCCGAAACGAATCGAAGTTCAATCGACACAACTCATTCTCATAGATCCGGTATATATGACTTGAAAGCGGTCGTATTAGCAGGTCTTTTTACACTTTTTTCACATCATAGTATTATTAGGTTAGCCGTATTTTGGCTAGTTTTGTTTGCATGTTAGTGTAATTGCTCTCGGTTGTGTATCAACGTAGTGCAGTTGATCTTCGTGTACTATTTGTCTTACTATCGTGTCAGATTTTAAGCTCGGTTGGCAATTATTTTATGGTTCATCGTAGTTAGTTCAAAAAGTGCGAGATTTAACAATTTGACGTGCTGTTCTTGAGTTCAGAAGTGCATCCCTATAACTATGTTGTAGTATGTAGTTGTAAGATTTTATGATATGTCACTCAAAATTGTGTTTTTTGGTTTTTCTCTTTTCGTTTAGCCATTTTTGTGTTTTCTGTACAACGTTTCGATGCACAATTGAATAAATGTGTGAATTATTGGTTTCATTGTATTTGACATCAATTACAAAACAAAAGGAGAGTATTTGTGCATAATTGGAGGTACCAGCTGTTTTTAGCGGGGTACCAGCCGACCCTGGCCCTATTGCAAAACTACCGTAACCCGCCGCCCAAGTTGTGCACCAAGGTTTGATTTCACAACTTGATATCAACTAGTGACCAATTTGGTGGCGCGAACCTTGGTAAACAACTTGGTTTTTTACTTCAGAGCGCACTAAGCTAATTTTAATAACTAATTTCTAGCCTCGACAGTAATGCATTATTCCACTTCAATATAACTGTAATTTCAAGTAAATCACAAATTTTCTCTCAATTTTTATAATATCACGGTTTTCTCAGCTTCTGAAGTTGATCAGAAATATGGAAATTTCATTTTTGGTGTCCTACTTTCTTCAAGAACGTAAATATTATTGGAAAGGTTGCCGAAATTGTGCCCTAATTTATGATAACCTATGACAAAGTGTTCAAAAAATATTTTTTGACCCAGTTGAAGTTTGCATTAGAAAAGAACTATTGTGAAATGCAGACGTGTACCATAGGAATTGCAGTAGAAATGATGACGACTATACAATATACATCCACCAATCGTATGGATCAGACTGATCAGACCCAAGCTCTTTCAACATTATAACATTAGAAATAACGTTAGAAAACATTTACATGACATTTACGCGGTTTCCAAAAAGTGTCTGATAAGAACGAGCACTCCATATTCGACGTGAGACAGTGTGGTACCTTTATTTCAATTGATGAATTCTCCACCGAAATAGCCAGTCTGACTCTGTTCTCTGTGACCTGCTCGTCGAGCGCAAACGCACTCAAGTGAGACACAATCTCATCATCCAAATCCGCCTTTAGTCCAGTAACTGTAGCCTAAAAATAACTATGAAATACGTGGCCAATTACACAAGCAACCGGGTTGCATGTGTAAAGACAGTTCGGTTGCTTTCCAAATGCAACCTGGTTGCTTTTGGTTGCTTTTCAAATGAAACCAAAAGCAACTAAATTGCAGTAAAAACAGGAAAATGTCCAAAAATTGAGTGTTTGGTTGCATTGGAAAAGCAACCAAAAGCAACCCGGTTGCATTTGGAAAGCAACCAAATTTTCTTAACACATGCAACCCGGTTGCATTTTGGTCGCATGCAACCTGGTTGCATGTGTAAACCGCCGAATTACGTTTCTCATCCTCTTGACCAACCTCATGAAAAAAAAGCAAACTTTTCCAATTTTCAATGCGACCACACTGTTTCCATTATTCCATAAATTACCTATTTTCTCCGCAAATGTATGCGTTTATATTTTGTGTAAATTGTATTACCATTAATTCAAAAACGGCATTCATTATGAAAACTAGAAGTCCAACAGGCTGTGCTATGAATGGCAACTGGAAGAGAAACATCTTCTACCGCCATGTTACCTTCACAAATGACGTTGTTGTGGAAGCTGGTGCGTCCACACAGAAATCCACCTATAATTAGATGATACTCAAAAACAAACCAATACCGTCTCCAGGAAATACGGTAAAATGGTAAAACATCTAAAAACTATAGAACGATGATAAATAAATGAAACTTTGCGTTGTCAGATTTACACTTCGCTCTAGAACAGAAAAAACAACGCTACTTTTCCTTTTTTTTCCAATGCTGACAACTCTTATCTGGCTTGAGAATAATACCTGCGGTGTACATGGTTTCTCCAGTTTATCGCTTTGAGCCGAAGTGGAACGAACACTGAGAACATCATATACGGACTGGCGTGGCAGGTTGAGGTCATAATTGAGATGTAATCTGCAGTTCAACAGTATTTTAACGTAGTCTACATCGATAATAGACCTCAATTTACCAAATGTTGTTAAAACAAGCAGACACACATCAGAATTTGGATGCTGGATCGCAAACAAGAAGGCAATATTTGATATTTGACAATTTAAATGTCATTCATTTCAGATTCAAAAAATGCTCTCTCATGCTTATTTTTCAATCTTAATTCCTTAATTTGCCAAAAAAAGGCTGTAAATCGCTGTTTTGAAGCAATTTTCGATATATTGATGATCCAATGATTTTCTCACCTATCCACACTGCCCAGCACTCGCACATCCTTCTGTACGACATTGACCAGCACCACGATTTCCTCTAGATCCACCCGAAGCACATTCCCCTGCATAATGTCATATTAAGGTTCAGTTCATGTGATAATACGGTCAGATACTTACTAATAGATAAAAATGAACAGAGAACATACGTTTTTCGCCATGATACTCTTATATATTCTGTCATTGACTGCTTCTTCGTCGATTGTTCCAGCCTCTTCGGCCAGATCTGAAACATGGAAACACTATGTAATGACAAGGATAACTTATACGTCCGTTGACTTTAACAACTACAACTCGTATCTAGTAGGCAACCGTAGAAAGGTAATAAGGCACGGTCGAACTTACAGTTCACCCGTCTGTCATACACTGACCGCACCCAGGAGTCAAACCGAGGTGAGGATTATCCTAACGTTCGCCACTCAATCACTCGTGGGCAGTCGAATTTCTTAGTATATCAACGGATTCGATGGATATACAAACCCGCCACAGGGAAAAGATCGTCTTCCACTGGTATTTCGAAATCGAATGTGGATTCATCTTCTAAGGAGGTTGCAATCGACATTGAATCATCAACGTATGACGACGAATCTGAAAGAATAAAAACATTCCGAAACATCACGAAGGTAAAATCTTTGTTAAACGTGACTGAATTATGAGTAATATACTCTTCCCACGGGAATGATGACTAGGAATGTATCCAATGCAAACTTGAACTAAAAGGTGAGCAAGTAAAATTCCCATATATAAACTCGGATTCTAGAAATAGAACTCGCAATTCTGAACGCGATCGACAATTATATTTCCCAGAACAAGAAACAAAAACGAATAAAGACGATTATCGGGCTAAAGACTTCGCTTTTCACAAAGCAGGCTCATACGGTGTATGTTATTTCACCCCGATGTGTATGTAGTTTGATTCGGTTGCTTTCCGTTAGAAATATGTCAACCGTGGCGTGTATCTATATCGAACTACAGCGAAGATTTATAACTTGCTTTACTTTCTTGCAATAAATTATAAGAAAAACTATGCAAATGAAATAATTAAAAAAAATAATATGATTGTATGAACATTGTATGCGGAGCTCACCGAACTCTTGAGCCTGAGTGGGGAACTCGGGAAACTCTTCCTGCTGTACCACGATCGCCACCTTCGTCCGTCTCTCCTCCACCAACAGAGGCGTCGACGAAGCCACTCGGCCAGGAGAATTACATCCACTGTTCCCAGTTGTTTCTGAAACTAGTTACCACTAAATTTACCACCCCACTGAGGGTAAGAGTGAAACGTACCACTATTTAAAACCTAACATGAATTCATGAATGTTTAGATTAAGTTGATTTCTACAGCTTGCTCTTTATTAACCACAGAGAAGAGTATTAAAGAAGCTCTACGGAACAGCACGTTCCATCTAAAACTCACTCAAACGAAGAATGAAAAACCGTTCGCCTTCTCGTTCTCTATTACATAATCATTTCAACTATAATAATCTATATGAGTCCGAGTCTCAAACTTCTCTCTATTGCTCCGATCCAGTTTATACCCTATTTGCAGAGACGAAACGTGTCCAAATCATACATTTGTTGGTTATTAGCGTTCTCATAATCGGTCCGGCTATGCCCCTGTTGACATTACCGGCTATCGAGTGGCCGGTAAAATGTTTGCGCGCGCATAACTGGTGCTGGCCGCGAGCCAACAACAGGATGCACTAGCAGTTTCAACTACTCCGATTACTTATTTCCTCAGTAGGTATATGGGCAAATGTCGTCAGTGGGAGGCAGCGTCGGCCGGTACACGCTTACATCCTTCTACAACTTTATTGCCGTTTTCTGCCTTTTAATAGTAATTCCTGTATCTCTCATTTTGCACGGAAAAATAAATGAGATTCAATCAGGATAGTGTGTGAACAGCGCTCACACTATCAAAGACCGAGAAATAGAGCTTGTCATCAATAAAACTATACTGATTTTCAAGTATTTCCATACAATAAAATTCTTCATTTATATAGGTAATTTATAATCAACCTCCACAGTTCTCACCGGTTGCGGTTAACAGGACGCATAATGGTGGGTGGTCCATGTATTTCTGGCGCTGAGCGTCGTGCTTCGCGGATTAGTGCTAGTTCACACACTATTCCCCTGTCCCTAAGTTGCTTGTTCGCACCTAGCTCTCATTCTATTCCAGAAATTACTCTTTTATCTCTTGTCTCCAGATAGCTGTAGGACCCAATGTTCATCATGCTAACGGTCGTAAATATGATATGCCATGATTTATGAACGTGTTGTACCATAAACACACGCTCCAGATAATCAACTGGTGTTCACTCCCTTCACCCTCCTAATTTCTCTGTTTTCCTCCCTCTTTCCTACCATATGTCTCAAATTTTCCACTAATAAGGAAGTATCGTGTTCACAGACTGTAAAACGTCGTGAACTTGTGTCCAAACACTTGAGATCCTGAGTGATAGCAATACCTCAAGTGCACTACACGCGCTCTATGATTTGCTTTTGCGAAACCAACAGTCATTTCCAAGTTCACCTCCTACAACCCTACCTTCTAAACTCTTCTCATGTTTTCTATTTGTGAACCTAATCCACCAAAAATCAAAGAATGTTGAACAAAATATTCAAATGAATCTTCTTTTCACCCCTCCTATAGTCTCGATAGATCATTCGAGTTTAAACTACACTTCGCATTAAAAAAATTTCGAAATCAACCTACTCTGTGAAAATTGTTGATGATATCAATACTATCGTTACGATAGATATTATATGCTTTTAGTGTGTTTCGAATTATCCCACATATCAGCAGTGAAATTACTTGCATTGTGAAAATGCAAAAGGTTCCAGATATACCACACTATTGTCATTACAGTAATCCGAGAGCAGCGAACTTGCGAAGTAGTAATTGATAAAAACGGCCGAATTAATTTGTTGAGATGTTCGTTATTTGCGGTCACTCGAAACACTATAAAATGTGTACATACTACGGGCAGACAATGTGTGCACTCTCAGCGTGATTTGCTTTTATCCGAATCCAGTCAGAATCACATCTAATTCTGTATTTACATGGATGAGATGATGTTCACACTATTACTGCTACTATTTGTCACGGAAGGCGTTCGAACGCAGTGCCCCAGCTACATTCAGGTATAGTCTCTTCCACGCACTTGTCACCCTCTAAAGTAATATTTTTCCAACTTGCTAGCAGTAATTTGACATGAGATACTTTATGAGAAACTTTTAGGTTTTCTACAGGTTAGAAGTTCTCAAAAATTTCATTCGTTCTTTAGAAAATAAGCATTTCAACATTTGAGCGTAAGCTGTAGTATTCTTTCGATTGGTAAAATACAAGCAAAGATTATACAAGCATTGTAGGTAAAATTCAAACTATTCTAATTTTGAACTATTCTCCACGCTATTATCTAAAAAACAGCTGTGGTATTGTGATAAGACTGGAAAAATCCAAAGAAACTGAATGTAGTTATATAACGTAATATCATTCACAAAATGAGAGTTACTCTACTACGAAAAATCAATACTTTACAATATGAACCACCCAACTTATTTCCGAGGTTCTTCACTACTGTTTATATCATCTTGGAAACGTCATCGGCATCGGGAAAAAGCAAAGAAAAATTATTTGGGCACGATATAAGTTTTCGCTTTACAGAAACTTAGTAAAACCGGCTGTGTATGAGCTTCACACAGAACGAACCAGACTTTTTTGGTACAACAATTTTTCAGCTGTGTCTGTTTTGGGCCAATAGGACGAGAATCAAATAGAACGTATAAAATGTATGGAATTCATGATTACAGAGTCCTTGTTCGTGTTCGTCGACTCGTTATGAGGCAGTTTCCATAGTATGCGACAAAGGAGATTCGTTATCGGCAGTCCTACTAGCCATTGGGCATTCAGTTGCCTCAATTGATAGCCTTGTTATTAGCAGCACATCCATTACACAGGTATAGGATTTGTCAAACCGTTGTGGTCACCGTACCATCGATTTTGTATGGGGCGGGGTTTGGCGAGCGGCCACATTGTCTGCGTATCATTGATCTGATCACTCTCTCAACTGCTGGCAGATAACCAACGACCGCTCGCCCCGCAACGCTCAATCAATTGAACCCTCTGCTGTCTTCATGGGGAAAATGGCGACTATAGCAACTAATAACACAGATGAATAGGTTAGAATATGAGTGGAAACCCTTAATTATTCAGAAACATTAGTTCTGTTTACAAAATTGGCCATATATAGTTCGTTTCAACCATCGATAGAAGCCAGTTACAGCAGATTTAGTGGGGGGAGTCAATTGTGTTGGAAAGTTTCCAACAGCGACCAGCCTAATCAAAATTGTTGCATGAGCTGGGTATTGGACTCAGCTGCGATAGGTGGCGCGGCGCCCACAAGCAGGCGGCCATCTGAACATGATGGCGAAAACTAACAACAGTGATATCCAACCATCTTTTCTGGCCGTTTTTGAATTCATTGTCTAGTATACATGGTTGAAATTACAGCCAAATCGTAACAACTTTTGCGTGACCTTATCATGTGTGTTATAGGTGGGGTGAGTTATTTTATCGCACGAAAAGTTCTTTAGATTACTCCCCGATTATGCGGTAACCTTTTGAAAACAAAAAATTTGCGAAACTCTTAAAATAACCACTTTTCGGATATTTATTTGCAATGAAAATACTGGCAAGCTGGCAGATAAATCGCCTGCAATTTAGGGTGCGGTCAGGCCAGCATGGCTGACTTCTATGGTTGAAACGAACTATATTTACAACTACCTCGTGAGCGTTGTACAACTCGCGAATCTATCAGCTAAAGTTTCCCCTAAATAGTAACGCCGCTTAAAAGACTACAAGACACGATGTCATCTCAAAATATTCAACTCGTTTCAGATACCCGCGTACGCCTTTCAAGGGTACCACATCAAAAAATTGGTATTGAGGAGCAATGGGCTGCAATTTATACATCCAAATGCATTCAGTGGAGCATTAGAAGAAGAATTGGAAGAACTAGAAATACGAGGAAACTTTCTGGATACTATCCCCCAGACAGGAGTGCCAAGACTGAAAAACATGAAGATTCTTTCATTGAGTGGTGAGAAACTAGTACAAATCAATTCTGATCCTGCGCAATGGCCTAGACAGAATACTATCGTTTAAAGTCATTCATTTACCTTTCTCATTTGTCGGAATTAGAGCGTTTCAAGCTGAAACATGATACAGTGAGAACTTATTCTGATTAATGATAAATTGAACAGGAACAATCTATGAATTATGACATGTGAATAAGAAAGAGTTAAGATAACGTGATCGACTACATCCCGGACAATTCGTTTCTTTCCTACTACTCGCGAAATGTGTTGGAAAGATTGGATCTGAGCTCGAACAATATGACCGCTATTCACCCGACTGGACTATTGGGCCTGGAGAACCTTCGGCAGTTGTCACTCGATAAGGTTAATCGCTTTCACGCGCTCCTTCACTCTTACAGTATGAAATTGAACCTTTTGACAAGTTATTGATATGCTGATTTATCGGCCAGCTTTGAGCTTTGGGCCAGCCAGCTGATAGAAAAAGAGGAGTGAATCTATTATAAAAACTGAAGCTTGATTTAACAATGGAAAAAAATACATAGAAAACCTACACAGGAATGTATGAAACAAGAATGTATATCTTTTTTCAAGTTTTGTCCCTCAAACGGGAAAAATATGAACAATTATCAAGTGCACCTATAAAAATCCACATGAGAATGACGAGGACCATATGAGTGAGTCGAGCGTCTACTGAAAATGTACAGAAAAGCCTAGATGGCTTCGATATTATAAAACTATTCAGCAAGTTTCAGAATCTTTTTCAAGCCATCCCCAGTCATGCACTAGCAAATGTTCCGACGCTCGAGGATCTGAGCATGGGTATTAATCAGATATCATCTGTACCCCCAGAATCACTTCCGCTTCCCAACTTGAAATCACTCAGCCTCGAAGTCAACGAGGTTAGTTATTGATAGTTGTTTAAATCCTTGAAAATTTGAATTTCTCAGAAAACTTACATGAGTAGAAACTCGCTATAATAATGACAAATACTAATTCAGATTCGCTCACTTCCTGCTGACGGGTTCCAAACTACACCGAGTCTAACCTACTTATATCTGGGAAACAACCTTCTGACCTCAATTGACGCTTCCACGTTCTTCTACATCAATAACCTTAAAGTGTTGTCAATGGGAAACAACAAGGATATAACAAGTATCTCTTCAAATGGTACGTTTTGTTGACGGATGATATTAAAATGTACATTTACAATTAAACTCACGTGATGAAGCGTGTATTTGCTGTTTCCTCAGCCTCAAGAATGAAATGAGATTATAATTCACAATAGTTCAGCACTCCAAAATCTGCCCCAATTAATCCGATTGGAACTTCCCGACTGTTCCATCACAACCATTGAGCCCGGTTCTTTCCACAAGGTCGGAAGGATTCAAGTGATCATCTTGTCAAGGAACCACATTACCCAGTAAGTTCAAATACTATGCTCCAACCGATATGTTCCATGTTTTTGGACCCAAACGTGACCCAGTAAATCACTTGACCCATCAACTTGTTCCAGTGTTCCCCACGACACCTTCTCGAATTTGCCAAACATCGTGACCATCGATCTCAGCGAAAACTCGGTGAGGAGCCATATGCAGAATAATGTTTTTAAAAAAGTAGTTGTTGAGAAATGTAAGAAGACAACGGTATTAAATTCGACTTTACATCACCCTTCCTTGATGTTACCTGCATTTCTTCAAACATAAATTCGCTATATAGAAAATGAACGTGTAATAATAAGGAGATAATTCAGATAACGCATGTGGAGGACTTTGCCTTCAGTCAGCTGCCCAAGTTGAATATGCTGGATTTGAGTGGAAATCGCCTCGAGGCCTTGCCCCAGAACTGCATATATGAATCACTGCACCGGGTAGACGCCACCCAAACCAGATCACTTCTTCTCCACAGTACGTTCTTTCTTATCCACCGATTTCAGTTTTCCTAACAATGAGTCATTCAGGTATATCAAACATGTGCCTTACGTTTATACCATGTTTCACATTCCCACTGACGTACAGTATTCATTGGTGGGCGGGAATAAGGGTAGAGCATCATTTAAAAATGTGACAGCTTTTAGAAATTATTTACATGTCAAAAACGTATGAAAATGAAAAGAAACATTTAAAATGAATGCTTCGACTATCTCGCCTCCAAAATGACTAGAGAGAGAGTGTACAGTTGGACAAATCTTCTCCTTCGATTATTCCAGACAACCCGTGGCGATGTGATAATGAAATGCTATGGTTGAGAAAATGGCTGCGAGATAATGGAGATGTTATAGTTAGCAAATTAGGAGGTCAAAACGCCAGGTAGGCTGAGTTATTGCAGCAAGTGAAGGAAAATATCATAAAACTAGAAAACTAGAAAGCTCATAAATAATCAGAACTACTATTTATTAAGACAGTAACGAGTAGTGGGACTCGATTACTCATCCACACGCTCAGCCAAAAACTTTTCAACGAACAGGTCTGACTCTCAGTTACTTACAAATCAGTTTCTTCACGACAATTACAAACCATTTTTGCTAATAATGGTTGAACGTCCACAAATGATATTTTTAGTGAGCAATTTCTCAATTTGAAGTTAAATCATCGAAATACTCGAAAATTCCTCAACAAATTTATTGTTTCAAAATAATATAACTCAAATTTCGTTCTTGAAATATGAAAATTAGATCCAACGAACCCATCCAAATGACGGTTTACACGCCTATTTGGCAAATAGCTTATTTGAACTTTACAAAATAGCAATGCGGGTAAATAAGTTAGCCGCAAATAGGCTATTTGAATTTTCACTATTTGAGCCTATTCGACAAATTGCGTTACAAAATACGGCCACAGGTGCTGGACTCCTTCTCATCTAAATGGGGTCGATCTGAAACAAACGGATCCTTTGAGACCCCGTACACAAGCAGCTCAACAAGGAGAAATCAACAGAAAGGCAATGAAGGCAAGTCATTCCTAATCTTCCACCGGGGTTATAATATTTGGCCAAATAGTTTCGTTTCATAAAATGAATGGAAATTGGCAGTTGGACAACTGTATCGCAGCGTTGAGATTGAGACTGTCATTCCAGCCGTCATTCAACAGTATGTTCACCCCAGCCCCCCGAGAGTTTCTACAACCGACAGTTGTGCAGCCTCAACTTGCGGGTGTCAACTTGGTAGCTCTTGTACTAGGTAAGTGGTGCATGCATATACTGTAGAAAATACGTTGGTTTTGAGAAAGGAATTGCTAACTCATATCAAAATTGTGTTTTCTATCATTCCAGGCTGCGTTCTCGGTATATTGGCCATTTGCCTAATTCTACTTTTTGTTATCCGCTACTGCACGAAATCGGACACTTCAAAGGAGAACCAGAGCAGTAACTTCAGTTCATCATCGGTTTCTTCAGGTGATATTTTTTTACAAAACAGCTAACAGAAGTAAAATACCAGCTGAGCAGTCGAAGAAAGTATAAAAACACAGCTAATGTAAAATTTCCAGGATTTGGCGACAGCGCCTACAGCGGCGCCGGAATCCTTACTGAGAGACCACACCGATCGACCACCAATCAGAATGTTTTCTTGAATAGGCCAAGATACTGGTGGTTCTGATGCAAACCACTCACTTCACACAAAAAAATGACATTTGCAAGATCTGCAACCAACAACTTAGTCGTAACTCAAGTACTCAAAAACAACTTATCTCGGTGGCTTTCTGTGAGCACCGAAACATTTGGCTTATCTCACTCTATTCACTGTTTGCACTGGTGGGACAACTTCTTCCTACATGACATTTTCATTAAAACATATATATATATATACAGTTCATTGCCGATCTCCTAATATTGTCATCGTTTCAATAATAAACGCATTATATTCGTTCACAACGAAAGCATGTTATATTTGACAGAAGAAAATTGTATTGGAAATGTCGAGAAAACATTTGAAAAAACATTCTACCCGAGAAAACTGGCCAACAGCAAAGGGGGCGAGGAGTAAAGGGGACGACCGGGGGACGAGGGGTAAAGGGAACGAGGCTTGACAAAATAATTAAGGTCAAAATCATAATTATTAGTACTGAGGTGACTACAATCACTAGCAGGACCATATAAACGGTTTACCAGATATACTTGCCCCACCCTCGTCCCCTTTGCTATTTCCCGATAAAACTATATGACCCAACTAAATACCAAACATACAAAACTTCAAAGAATGCAAGAGCAGTACATACAAAAAATCGAGTTGTTAAAATGAATAGGAATGAGGAATTTTGACACTATATCGAGCCAATACAAAGAGAACAGTTCTTGTTATTCCTATTCAAACACTACTCTCTAATCGATCGAGTGTGTGAATCAGAGTATATAAGACCAAGCCATTATGATCTCAAATACGGAAAATAATAAAAACTGTGTAATTGTAATCAGATGCTCACGTTCTTCAAGAACAGGAAAGACCACTCTTACCATTGTTTAAATGACCAGGTCGTATATTATAAGACCCAGTCATTTAAAAAATTGTAAAAGTAGCTACTTTTTGTTCTTGAATAAAGTGTAAATTTGACAATACAAAGCGTTAATTTTTGTATTGAAAATCTACACTTTGTTCTAGAATAAAAAAAGAATCCCCCTACCACGATTTTTTTCAATGAGCTGGTCCTATATGTTCAGCTGAGGTCCTTGACTATGAAATGTACTAGTCATGCACGCAGTTTGGCTAGCAATACAACAAACGGGGCCGGCGCCCCATGACCTGGTTATATCGCAGTCAGTCGGTGGCCTTCAATGTGGGACGCTCCTATGAGGCTCTTCTTACTAGCACTTATTACCATCTTCAAAACATCATTCTCATGTCCCTCTGTTGTATCCAACCTATGTGTATGCGAGGACCTTCACAATGGAGTAAGGTACGTCTGGCTCTACAGCAAAACTCTCGCTGATGAAGCAAAACTCATACTCAAAAGGAGTCTCTTTACAGGCTTGACTGCTCAAATTCGAACGGAGATGAAGTTATCCAGGTGCTGCGAGAAAATCAGTCTCTACTTGGACTAGTACAACGGTTGACCATGCACAAGGTTAGCATATCTGTAGTCATAGGCACATCTGCAGTCATCGGATGATTGTTTCCCAAAGAACAATTGCTTCCACACAAATGCTTTTGTTAAGGCTAGATTTAGGGCGGAGAACATAACACAAAACTATTTACAGAAAACTTTGTTTTTGATGATCTTAACAAAAACAAAACTATTTACAGAAAACTTTGTTTTTGATGATCTTAACAATGACAAATCACGATCTTACAGGCCAATATACATCGCCTGAACGCCAGTTTTCTCGCTGGACTCTACATCAAACAGTTAGACCTCTCACATAATCAAATGGTTGAAATCGATGAAAACGCGTTCAGAGGAATGAGTCCCGTGCTGCAGGAGCTAATTCTAACGCATAACAACTTTACAAAGGTATCGTTTCTAAGATCTAGCAAGATTATTGCCGTTGCCTTTTTTCGATTTCGTACCAAACAAATACTTTCCACACTAACTGCTTCTGAATTCAGCTAACTTCCTAAAAATTCTCTATTTATACTGTTTTCCAGATACCAGTGTCAGCCCTAAGCTCGCTACCAACATTACTGCGACTTGATCTATCCAACAATACAATCACGGACCTAGAAGAGAATGACACGTTGCCCGAGCTGACCAAGGTGTTCAATAATAAACTTGCAACTATTCTTCAGTATTCAAAACTAAAATGATCTTTGAGAGGGCATTCATGACTTGAAATGGTCAATTGAGGTCTTAGCAAATCCGACAAAGGCCAGAATCATCCCAATATCCAAGGTCAATAGATTTCTCGAGTACCAATCTGAGGTCAGTTCAGCCTCATAAATCCATCATCAGCAAAGATAAGCTGAACGAAAATTTCGGTGGAGTCAAGAATAATTCGGAAATGTTGACTTTTTACGTTCTATGTTTTCAGCTTTACGACTTGAACCTGGGAAGCAATAACATCTGCAGTGTCCACAGCGCAATCTTCCAGAAAATAAAGAGCAACATTCAAACAATTAATCTAGGACACAACTGCCTAAGAAGCGTCCCCTCGTCAGGTATGTCATCTATGCATCACCATTCATCAACAGAACCAGTGTTCAATTTAGGCGAAGCGATTTGCATGTGTTTAATCAAATCTGGTTGTTTTTGCAGCGATTCGAGGTCTGACACAACTTCAGTCATTGCACATGCATCACAATCAGATTGGAGCATTGGAGGCCCTCAATTTTCTCAATCTACCAGTTCTCAACCTATTGAACCTGGCAGCAAACAACATCACGGTCGTCAATCGTCAAGCTTTTCTCAATGTTCCAACTCTACGCTATATTTACCTGACTGACAACAGAATCCAACACTTGGCCAAAAATCAATTTGCAACTTTTGAAAAGATGGAAATGCTCGACTTGACCGGCAACCAGATTGAAACACTTCCAACTGCCTGTTTATCTAAACTGCCTTCACTGCGACAATTATACCTAGGTTAGTTCTGTTCATCTTCATTCAGTTTTTTTATATTACGAAATGTGTTCTTATTGATCGTGTCTTCAATAGAGAAATCCGTGAATTACCGTGAATTACAGGAGACAACCTAATTTCGACTATCGAAAAAGGAGCATTCGCTAATAGCTCTATAGTTATTCTGGTACTCTCCGGTAACAATCTCAAGGAATTGTCGGACGGAATTTTGGATGGTTTACCTAATCTTCAACAAGTCTCATTCAAAAACAACAAGGTAAGCTAGCGAGAGGGTGATCAAGTTATAAACCATAAATTAGTGCGACAAAAAACAGCAAGTACACTCTACACACCTCCTATACTTTATTTCATTCGCACTGAGATTCGTTGGCATCGTGCCAATATTTTCGGATGACTACTTCTTAGAGCAAACATGGGTATTCCGAGAGCTTTTTCCACTTTTTCCATTCACGTGTTCTTATGGAACTGAACCACCGCTAACAGAGAGTTGCAGTTTGAAAAACGAAAAAGTGGTCAAAATAGGCTGGAATGTTCATTGGCACGCGGTCAAAGTCTACGTGGGAAATGCCGGTACTATAAAATATGTTGTTTGTATGCAACCAAACTGTTCTTCTTGGCCCCTCCATATGTGTATTAGTCGTTGAATGGGATCTAAGAATGGCAATCGTGTGATACTGGCCAGCACTCGCAAATGTAGGTTGAACCAGCCGCCTGACCTACAATCAGTCAGGCGTGGTAGGCCGCCAATCGAGAGATTGCTGACAAACCAAAACTCGAATTTTGCAAATATACCGGTCATTTTCTGGTTATATATGAAAAGGAAATTAACGACTTCCGTATTTTTTAACTAATGTCAGTGATATTCACATAGAGATAATTCATATTCGAAGACTCAAGAAAATCTGAGGCTTCCTAATGAGACCTCACATATTTGAGTAGTATAATATTATCCAGTTTTATGCGAACCGACCAAACAGACATGAACTGCACACTTGACTCTTGAGATATCTCGACTACTTACATGGTCATTCAAGAGAGCCATAAAGTGGGGGCGAAAGGATATTGATCGAACGCAATTCTAGCAGAGAAAGAGAGGGGGGGAGGTGAGAGAAATAGAGAGAGGAGGAGAGAGAGACAATCGAATTTCATACGTTAAGCAAAACCTCGATACAGCAGTACTTCACGTTTTTTAAACGTCTGTTGTTGTTATATGAAACAACTTACATATTGTAAATAAAGAATATATTACTTACAGATATCAAATGTGCACCAAAACGCTTTCTATAATGCGCCCTCAATCGTCATGGTGGATTTGAGTGAGAATCAAATAATGGACCTGTCCCCATCAACATTCCTAGCACAACTCAATCTGTTGTTGATCGACTTGAGTAATAACAAGATTATTCGTACTCCATACGCGGCTTTCAACAGAAGAGTTGGTACTGTCCTGCTGAAAGGTAAGCGAGAAGAATTGAAAATTGTAAAATTGCATTAGATTATAGTCATAGTGTGAGTAGCACCTAGAAGCTAGATTTCGCTCTAACAGCTATGAATAACGCATGAAAACCAGGTTTAATCTCTGAAGGGAGTTATATCTCCTGGAAGCTGGCTGAACACAAAATTGGCCATAGGCCGATGCACATGTGACACGCTTGAAAACCATCACGCGAAACTAAAAGTTTTCAGAAAATCCGGTGGTGTGCACAGAGAAGGTGCATATGATACAGGATGGAATGGGAGTCTTCATTCCCACCGCCGAAGACCTCATTTGCGGCGGTAAACCAAAAACGTCAACAACGAGTACTACAAGTGGACTTATACAGGTATACAAACAGACAAACTAGGTTGCACGTAGAATACATGTTGGAATTGCACACGAAAGACTGAAATGAATGGTTCAATTTCTCACTGTTTTGTATACCTTTTCACGTAATGAAAAGTGATGTATGCATGTATGTATTCTACACAAAGGCGTATATCATATAAATAGTGATGATGCAGATGCCAAAGATGTCTCCTAAGCGCCAACAAAATGGTACTTCACGTCCTTCAGGAGCATTCCAAAATGGTGGTCTCCCACTTTCAACTGCAGAAGGACCAGTGAGTGCTTTGCGAGATATTTCATTCAACTCCATACAACGAAGAATTTAATGATTTTCTCTCTATTGGTGTCTCACTTATAAAAGTACAGGCCAAAACACTATACTACTTCATGTACTGATCTGCGCATCGTTTGCTCTGTTCCCTCCGCGTTGCAGTCGTCGTTCAAATATAATACCGAAGAGTAGTAATCAGTTTCAACTACAGTTATAACAAAACCCTAAATGCTACTTAATATTCATTGAATGAACACCACATGTTTTCAGAGGAAATTGCTGCCTAGTCGTCCTAGCACTCTCAACACCAAGCCCGTTGTAAGTTCAAGCAGGTGAGTGACAGCAATCAATGAGATGAACTATCAATTAGATGATATTCTCGAACACAGTATTAAGAGAACAAAACGAAGAGGTATAGTTTTAGCCCTAAGCGACGTCAGCTATTGTATTCATAATTTCAGATGTGCACTGATGAGAAGGTTCTTTTTCAAAGCGCACTAAGTTCCGTGGCATAGTACTCATAGCAAGCATCACTTTCAGTGATTTTCAGACCAAATACATTAAAAGCTCATCACATAGTATGAATTCAGATCGCGTGGTCTAGTGGGATCAGATATCGCACATAGTATGCCGCAAGACAATTCTGAAATCTTCACATCAACAGAATATGAATTTGAGGAAGACACCAGAAGCGAAAGTCCCGAACAAATCGAGAAGGTAAACTAGTGAGGTGACTAAACAAATGACGATGATAGAGATAATGCAGAAACCCAGAAACATTTCTAGGACTATATTTATATAAATAAACGACTATCAGTTTAGATCTTTTGCAATCAGTACTAAATAAGAGAGACTATATTATAAGTAGATTATCATCACTGAACACCATTCTCTGCTTTTGGAAACGCCTCAAATCTGTTAATTCGATATCTAACCGGGTTTTTAGGTAATCTAACCCTTTTTCGGTAAGCTCTTTCTCAGGTTTCCTCAGTCCGGCTGGCAACCGAAAATCAGGACCAAGTTACCTGTTTTCTAACGCAAAATGTGTTTTTTAGCGTTAGTTTGAACGGTAACCGGATTTTAATTCAATAATACTTCCAGGTTACGTTACCTACAAAGGTTAGCCAAAAAAAGGTTAGGTTACCTAAAAGCCCGGTTAGTTGTAGAATTGGGTCCTCAAATTCCAGTATCCTTTTTTTGCAGCAGCGTTCTCATTTAAAACATCAGGTAGAACGGTGTCAGTTTAATATATTTATTTTCAGTCCGATCAAGTGAAAACCATTTATACCACTACTCTTGGACCGAGAGTATACACGGACATCGCCGACAACCCGAACTTGGTCCATCCTTTCCCGGTACCTTTTCTCAAAAGAGGACCAGGCATGCACCAGGTTAGCTAGATTCTTATAACTAGTACAAAAACCGGCTGGATCCTTCGAAAAACTCCCAAGCAGACTTTCAGGAAAATTTTATACGTTTAAAAGAAGGTTGCAAAACTAGTTAAAAAGTCACTGGAAAACTTTTTTCGAGGACCAGATTGCTTTTAGAAAATAAACGTTTCCAATATATAAACAACTTACAGGCAGTTCGAATAAAATCTTCCACAAATGCTCCACAAATACTGAATGAACACACACTACCTCCGTCAATAGTGATTGCACCAAAAACCCGGTGAGTCCCTATTATTCATTGGGTGTATCCCTAACAACGGTAAGCAGTTGAGCGGGCAAACCTTACTTTCCATATATCGAAAGCAATTTCACAAATAGGCGGAGTAATAATGTTGTTTGTCGCGTCGAAAACTGACGCTGTAAAGCAAGTGAAACACTTTGTATTAAACTTACGCCTATATTTTCCCGGTTTTAACTTTTTCATGTGTTAATTTAAAAAGGGAACAGTTATTTCCAGATCAGAACAATCGAGTGAGAACAATTCTGTCGACAACGCTGATAAGTTCGAGCAATTTGCACTTCAGGCAGAGCCTCCGGTGGAAAAAAATGTAGGTCAAACAAGAGAAAAGTATAGCTGGCTGGCAAGTAATTGCTCCTGAGACTAAGAAAGCCGGCATTGTACACTGAAACACGTGCTTCTTTACTAATTTTACAAAAACATGATTTAGAGAAAACGGGTGACTTTCTGCTGCTATGTCTGTGTAATCTATCTATTTGCAGAACATCAAAACTAGCTCGGGAAGCAGTGTGAAGCGATTAGCATCCCCAACGACAATCATCATAATATGTCTGACAACCGTCGGCATTGTCATGATTGCAGTGTTCATCGGAATGTGCGTGGCAAGGCATAGGTTAGTTGGTCGAGCTATCCTTCATTTCACACTTCAACTGAGCGACATTGACACCGATTTCACTCATGGTCTCCCTGTCGGAGCGAAAAAACTGCAGCAGCAAAACACTGCGACAAATCGAGTTTAAGACATTGATAACCTGGGGAATACAACGAGGACTATTAGAGCGAAAACCTCCGTCTGTTGTTCCTACTGTGGACAACTACACTAATGTGAAAATTTAAATTGGCCAGTTCATAATGAAATCCTGAACTTTTATTCTTTATTGTTGGTGTTTATTGTTTAATAATGGTGAACAACTGGATACAAAAAACATAAATGTGTTCAGGATTCAGGTACCTATAAAAGTAAGTGAGTACCTGGATCGCTTATATTCATACTGTAGGTGTCCACGGGCCCTTGACACAGAGTATCAGGGATACGATTATATCTTTTCGCTGAGAAAAAGGAAACGTGTGATCCCAAACATGTTCACGTCTTTAGATATCAATTAAAACACTTTCTGAACATGTTTATTTTTTAAATCTGTTATAGTCCACATCATTCCCACTAAGATTCCTAGCTCCTACAGTACACATTGAAACTGTGCAATGAATCGTTTGTAGCGTAAACTTCGACTTTGTCGGAAGTATTGATGAACATTTTTTTTGTAATAACAAATTCGAATGCGGAAATAAATAATACTTTTTGTTGACATTTTCGAATTGAAAACAAGCTGGCGGTTTCTAGTCTTACTGTTGCTACTGTTGAAGCATGAGTGGGAATAAAAAGAGAATATTATTATCATTTATAAAAATACATATAAATGTTTGCAGACAAGTGGAACGTTTCACCTCCTCCTACGCTGACAGCAGCAGTGTGGCACGAACAAACGCCTACGTGAACGCACAGACGGCCGCCCAAATGAACATGGTATACGGAAGTATGGGAAGGGACAGGTAATCAAACATTATCATAAGAAATGAAGATTTTAAGGTGATTTCAACAAATAACGGTTAGGGAAAAAAATTGATAGAAATTTAAGTGGGTAGAACTTCACTGGACTGGGAGAACATTTTCAAGTCAAGTCCTCATCTAATATTCTATATCGGGTTCCTGGCAGAGAACGAAACTAGCTGAACAACCAAACGACGTCTACCAACGGCTTTAGATACCTTTACTGAGCACTGGAAAACAACCTCCTACAATAGTTTTTAATCAATATTTCTTTCAGGACAATGAGTTTACAACGTGACGATGCTCAGCCGTGGTTATACAATCCCGGGCCCAATTACTGCAACTACTACAAGTAATCTCATTCGTGATCATGTCGAAATGTTCATTGGAATACTTCCATTAAGCTCAAAATATCACATTCCATCGTTACGGTTCAAGCATTATGTCGATAAATACAGTTTTATTCACACACATGTATGTATTGCATTCATTATACCCAGGAAAATGTGCTATAACTGCGAAAAGAAGACTTGTAGGATAGGGTCACGTTTAAAAATTAATCTTTGATAGGGAAGCTCTGTAAATCCTAGTCACCCCTATTCATACTCATACTGATATATGATATCAAGTCAAAATAGAATATCAACATAAAATCAATTTGTCGAATCACGGGCAAATTGAGCTATCTGCTCTCAACAACAGTTCAAAAAATTGGCGAATCCAATAAAACATACCCGTAATGAGAAAGGAATATTAATTGTAAAGCGTCTTACCAAAACTATTCATTTTTCGTCGGCAGAGAGAAAATCAGATCAAAAGTAAGCAAAAAGTAAACATGTATCTTCTGAAAAGTCAGATTACGAAAAAAATATGTGTGACACCTAATATGGGTGACATCTATCTGTTTCGAGCAAATTCCTAACCGTACCTACTAGCCTCACTTGGAGGAACGTTTTACTTTATTCTGATAACCATTGCTCTCGGAAACAGCCCCCTTCTCCATGCAGCAAAGAGAGTGTAGCTGCATGCATGAAAATTCACGTCAGAAGAGCGTCGGGTATGCGTATTACACAGCGGCGTGGCGGGGCTGGTAGTTCTCGCCACGAACCCTCGCCTATTGGCTCTTTTCTCTGTTTTAGGCCGTACTGCGCATGTATGTAGTAGGCCTTGACCCCCAAGTGAATTGTCGAGGCGGGGTCGCCCACAAGCCCACCACTCGCTCCAGCGTTTTTACCATGATCACACGCTGCATTCTCCCACTGCTCTGGGCCACCGCCGTCGCAGCTTTCTGCCCAGACTTCTTTCAAAATCAGGTAATTATTATCGTCAACCTGTGAAATACGTAAACTGGGCCAAAATAGGAGCACATCTTGAAGAAATTAATTAGGAACATGATGATCGTTTGAAAAGCAATGTTAAGAAAAGTGCACAATATTTTGATTAGGCTATGCGCTTTTCAAAATTCTAAGACCATCTATCCGATATTACATGACCAAGATCAGTAATTACGATGTTTAATTTTGTTTGCGTGAATTGGGGTGCTAATACTCGTATTTGCAGACAGTCTGTTCGTGTTATGATTACATTGACGGAGCCGTGGTCCGATGTTCGGGGCCAGAAGGTCCCATGATCGTGGAACAAATGAAGCAGATCCACCATGAAATACGAGAGCTAACACTCGAAAACGCCAACATCGTCGAGGTCTGCTACTAATATCAACTTATTCATTCACCTTCGAAATACTCTCCCATCGCTTCTTTGGAACTGTTGAAATCAATCAATTTACATATAGAACATATATATATATATATATAACATATATATATATATATATATATATATATATATATATATATATATATATATATATATATATATATATATATATATATATATATATATATAATTCAACATAACATTCAACATATTCACTAGCATGATTGCGAAATATGTTGATCAACAACGGTTGCAGATTGGTCCTCACGCATTCAAAAATCTGAGAATAAAAAAGCTTGTGTTGGACAAGAATCATATCAGAGCTCTCCATCCCGATGCTCTGGCCGGTTTGGAGAAGGTTCTCATGGAACTATCTATAGCTGAAAATCGACTTTCTCGGGTGAGCTTTTACAATCATACTAGTTTTATAATCTTTTTATAATCACACCGTTCGACAAGTTACTGTCAGCACTTTCCAGAAAATTCAATGAGTCTAGTTTACCCAGGCAGAATCGACAATACTAGATGATAATAATTAGTTCGGCAGAATGTTACATTTGCGATGATTATAAGAAAATGCCGTAGAATACTTTTAATTGAACTACAGTGCGTAGTAGAAAACAATTCATTCTCGTTCTCGTGAGCGAATACCTCCGTTACGATATTGTAGACAATCTATATTCTACAGGTGCCCGTTGAGGCTCTGTTGGGAATGCGTGCATTGAACGTGCTCAACTTGAAGTGTAACAGAATCGGAAACTTGACGGAGCCCATTTTCATCAATATGTCTACACTTATTGACGTAGATTTGTCGTGCAACAAGGTAGGTATCATATAAGACGACGCAAGATAAAAATATGGCAAAAATTTACTGAAAACGCTCAAACCTCGATTTTTCGGACTTTCAGAAGTATGATCAATCACCTTTGCCTCAGGTGACATGAAACTACAAAAGCAAACAAAAACAGGCTTCAGAAATATTCATATAACTGTACTTGCCCAAAATACACACAATTTTGGAAATATGGTGCGCGACCACATCTGGATGATCCAGAACTGGGCTTTGGAGAAAGCCCGAGTTTGAATGAGGACCACGGGGGCAACCCAAATGTGGATCATCCAAGAATGGGCCAGCGACCAAAAACAAGTGAAAATTGATATTACATGATATTTCCGACACAAATACAAACTAAAAAACGGTCGCAATAAAAACTTTAACTCCACAAAATATTTCCGGCATCACTTCATGTTAACCCTACACCCCCACATAGTAAAACATTGAGCTAGTATACTTCTTTTAGAAAGGGTAGGGACTGTTTCAGCGCCGTACCACAATATAAATGAAATACCGAGCTAGACAGAAGATGAAAAAAGAGGGTTCCCAAAAAACAAGTGGTAATACTGGTAATTTTGCTCTAGCCGTGAGGATAAAGCAAATTTCTCATTGAGGCTAAAGTTAAATGTTCTCTAAAAATTACAGCGAGAAACTACGGACACATAAAAATACTCCCCGAATCCGGATTTTACATTAAATGAGGTTCGTAAATCACAGTTCTCATATTGACGGGAAAAAAGGCTCAATTTTCAATTTAAACCGAAAATTCTGTCTAAAGTTCCAATTGACATATACATAGTTTGAAATTATCAGTTTGACATGGTCACGTTTCCACTTTGAAGCACGGGTGTGACCAAAAGACACATTTTCAAAAATACTATTATAACAAGGTGCATATGTGAGGCGACTTTGTTGTCCACACAAACTGAATGCAATTGTAACAAAGTCGCCTCATATTTGACCAGGTGGGTGTAACCGACAGCCGGGTGGAAACTATAAAAACCACATGCAATATAAATTCAAATTATCAGATGAAGAACCTTCTCAAGTTGACAATCCCTGTCCATTTCGCCCAGATAGTGATATCCGAGGCACGTAGAATTCGAACGTCGAATGTCGTCCTCTCGAGCCGTGCGTGGATGCATTCATTGAGCACAACGAACTGCAAAAAAAACAATTTAGAGGAGAGTGTAGAACCAAACAGCAACTTCCAGCTAGCTGACAGCACAAATTTTGTGTTTGAGTGGGATATTCGAGCTGCAAAAAACCAAAAAAGCAACGAGAGTCGATTAAGAATAAGTGTTCCCAGTTCGTTCAGTTCAAATCTAAGTTGAATTAAAACTGCTGATCTTCGAAAAATATTCTAATTACATAAAACTGTTAAAATAGAAAACACGATACACCAAACTTACCGATCAGGCTTTTTTAAAAGACTTAAAACGAAACATAAGCTCCTTTACCTCATGTTTTCCAATAGTGTTCTCCCTAACCGACCACTGACACGAATAATATCGGAACAGAACCTTACCTGAAATGAAATAAAATGTAAAAAGCTAAAAATACCAAAATTAGAACAAAACTGAATCATTCGATACAAAAAGACAGAGAATGATAACATACACAAGAAGAAAATGACACCAACAAGGTTAAATGACGTTCATGAACAATAGAATCGAAAATATTGAAAATAGAATGTAAAATAATAATAACAATGAAAATTTTCAGCAGCTCATTGGGTTGGCGGCCGTCCAAAATTTGAAAACGTCAGCCGCGACGCGACCGCGCCGCGTTTCTCGTCAACAGTAGCTCGCTCTGCGGTTTCAAATTCATTCGTTTGACTTTTATTTTCTAGATTTTTTATTATTTATATGTCTATTTTTTTCACTTGTTTACCGATTTGGTGGTAATTTATGTGTTCTGCAGGGTACTGTGGCATGTGTGGAACTGGCCTCCATCGCGGAGTACTTCTATTTTATAAAAAAAGTGAGTTATTCCCTTTATTCTTCATATCATGTGTCGCGAATGTTATTTTATTTTGGGGCTGTTCCAATCATAAAACAATGTCACAAAAGCAAAGTAGGCCACGTGAAGTGACTACTTGTTCGAATAACGGCCACTGCAATTTTGTGTGATAAGAGGCTCATTTCGCGTATCGCGCATGTTTAAGCGTCTGCTGATCGTTTAAAAACCGATAATACAATTTGAGCTAAATATTTAATCGAGAACACCGTGTCATTCATAAAATTAGATCATGTTTCAAGTTTAATATTGTCAGCGAATGCAAAAGTCACTATTGGCGTGAAATTGTCTACGCTCGCTTGAAATTCGTTTATCTTATATCTTTTCTACTCAGAGACACTTGTTTGCCATATAATTTCATTTCCCGGATCTCACTAGCGCATTAGCGTCAGGTTATTTCTACTAGCCGGGTTTATACCAAGTACAATGTAGCTAGCATGACGACGTTCGGACAGTAATCTGTTTTTGCACTGCGTCAATTAGTTTTTTTCAGGATTGGGCGTCGTTCATCTTTCCGTTTGTGGATACGCACGGCAAGAAAATGTCGATTTCTGGCGGATAACTTCTCGTCATGCTCATGCGACGCTGATTAGGAACTGTGTGACTGTATGAGGATTAAGGTGTTGTTATGTTTATAATTCACATATTTGTAAAAGGTTTTGTGGGGTGGAGGGGAAAACAACAAAAGTCTAGTAGAATAATCGTATACTTGAGATTTTCAGTTTTTTGGCTGATAAAACACTGAAACGATCGAACAAAGTCATTTTCTCCTCAACCTATACTAACATGTTGTCATGCACCAGTAAAGTTTGACACAAAAAAGTAGCCCGTTTTTCGATTTTTTCTGGCTGTACTTCACTTGGGTATGTATTTTGTACATGCACTATATTGTCATAGGTGCGAGGGTGTGTTAGTTTATCCAATCTCTTGAACCTCCCATATCCCACCTATGACAGTTATGTTACTTCGAGAAAAATCTCATTCAAAATAGCGTTTGTCTAGCGTATTATGTTTTCACTTTGCCTAGGAACTCTCTATTAAGTTATTCTCGAAGTTA
>OZ038438.1:10615289-10640993 GCA_964036275.1 Litoditis marina | reverse complement strand
TATTTCGTTAACCCTATCAGGAAACCTTACCCGGGTTAACTGGTTAACCCTTTTGTTAATACCTTTTTTTACAATGTCTTTTGGGGGAAATTAGGGGTTAATAAGTGGTTAACAAAAGGGTTAACCAAGTAACCTGGTTGATGTATATCTTTTTATGTTTGTGGTAAGTCTTATGGATTATCGCACACTTTTCTTCACGAATAAACAAAATCAAGCCGCTTATGTTTATCATCACTGAAAATTTAGTTGCTGATCATCATGAAAGAGCAACGCATACAAACATTATAGGATATTTTTGTGCTAGTCCTACATCAACCGACCTATATCAAACTGAAGTCAATGAGACGAAACTAAGTGTGCACATGTTCAATCTAAAAACCGTTCAAGAAGGTCGCGGTTACTGACCCACCACATAGACTACTACGACGGTTGAACGTTTACAAAACTTTGGTGAGACCACTACTGACTAAGCGTTATTGGTGTTCGTTGTAGTTGATTTAGATATGAGTGATCCACTAAAAAATCTACGCTGCTAACAATGTAATACCTAGAACAGAAAGCTATGTTGTCCGAACAAGTATACTGGTTGGGGTTGCAACTGTAGTTTATCTTGAACTACACTTGCTTACTCGCTCAAACAATTGATGAACTTCATGTGAAATCAACATTCCAGGTTGGAACCCCTCTGAAATTTAGGGAAACCAACGAAAGATGCACAATTTTGGAATGTTCTTGACTACGTTCTATCGTAGTTTTTGATTTACAATAGTTTCGCGCCCGTTATATGACCTGCTGAAGTGGGGTGTCGTACGGAGTTGGCTCCGAATTCACACCTCAGGTTAAACAAAATAAAATCAACTGTGGCATTGATACAGACTCTACAGAACACTTTCTCACAACCTTATCGCTCTGTCTTTTTTCCATTTTTTCAAACGGAAACTATGAGCACGAGTTAGTTATGTAAGTCATGTAGAATAGAAAATAGAAACGGATTATATGAAAGCTTACCTAGCATTTTTGACTAGCGTCAGGACTCTTCTATTTCTTAAATGTAACTATTCACTGTTAAGTTGCAAACCTTCGGCTCTATTCATAACCCTGATGAAGTTCCTTCGAAGTGTGGTGGTAGGATTAGTTATTTACTGAAAGTTTTGCTCCATCCGGGACACTGCATTCGATTAAGTTTGGAGTAGAGGCAAAACGTACCACTTTTTATACTCTTTTACTTTTTTCTTATTCTCCCAGTTTGTATCACTTTATATGAGCTTACCCTCATTTACACAAACACAACACAAGAAAAAAACTACAGAATCTACAGAACGTGTGATAGTTTTCCTGAGTCCCTATGCTTTGAAATGATATATTCACTACAAGTTTTCGTTTACTTTGAGAATTACAGTGTAACTAGTAAGCTAACTCTCATTTTCAAATTCCGCTCCCTGTTAGATAGTATGCCAATTAGGGATGCGCAGAACATAATCAAACGCGTGCCGCCATTCAAAGACATACCGCTTACCTACCCCGGGTACCATTCTACTGGTTGTCTGGTGTGAATTGACCTCTTCCAGTCGAGGGGGGCAATCGACATGAAACCGTTCATATTGTTGCTGCCGACGTTCGTAGCAAAAAGTTTCATGAATTTTCACCCCACCCAATAATAAGGTCAATTATATTCGAACGACGACCAGCAGGATGGCACCCAGGGTAAGGATGGGTAGTGCATGACAGACAAATTAGCGCAGGCGGTAACTCCTTGAAGTTTGAAATCAGCCACTTAGAAAGCATAAGTTACTGAACGCCAAAAAGTGGAAACATTTTCATTTCTACAAGTGAGGCACCATTTTGAAGACGGGGAAGACGGGAAATGGTCACTGATAAAATGATCATCGAGATTGTTAGTTAAACTGATTTGAAAGAGCAGTTTACCATAAAGAAAGAGCAATGAACGTATATCAGAAAACGTTCACATGCTATGATTATTAATTATTACTAAATTTGGAGATTTTAAGAGGCGTCCCACGGGCGGAATGCATGAGCTTATATTTGCTAGTTACTCAATCACATTGCTAGGAATTCAAGCTGGTCACAATCGAGTCACAAATTCCCGCAAATCACCCCCATTTTCTGTTGTATCTCAAGAAAGGAGCTGCCCAATTTCTGCTTCAGTTCTATCAAGAAAAAGTCAGCAGAATCTGCTCAAGGCACCAAGAGACCTACACCCAGAGGCATACAGTTGATCAGAACCAATGAAATATTTTACCTACACACTTATTTAGAGCAACCATTGAACCATTTTATCTACACACTCATTTAGAGCAGACCCCATCAGTGAGTTGTACTTGCAATGAAGAGAACGGTGCAAACTGGTACGCAATTGTGATATGAAGCGAGTGCGTATCTCGAGATCGGGAGCTCTTCTTAATGGGTGTCATAGTTCTGTTTAACATATATAGGGGCGATAGTTATCCTTGAGACGGTAGGAAGTAGTTATCGTTTACGTATAACGCGAGTCCCATACACTGATTAAACACATAATTTCCAATCATTTCATGTGGAGAATACCATCACCTCACGTATGTCACAAGAGCTCTTTTTCTTATGAGCATGAATGTTAGTATTCTCACGTCCCGCGAGGGCGTACTTTAGGTTGGTGTTGGTGACAAGATAATGATTAACCAACCATATTTCTTCGGCCTCTTGCGGTAACAGCTCCTGCCAGGGATCTGGGCATCTGGGTCTTAGTAAGAAGGCGATGAGAGAAATAGAAGCCTGGAAGGAAATGAAAATTCATAAAAATCAATGTTCATGATAGTTATAGGTCTCCCTAGCAGACATCATACTCTATATCTATGTAATATTCAAGTACTCTCGTTCTCGTACACCAATAAAAAACTGAATTGACAATTTGAGGTTAACAACTCAACTTGGAATGGTTTTTAATCATTTTGACATTCTATAAAGAGCTGGAAACGTGTTGTATATAAAGAAACTCTGAAAATCAATAATAGACTGGAATGCACCTTGGTTTTCAATATCTAAATTTGTTCGGGACACAATACGTAAATCTATAAATCGTGATAAATATAAATAAAAATCTCACCATAGACTTTGAAGACTGCATGGTCATATCATCCATAGACAACTGGGCAAACCATATAAAAATGGCCTGTAGCAGCGGAGACGAACGACTGAAATAATTAGGACAATAATGTTCAAAATAATTATTCATGAATAACTTATAAACTGATTTGCTACACTGCAAAATGACTGGACTAGGCTACAAGCTAGCGTCGCGCATGATACAAAGTCACGAACAGCCGAACAATGTTATGGAATAATCAAAATTGCACGTTTTGGACTGAAGTACGTTGTCGTGGTCACGACCTTTTATCGTTCGTTATTTTCCTCATTTTTTGTATGATTCCTATGCCCCGCCTCTATGCGGGCAGAGTTCCCCTCTCACCGTTCTTGGACTGTACGACCCTCCCGGGCAGGCGTCAGTTGACCTCACAACTATTGTATATTGGAAGCAATAAACTTGATACAAAACTACTGAACCACCACAAACTACACTTATACACACAAGGTACCAACTAATCCCGTACATACGTGGATTTTTACAGTTCTTCATAGAAAATGACGGACTACTTTTTCAAATAGTTATAGTTGGACCTTACTGGTCGATGCTTATATCATATAACCAGGGATTCCAATTTCGATAGACATGGAATAAAACATAATATATAATGATAAACCAACCATATTCCATCGGTCTCTCCTGGAGACACTTCTTTTAGTCGAGGACGGTGGTTGAAGGGGTTCGAGGTGAGGGCATAGGGAAACCGAACCTGGAAGAAAATTAACATTCACCAAAATCAAGGCCATACAAGAAACACATGTGTCTATCGCCGATGGAAATAAATCATTTTCCACATCTCTGAACTCTGAATCCAAAAACTAACTCCATTTTGTCGAGTGATCGAACCTTACTGGTGTATGCTGGAACTTTTTTTCGAAACTAGACTGAAACTAGAATATTATGTGTATTATGTTAATCGGGAAAATGGGAATCGAACCAGATAGTATTTCTGAACAAATCCATTTTCCGTGGGGGATATCTAACTTATTATACCTAACCAACTCTTTCATCTCTGGTTAATGTAAGGACATAGCCACATAAAGCCTGCCAACATATGTGATCTAAGTCTACGCAGCAGACCCAGTAATTCTGGGATATCCCCACACTCGTGTATTAAAAGGAGCGTCCTCAGCTAGCTTCCACTTAGAATAAAATAAATAAATTTGTGTACGGCCTATTTCATCCGTTTGGTCACTTTATTCACAACAATCAATCAATATCCACCGTTCTCATTACAATATGTAAGGAATTGAAAGTCATTACAGTAATAGTCATTAAAAAGTAAAAGTCATTAATTCACTTTTAGTCAGGATTTGAAAAATAAGAAAACTTACGAAAAATTTTGGTAACTTTATTTCTGATTCTCAACTGTTTCTGTACTTAATGACTTTCACTTTCAAATGACTTTTACTTTAATGACTTTTAATTTTGAATGACTTATTCTGGTTGCCATTTTCTAATTTCAGCAAAAATGTACATGCTTGTAGGTTTCCGGTTCCCCGGTTCTTATCACCAATCCTATACAAATGGACTTTATGTTAATATTATTATTATTATTATTATGTAGCTTATATATAGTTAGTTAGCCAACCTGGAAGTGATGTCATGGAGGGCGAAGGGCCCATCGGCCAGTGGATCCGACTTCTGCTTAGCCATTCTATTCTGCGGCATCCGCTGGTCCTCGAACAGTTGCTCGTTCATCTGAACCAAACAAATACAATGAACAACGATCGAATAATAAGCTCAGATTCCGTAGAACGTTGTCTATTTTGGACTCACAACCATGAAGTTTGACATGTTTCAGACGAAAGCCCTCTTTTTCTTCTTCTTTTCTTAGCTAGTCACTTGTCATACAGAAATCCCAAATACCCAGTGGAAGTGCTTACCATTCGTTTCGGTCTGCTACGACATTCACACTCGCACAAGTTCCATTCGTGGTGAGACTTGGTTCAAAGTTGAAAGAGTATCTATAAAACCAGTCGACCCGTT
Source organism: Litoditis marina (assembly GCA_964036275.1). NCBI lineage: Eukaryota > Metazoa > Nematoda > Chromadorea > Rhabditida > Rhabditidae > Litoditis > Litoditis marina. The sequence goes on along the minus strand of OZ038438.1, from coordinate 10,635,865 downwards.
GAAAGAGTGATGGATTGGGACTCACGCCTCCTTTCGGTGCCCCAAGTGAGTGCTTGAGACCTCTCTTGTTGGCCAGTCGGTTCCAATTGATGTGCAGCACCTGCTCCCCGTCCACTGACACCGCACACTAAATAATCGATAATCTCGGCGAGAACATTTCTATCAACACTGGTAAATAGTTAAATACGAGCAATGACAAGGCGAATTCTTTATTTAACCCGGTATTTCGTTAACCCTAGCCGTTAACCATTAACCGGGTTACCTGGTTAACCCTTTTGTTAACCACTTGGTAACCCTAAATTTGCCCCAAAAGACATTGTAAAAGAGGGTTAACAAGTGGTTAACAAAAGGGTTAACCAGGTAACCCGGTTAAGGTTACCTGGTAGGGTTAACGAAATACCGGGTTCCTTGTGGAATTGGCCCAATAACAATGATACCGTTTTCAGCATGTTCTATTATACAGATCACAAAAACTGTACATATGGTGAATAATAACACCCCGGGTGAACCTTCATTACTCATTAGGACTTAAATGTGGTGAACTGAACGTCCCGAGTGAAACATGTGCATGTCCATCCACCCCAATTTCATTTCACATAAAACTAACAAACACGAAGGACAAGTCCGCACCATGAAACCTCGAACTCAATTTTTTTTTTACATATTATGTATGTAATGTATACATTTTCTTCTCAACTTAGTGGAACATATTTTATGAACGTATATAAAACAAAACCGTCAAACTTAGAGTCACCTTGTGCAACATCTTGTTGCCGCATGACGGACAGAACTCCTTCTCCATATTGGTTGTGGAGTTGTGGTGTTGTAGCAGGCGCGACATCTGGAACATAGGTAAAATAGATCAATGTCAGTTCAACTAAAATGAACGTGCGTAACCTTAAAAACGGGCGCGATACCCCTGCAAAAGTGATAATTTCTCTCGTTTATTGCATTTCATGTAGTTTGGCTTCTAAAATGAGCGCAATATACCAAGAAGGGCAAAAAATGGGCATGAGTCAGTGCCAGATCTGGAATGAAAAATCGATTTCTCGAAAAACATTGGCCAGGGTACATGGCAACCACGATCAAACACAATGATACCCCCTATGTGGCATGTTGTATCACATAGATTATAAAAGATTGTCCGGCAGGTCCGGCTATTCTACATTTAAACTAAACCCACAGTAAGGTAGTTCGAGTAGCCAGAAAAATCGAAAAACGGGCTACTTTTCCGTCGAAAGCGATAAAATTTGTCTGTTTTCGATGCAAAAACAATAACTTTCACGTTTTTCAGTCTGAAAACGGACTCCTTTTTTGTGGCTTAGTCGGACCTTACTGGAGTATGTCTACATTAGCTAAAAATCCTTCCCCCCTCATAATCACAACAAACCATCCTATGAGAGAGAAAGGCAGAAAAGGGAGGAAAACTCATTCAGAAATAAAACTCATTACTGGAAAACTCATTGAGAATTGAAACTTGTTAACTCATTTTTAGTCAGGAATTCATAAAATGCCTAAAAAGTTGAAAGTTGATTTTTGCTTTTCTCTACGTTCATGTACTTAATGAGATTTATTTTTGAATGAGATATACTTTAATGAGTTTTATTTCTGAATCAGTTTTTCTGGTTGCCAATTGTTTCGATTCCGGATTCCGGGGGTGGTTTGATTATACAACAAATATAACACTTATGAAGTATAACATCGAAAAATCCATATACCTGAGCAGGAAAGACTTGAGCTTCTTGATTCGGTATCCTGTCAACGATACCAGACCCAGATTCATGCTCAGCAACACATTTTGCAGGGCTAAATCTGTGGTCAAGCAGCCCACGACCATCCCCTCCTCAACCTGTGAAACAATGGAGTGATACTTCTGTTGCTGACCAAGAAAACGACATTGCTGAAGATACGTATGAAGTAGAAAAGTCCGAGATTTTCTTTGTCATGAATGAGTAAATAGTTTCGCTCAAATAATCTTTGAGGTGAAACAAACCGGATCGCCAATTAGTAGTCTTAACCTGAACTCAATTGATCATTTTAATTGCAACTGCAAACCGAAAAACAACGCAAAACTCTGCAAGACGGAAGGGGAAGAATGAAAGAGAGACAACTCAAAATACCTCAAAAGCTCCCTTTTTTTCAGAGCATTGGCAATGTTGTCTTCTGTGATCCACCCCTCATCATCGTCACTTTCTACCTGAAACATACAAACGAATTAAAAACATGTTTTCGTTTCAGACAATGCCCAACATGTTTAATGTTGTCAAAGAAGAATAGGGGAACCCGTTCATCGCAACTATCTAGCCGTGCCCTTCAGTCATCTCACTAATCGCGCATGGCGGCATAGGTATAGTCTCCCCAATAGAGAAAAAGGGAAGTTATGGGTCTCCTCGTGATAATTTCCACAATAAGGATTCTTCCAGGTCCGCTAAAAAAAGAAGTTAAGATAAAGAATCCCCGGTTAGCGAACCGGGGTATCGCACCTATGACTCACATCGTCACAAAATCCCTTGGGGAGAACCTCGTTGTTGTCCCCAGACCCACTCTCTTCGGCCAATTCATCGGAGACAGTTTCATCCTCACTCTGTAACAATTGAATGTAGGAAATATAAACGATATACAAGTGAATGGCGTATCACCCACAGCGTATTTATTTTAGCACTAACATAGTTGAGTAGTTTAGCGCAAAGTGCTTTTCTCAAACGTTGTGCATTCAAAATTTTACGTTCCCCTACTTCACGGGAAGGGGACCTATACTAATTACCGCACCTACCGCACCGGGGGAAATACCGCACCGCGATTTGAAAACTTAGGCACTGGAGTGGACGGTCCGTGGACCAAAAAGTGGACGGTCCGTGGGCCAGGAGTGCACCGTCCCTGGACCTCGATATAATACGGTCCACGGACCGTCCACTTTTGATGTTTTAGTCCACGGACCGTCCCAACTTCGAACATTTCTTCATTCAAAAATCGATATATAATTAATTCATAATATTTAAAAATCAAAATGGCTAATTTTTGATACAAACAAAAACTAGAACACTTTTTCAGTGTATATTTATTGCAACTATCACAATATTTCAATTATTGGTCTTTTCTGTTGTCAAAATGGTCTTCTCCGCTCTCCGCGCTTTGATTTTGTTCGGTCGAGGTTCTTCCTCAGTTTGCTGCGAAATATTCTGGAATGGAATCAATAATAAAATGGAGATATACTATATAGGTGGACTCAATGCATAAATACTACAATGGACTAACAGCTCTATATTTTCCTTTATCTTTCTCTCTCTCTTCTACCTTTCTTACAAGCTTCTTTCACTCTCTTCTAAATAGAGAAAACATTGAAGCGAAGGACATGGGAATAGGGGGTTAGGTAAGAGAGTAGGAGAAGGAAGGAGGATAGAGCGAGCGAGAAAGCGAGAAGAGGAGAGGTTGTGTGTGCAATAACAGTGGGAGAAGGTGAGAGAGGAGGGAACGGGAATGGCAGAGAGAGAGAGAGAGAGAATATTTCACTGTCGATAATATCTCTAACTATCTACATCGCTTTCTTTCCCACTCTCTCCCTCACTCTTTCTGATTCACACATACAACTAAATAACTTCCCTCTCCCAAGTAAATTTTCTGGAAAGCCACTTATTTGACTGAAAAGCAAGAGAAAGAGGAAACAACAACAATGGTTAACATTTTTATAAGTTTTGTTTCTTTTATTTACAAATTTATCTCATTTTTTCTGTATTCTGTTCATGTCTTCCTTAGGGCACCCAACCACTGCATTACAATTATCTTTTAACCTATCGCAGTGAGTAGTTAGTGAGAGGTAGATGACAGAACGGAAAAGTTGAGTAAAGTAGTTAGAAACAGTGTAGTGGCTAAGATGCCACCCACCAGTCAAAGGATCACACGTTCGATTCCCACCCCAGACCCCACGATAAATTATATCTACGAAAGCTGAAGCCTCTCCTGGTGCTCCTTGGCTGGATGGGAACGGTAGGATCGATTCAGTCTGCCTTGAAGACACTAACACTGCCACACAGTATAAGTTAACAAGTATTTTGCACATATATGTGCTCACTTACAGTATGAAATTGCATTTTGAATGACTTTCAAAATTACTTAGCAAATTGTTCCAGTATAGATGAAAGATTTTTCGGAAAGTATTCAAAGTGAGTTAAAGCGTATTTGACGCGTAAAACCCAGTTAGTTCAAGCAAAGTAAGGTGGTATGGGACGATGGGTAGGGTGGTATGGGACGCGTGACCCAGTTAGCTAAATTATAGTAGGCCCTGTATGGACGAAGGGTACAGCTGTATGAAACGGGTGACCTGCAAGAGACAACCAATGGGTTATCGTCCATACAGCGGTACACTCCGCAAGCTTTCGGAAAAAAATGAGAGGACCCTTGGCGGTGTATGAGTTGAGATGATAACAATTCTTCCTAGTTCTTATTCCCTCACGCTCTCTTTCTCTCTCAATTCCTCCATGTCTCTCTGTTGAAGATGACCAAAAAAACCGGCCTTAACCCCCCCTCCCCCTCCCCATCTAGAAAGTATAAATTGGTCGTAAAACACAGACCCAATGACCGGTCCTTATGAGCATGGACTATTTGCGAGATTACATCCCTCTGCCCTCACTATCACTCGTCCACACCGCTCTCTCTCTTTCTCTCTTCACATCCCTCTCTTTCTCTCTTCACCCCCCCTCTCTTTGTCTTTGCACATCTCTCCCTCTATCACTCTTTCACATCCCTCTCTTTCTCTCTTCACATCTCTCCCTCTATCACTCTTCACATCCCTCTCTTTCTCTCTTCACATCCCTCTCTTTCTCTCTTCACCCCCCTCTCTTTCTCTCTTCACATCCCTCTCTTTCTCTCTTCACATCCCTCCCTCTATAACTCTTCACATCCCTCTCTTTCTCTCTTCACCCCCCTCTCTTTGTCTTTGCACATCTCTCCCTCTATCACTCTTCACATCCCTCTCTTTCTCTCTTCACATCCCTCCCCTCTATCACTCTTCACATCCCTCTCTTTCTCTCTTCACATCCCTCTCTTTCTCTCTTCACCCCCCTCTCTTTCTCTCTTCACATCCCTCTCTTTCTCTCTTCACATCCCTCTCTTTCTCTCTTCACATCCCTCTCTTTCTCTCTTCACCCCCCTCTCTTTGTCTTTGCACATCTCTCCCTCTATCACTCTTCACATCCCTCTCTTTCTCTCTTCACATCTCTCCCTCTATCACTCTTCACATCCCTCTCTTTCTTCATACCCCTCCCTCTACATTTTCTCTCCAATCCTTCCCCCTTCTCTCTCCACATGCCACCTCGTATAAATGCTGTAGAAACATTATTATTATTAATATCATAATAGCAACCAACCTCTACCGCCAACTGATCTTCATTTGATCCTAGTCTGCCAGTTTTTCAATCGGGATAGGCTGCCTCTGCAAAAAACAGATATTTCTATAATTGGTAATACATTGGACCGTTGACCTAACCATCCCTAGAGGAAGACCCAATATTCAAACACAAAAAAACATCCTATGTTAGTTGAGTATTAACCGTGACAAAAACATATTTTCGATTTCTAAAGACATGTAAGACCTGGTCATTTGAAAAGTATGTAAGTAAGTAAGCTGATATTCTTCCCTTCAAATAAACTGCTGTTTTTTTGTCGCTTTTTTTAGGCAAAGTTGTGGGAATTTCAAACGCTGCCAGCAATTAGTATACTCCAGTTCCAGTAACCATAGACCGACAACAAACTACAGAAGTAACAGAAGAAAAGAAAAAAACATGTGCAGTTATAACAGTACCTTAGCTTGAAGGTGAAGGACTCCTCCGTACATGCTGAACGGCTTTCTTCCCTGCAAAGCAATACTAAAAGTAACGTTTTTCCAGAAAACTGTGTAACGAAAAGTCATGAAAAATGTGATGTTTTTTAGTTGCTTTTTTCATAGTTCAGGGTTCACTATTGTGAACAAACTTGTAATTCCTGAAACGCTTTCTTTTACTCATTTTCACGTGGAGGAAAGAACAAAGGAAATCGCCCTTTCTCGTAGGTCCCTAGATGTAAACTGTTTTTTTTTGAAACCAAACAATTCAAAAACACTTGCATGAGAAGGGGAAATGCTCCACTCAACACCGTATATGAACGTTCTTAATGACCGAATGATTCAAACTACAAAAAGAAAACAGACCAGGCACTCACTTATGTTTCTTGTGCAGTTCTTGTTTCTTGCTGACGAGTTAGGCGGTAAATCGTGCGACCTACGCCATCAGCCAGCAAAACGAGCAGGGTCCGGTTTTCGGGAAAGTGACCGGGAGGCCTGCAAGGTGGTAAAAAATAGTTGGAGTAAGATAAATTATTCAGACCTCACACAAACTACTTTATAAAAGAAACCAGTTATTTCCAAAATGCGGTCACAATGTTGGATCAGAATGAAGAAGGATCAAATTTCGTTATTATTACAAGAAAAATAGACAAAAGATTTCCATGTATGGGTTGAAAAGAAAAATGAATTAGACCAAAACCAGCATTCATTCGTACCCAATCGCAATTATTATTTAATTTTTACAAAAAAAGAAAATAATTACCTTCACGCGGTTTTCGTGGCTGCGAACACTCGGCAGAACGCGAACGATGTCCCTCCTTCCCACAATTGTAGAAACATTGCACGCCGACAATCTGTAGAAAAAACTCTAATCTTCGCAAGTATGCCTTTCACATGGAAACAGCGGAAAGTGTGCACTTACTGAATACTCAGTTGAAATGGACGAGGAGTAAAAATGTATTACGGCAAAAGGTGACTTAATTTTGAGGACTTAAAGATTCTTGAATGTAATTGAACTGTTTTTCGTATAGCGAGACCTAAATGACATGAAGTTAAAAATATTGTTTAGAACTCACATCATTTTCTGCGAGAAGTTTCTGCTCCGTGGACGACAGCGTCTTTAGAAAAGCAAAGAACTGTAAAACACATTGAGAAACTCGAATGTTAGAAATCAAAAACAAAATGACAGAAGGACCTGAATGACGTTAAAATAAACAGATAATTTTTCATGAAAATAAACAGTTTTTCCTAATTCTAAATTATTTAAATAAAATAATAATAAAAAAGAGCCAATGTTCACAACCGTCACTCGGAGTAATTGGCAGAGTATGATCAAGCAGTTCAATCGATGGACTGGCCATGGTCGAGCAGCGGCGGCGCGCTTTGATTTATCGCGTAAACAAATTGTGGGACGGTCCCCGTGGACCAAAAAGTGGGACGGTCCCGTGGACGAAAGTTGGCTCTCAGACAATGGCGGGGCCCGGTGACCGCCCAGTCCTGAGTGGTCCGCCCAAGCGCCTGAAATTTGCGCGAAATTTGAAAATTCGAGTTGGGGCACGATTTTCCTATTTTTTCTCCGGACTCAAAAATTTCTTCAGTCTTTTTCGAATTACTTACTACTATATTGCATTTACATTCAATCTAAGGCCTTTTTTTTATATATTTTGTTGATAAATTACATTACCACACTATTATAGAAAATAAAAAATACTTCAATTCAATGAATATTATGTTTATCTTCCATAATTTCTCGTTCTGTTCAGATGTACCCGGTAAGAAATAAGAAGAAGGTATCACCATCACACTCTTGTCCAGAGAAGTGTGGTTCGAGCATGCGGCTGGGATAATTTGATTATTCAAACCCGAACCGAACCAACCGAAACCGACCTTTTGAAACCGACCGGTTCTCCAGTGAATGCTTCGAAACCGAACCGGGATAGAGTCATTTGACCTTGTCTACGACTTGCTTGTTTAACTCATGATTAACGTCGGTTCGGTTCGAAGCACTCACTGGAGAACCGGGTCCGGTTCACAAAATCGGTTTCGGTTCTCCCAGTGACCGGTTTCGCGGTTTGGTTCGGGAAGGGACCCGGTTCTCCAGTGAATTCGCCCCGACCAGTGAGCGGACCACGTCGTCCGTACATGTGTTTATTCTTCAAATGAATAATCAAATTATCCAGCCGCATGCTCGAACCACACTTCTCTGGACAAGAGTGTGATGGTGATACCTTCTTCTCATTTCTTACCGGGGACATCTGAAACAGAACGAGAAAATATGAAAGTATTCACAGGATCATTTGCAGGTCAACCGTATTCACAGGAAAAGGTAGGCATGATGAGAGAGAGGAAACACTGATACAGGTCCTATATATTATAAAGGTGGTAGGGGGTTTGCGTTGATCCAGCGGGCCCTACTTGCCTTTCCGCGCGCGTAGCGCGCCATGCCGTATAGGACTTTTTGTTCATTTTAAAAATTCTCGTATGCGATCATCGTCGTCTCGCGATTCATGTATGAATTTTGTAAAAATGTACATGCACGCGTGCACAGTACGTCCAAACGTCGTGCACTTTCCGCCAAAAAGTGAAATTTTCGTGTTTTCAGGAGTTGTAGTGGCTGGCATGTTGATTTTTACAAAATCGCTTTTAATAATAAAAAAAGTTTGCCTAAATAGTTTTCCAATCGATTGAGCAATAAAATTTTTTTTCTAGCTTTTGCGCGGCGCGCACTGCGCGTGTTTTAAAAAGGTAAAACTTTTTGCAAAAAAAATTTGTTTTTTGATTTTCTCGAAAACGACGAATGAGATCGCGCTAAAAAGCTTACTGGGTCGTAGAAACTTTTGACGGCGGTCATTCTGAAGCAAAAATTTTGGGTCCAGCCGCAACTTTGCGCGCGGCGCGCGCGCGACAAGCGCGATTTTCAGATCTCAGAGATGAAAAAGTCGTGAAAAACACAAGCTCTACGGCGACAGAAACCGTATTAAGCCACTGAATTCGAATCTTTTAAAAAAATTTGAAAAAAATCAATTTTATCGATTTTTAGGGCCCGAAACGTGTTTTTGGCTAAATTGAGCCCCGTTGCACGCTTCTACCGACCGACGGAATGAATTTGAGGAGCTAAAATTGGTTTTCGAATTGTGCGCAAAACTTGGGCGCATCTGAATAGTTTGCAAATTTTGCAATTTCTGCATGCGCGCGGCGCGTAATGACGCGTAGATCAAAAAATTTTCAAAAACGGCAAAAGTCCAGGACTTGTCCGATTGGGCTGAAATTTGAAACATGTATACATATGGGCAGTCCCGCATCTTTGCTGAAAAATTTCAGAAAATTCCGTAATGTTGCGCGCGCACGCTGTAAACGTTGAAATTTCAAAGTAGGTCAAATTTTTTTTGACCTACATCATTTTGTTCGTCCTTGTTCTGAAATGTTGCGCTGTGCAAAAAAGAAAAAAAAAAGTTGACCAAAAATTTTTTCACACTGGCTCGCCGAAAGTCGTGTTTTGATAGTGATTACGCCGCTGGCGCGCACGGCGCGCTTTCGTGTTTTTTCGTTTCACTCGTTGTTGAATCGGATAGAGATTTTCCCAAGGAATTCGAAAATGTACGCCTCATTGCATGAAAATGATTTTAAACCATGTTTTCTACTGGTTTTTCTGAAAAGTTGAAAATTTTTCAATTTTGGCGGTTTTGATCTACCTGTGAGGTCGTAAGTTGAGCTTTGATTTGCAGTTTTTTTGACAGAATGTAGAGAATTTCACTACAATCAATTTGACACCTCACACTCATCAGTCCGGTCCACACAAAACGTTACAAGAGCCGTCAGAAGGTCGATTTTGAACATTGACTTTCTGAACCCAGCCATCTGGCAGCCTAATGATCCACATGGACAGGTAGAGTTTGAAGAGTAGATCATTTTCGTAAAAAAAAACTTTTTTCGTATCTTCAACAATGAGCTAGCAAGAGGTCAACGCGCCGCCCGCGACCCCCGGGGCCCGGAACCATATACCGGCGAGCTGACCCTTCGGAGCCGGGAAACAGGATAGCATAGCGGTTTGCGTGTTTGATTGCAGTCTGAGGACGCGGGGTTCGATCCCGCCTGAAGACAGTAGTCAAGCGCCGGTTTTGCAAAAAGTTTCTCATTTTTTTGCACTATTATTTTATGATTATATGTACAAAAGTGAACTTCTTAGTAAAGTTTACAAGGTTTCTAATGTTATCTACAACTTTTTTTTTTCAAGAAAAACTCAAATTCCGGCCAAATTCGGAGGTTTGGCCTCTGGTTTGGAGGGAATTTTCAGGCGAATGATCTGAAAATGAGGTGATTATAGGGTAACACGATGCGCTAAACATTTCTAGAACAATTTCAGAACACGTGCTATCACGTGAAAACACGTGAGATGCTTTTTTTGTGGGCCGAAACTGACATTTTTTTGAAGCTTGAAATAGAAGTTTCATTGGTGGTGGACGGCCGTGTGGGTTTTATGGGTGGGGGATATGTGAGTGAAAGTTGTTTCTCCCCCTAGAAAACTTCACGGGCTTTCTAATGATGTATTGTGTGAAAAATTTCGTTCACCCAATTTTTCACAAAAAGTTGTAAACCAAAATCTGCGAGGTCAAATTCACTGATGACGAAATTTTAGAGCCGGGGTCAACTAGTAAACTAGTCCAAAATGATGGTAGGGGGCTGAAAGTTGGTAAACCTGGTATCTGAGGTATCTATGAACCTATTCTGAAAGTTGTGTGATGATATCTTCAAAATTGCCAAAAAACTGTGATTTATAAGCAAACGGTTTTTGGCACTTTTTGGGGGTGGCTAAACTTGAAAAAACTTTTTCAAATACAATGTTTTTGATGCGGAAAGTACTAGAGTAAGGTTTTCAACCATGTCGATTCCAAATATCAACATAAGAAATGTTACTGGGTGGCTGCAATTACACGTAAACGTGACTGGGCTGGCTCATAGGGTGGCACTAAAGTAAAAGGTGTCCAGTTATCGGACCAGCTCAAAATAATTTTCAGAATTCGAGGTATAGTTTTTTCGGAATCAGCGTCAAATTCTAAAACGAATACATGCTCAATTGAAACAATTTTCCACTTTTTTCACGTTTTTTCTCAATTTCAGCCGAGAATCTCAAAATGTGAATTTTTTGTCATTTTGAGGCATCTCGTTCGGAGGTTCAGAATGAACGGAAATGGCTGAAACTCAAAACACTTATAGATATGGCCAAGAATAATGCACTCTAAAAAAATAAACTTCTTATCTCGAAAAACTGATCGAGATATACAAGTCGAAAATGTCGATTTTTTCACTTTCTGATGGTTGGTATGGGGTGAAAAATGGGAAAAAAAATATTTTTTTCCTAAAACATCATAAAATAGTGTAATCAACCACGTAGAATCCGAATATCGATGTTAGAATGCCAAAAAATTCAGTTTACACGTGTCAAATGGGAAAGATATGCGCTCTCCTCTCTATAAAGCTGGTAAGGGGGTTTCGTTGGTTTTTTTTGACGTGGGACTCTCTTTAGATGAACCCCGTGAGCGTGGTTTGTGAAACGGATTTCTCTCATTTTCGCCACAAATGTTATAAACAGCTGTGGCTACCAGAAAAACGTTTAAGTTTTGTCAACATCTTCATTGCGGCTGCCTCAATAATCGATAATGACGTGCGCTGCGCGCACGCTTCATTAGGCGCGGCGAGCGCGCCGGCGGCACTAAATTGACTATAACTTGGCTCAAAATGGTCGGATTTTGAAAAACTTTTTTTTTTAAATAAAAAAAAGGGCACCGTGGCAAAACTAATTACAAAAATCATTTATCGCTAGTCCTTAATATAATAAAGGTGGAGAGGATTTTTCGTACTGAGATTTTTTTTGGGCGCGCGTAGCGCGCCCCCGTTTTTCAACGAAATTTTTTCACAATAAAAAGTTTTCTGTCCGTAAATGGGGTGTACTACGGGACTGCGCAAAATTTTTTTTTAAAATTTCTCGCACGCGACGCGTAATTAACGCGCAAAACAGGTCGGGGGGTCCCCCAGGATTTGTGGAATCGAAGAAATCGGCGAATTGTGGTTGGCGGGTCGGAGATAAGGGTAGGAATGTATTGTATATTATGATCCCCCACTGGAGGCGGATCGGGACCTCCAAAAAATTTTATAAAAAATATTGCACGCGACGCGCGCACGCGACGCGACAAGTTTGGCCAGAAAAGGGGTTCGGGCTTATAACTCGTTTCAAAGTGATTTTTTAGGGGTCGCTGTAATTATATAAAATGACCCCCCACCTAAACGGGATCTAATGGTGTAGGAATTTTTTAGGTCACGCACGCGACGCGCGCACGCGACGCGTCAAAAAATGAAAGTGCTCCAATTGACCTGAAAAATTTCAGGGGTAGGGTAATCGAGGGTGCTGATCACGAATATGACCATGGCGTTAAAGGAGGACGGAGAGGTCAAAGGTCAAAATGTTTCAAAATGGCTGAAAACTTGTTGGGGACTAGGTAAAACGGGTACGGGGATCACGAATATCGACATGTCGTTAAAGGGGGAGCAGAGGTCAAAGGTCAAAAATTAAAAAAATGGCTAAAACTTGTTGGGAAATGGGGAGTTGGGCATGGGGATCACGATTATCGACATGGGGTTAAAGGGGGCGGGACCAAAAATTTTTTTTTTCCAATTATGGGCGTAAAACTAGTCAGGGGCCCTGTAATCACCTGGAGGACAGTGGCCTTTTCCTCCCCTGGCCGCGCAGCGGCCAGTAAGTTTTGGGAACAGTGGCCAATATCTCTGGGCCGCGCAGCGGGCCTTTTTTGGAATTTGGCCGCGCAGCGATGCCCGTGCCCCGACACATTACCCGTGGGCCGCGCAGCGGCCCCCTGCCGTTCTGGCCGCGCAGCGATGCCCGTGCCCCCGCACATTACCCAGGGCCGCGAAGCGGCCGTGTTTTTGGGATTTTGGCCGCGCAGCGATTGCCCGTGCCCCCACACATGACCCAGGGCCGCGAAGCGGCCGTGTTTTGGAAACAGTGGGCCGCATACCGCCGCGCAGCGGCGCGTCAATCGATAATCGATTAACCTAGGCGACGCGCAGCGGCGCGTCAATCGATAATCGTGATTAACCCAAAATGGTTGTATTTTGAAAAACTTTTAAAAAAAAAATAATTAATGAAAAAAAAAAAGTGGAGAGTGGGAACAGTGGTTCCACAAAAAACGAGAGTGGCCCCGCTAGTCCCTTATATTATAAAGCCTGGGGAGGGGTTTGCGCAGGTTTTGAGGGGTACTTTTTTTTGAGGTACCGCGTAGCGGTACCCGTAATCTGTCGGTGTGCTTTGAAATTTTAATACGTGATGGTAAAAAACTTTGAATTTTATAAATATGAAAAAAAGTTTTTTAAAAATATGTCACGTGCGTCGCGTGGCACACGTGCAAAGTGGGGCGAGGTCTGCGATTTTTTTCAAAAATCTCATTTGAGCGCGATTTGTGGCTGGCCGGTTGGTTTTTGGGGTAGGGAAAGTAATTGATAGAATGACCCCCCACGGGGTGCGGGTCGGGGACCTCCAAAAATTTTATGCAAATTTTACACGTGTCCACGTGATAGGGGCACGTGAAGTTTGGGTCCGAAATGGATTTGGTCTCATAACTCGTTTGGGATTGATTTTGGGGGGTCGGTGTAATTATATAAAAATGGACCCCCCACCTAAAAGGGATCGAATGGTGTGGAAAATTTTTGGGGTCACGCACGCGACGCGCGCACGCGGACGCGTCAAAATACAAAAAATCATCCGATTGACCTGAAATTTGGCAGGAAGGGGTAATTGAGGGTGGGGATCACGAATATGGACCATGGCGTTAAAGGAGACGGAGAGGTCAAAGGTCAAATTCTTCAAAATGGACTGAAAACTTGGTGGTAAGGGGTAATTGGGTACGGGGATCACGAATATCGGACATGGCGTTAAAGGGTGGAGGGGGGTCAGAGGTCAAATTTTTCAAAGTGGCCGGAAATGGGGTCAAAAACATTCGGTGAGCACCCTGGTAGGCTTTATTGGCCGCGCAGCGATTGCCCGTGCCCCCCGCACATTACCCGTGGCCGCGCAGCGGGCACAACCAATTTTGGCCCGCGCAGCGATGGCCCCGTTTCCCCCACACATTACCCAGGGCCCGCGAAGCGGGCCGTGTTTTAGGAATTAGGCCGCGCAGCGATTGCCCGTTTCCCCCCACACATTACCCAGGGCCCGCGAAGCGGCCGTGTTTAGGAATTAGGCCGCGCAGCGATGCCCGCTCCCCCACACATTACCCAGGGCCGCGAAGCGGCCGTGTTTTAGGAATTTTGGCCGCGCAGCGATGCCCCGTGCCCCCACGTATTACTCGGTCTACACAGGTAGTTGGCCGCGCAGCGGCCATACCCGGTCTACACGGGTAGGTCCAAATGGCCGCGCAGCGGCCCTTACCCGGTCTACACGGGTAGGTCAAATGGCCGCGCAGCGGCCCTTCTGTGGTCTACACTGGTAGATCAAAATGGGCCCGCGCAGCGGCCCTACTCGGTCTACACGGGTAAAATACATTAAACAAGCTCTAACTCGACTGGAAAATGGATGAAATTTTTACAAGTTTTTTTAAAAATGTAGATAAATGAAAAAAAAAGTTTTATAAACACCAGAACTTGGTCTACAATGGTATCGCTAGTCCTCTATATTATAAAGAGGGGGAGGGGTGTTTCGCATGGTTTTTTGAGGGTACTTTTTTTCGTGCGCCCCGTAGGGGCGTTCAAAATTGGCGCAGCCAATTGAAATTTTAATAGGTCATGATAAAAACTTTGAATTTTATAAAAATGTTTTTACTTTTCAAAAATATGTCACGTGCGTCACGTGGCACACGTGCAAAGTAGGGGGGGACGCTGCAAAATGTTTCCAAATTCCATTTGAGTGGGATTTGTGGCTGGCCGGTTGATTTTGGGGTAGGGAAAGTAATTGATAGAAATGACCCCCCCACGGGGGGCCGCATCGGGAACCTCCAAAAATTTTATGCAAATTTTACACGTGTCACGTGATAGGGGGCACGTGAAGTTTGGGGTCCAAAATGGATTTTGGTCTCATAACTCGTTTGGAATTGATTTTTGGGGGGTCGGTGTAATTATATAAAATGACCCCCCCACCTAAAAGGGATCGAATGGTGTAGAAATTTTTTAGGGTCACGCACGCGACGCGCGCACGCGACGCGTCCAAAAATGCAAAAAATCATCCCGATTGACCCTGAAAATTTGGCAGGGAGGGGTAATCGAGGGTGCTGATCACGAATATGGGGGTGTCCGTTAAAGGGGGACCGAGAGGTCAAAGGTCAAATTTTTCAAAATGGCTGAAACTTGTAGGGAATGGGTAATCAAGTACGGTGATCACGAATATCGACATGGCGTTAAAGGGGGAGGGGGGGTCAGAGGTCAAATTTTTCAAAGTGGCCGGAAATGGGGTCCAAACAAGTAATGGGAAACACTGGTAGGCTTTATTGGCCGCGCAGCGGCCTTTTTGTCGTTCTGGCCGCGCAGCGATGCCCGTGCCCCCGCACATTACCCGTGGCCGCGCAGCGGCACAAACCAATTTGGGCCGCGCAGCGATGCCCGTGCCCCCACACATTACCCAGGGCCGCGAAGCGGCCGTGTTTAGGAATTTGGGCCGCGCAGCGATGCCCGTGCCCCCCACTCATTTACCGGTCCTACACGGGTAGGTCAAATGGCCCGCGCAGCGGCCTGTTGAGGTCTACACTGGTAGATCAAATGGCCCGCGCAGCGGCCCTGCTTGGTCTACACTGGTAGATCAAATGGCCGCGCAGCGGCCCCTGCTTGGGTCTACACTGGTAGATCAAATGGCCCGCGCAGCGGCCCTACTTGGTCCACACGGGTACACTTCTCTAAAACAAGCTCTAACTCGGCTGAAAATGGATGAAATTTTTTAAAGTTTTTTTAAAAATGTAGATAAATGAAAAAAAGTTTTATAAACTAAATAACTTGGTCTACAATGGTATCGCTAGTCTATATATAATAAAGATGGGAAGGGGTTTACGTATGATTTTTTGAGTACTTTTTTTTTTTTGCCCTCGCGTAGCGAGGGCCACAGGCGTGCTTTGTGCAGCAAATTTTGATATGACAATATAAATATCGTTGGCTCGCGATACGCGCGCGCGCAAAAAAAATTTGTCGACGCGCGCGCGCGTGCACGCGCGCGTCAAAGTAAGGAAAAAATTTTCGGGAATCAACAAATCGGTGGCTGGCGGTCGGCCCGGTGCGAGATAGGGGTCGGGTTGTAATTGATAGAATGACCCCCCCGGTGGGGGCGGATCGGGACCTCCAAAAAAATTTTGAAAAATATCGCACGCGACGCGCGCACGCGACGCGACAAATTTTGCCAAAAATCAGATTCTTGTTTATAACTTGCTTCGGAGTGATTTTTGGGGGTCGCTGTAATAATATAAAATGACCCCCCACTCGAGGGGGTTGTAAATGGTGTTGGGATTTTTTGGGATCGCGCACGCGACGCGCGCACGCGACCGCGTCAGAGTAGGTCAAAAATATAAAAGTTGTCCGATTGACCTGAAATTTTGGCAGTAAGGGGTAATCGACCATGCTGATCACGAATATGGACCATGTCGTTAAAGGAGGACGGAGAGGTCAAAGGTCAAATTTTTTTAAAATGGCTGAGACTTGTTGGGGTGGGGTAATCGGGTTACGGGGATCACGAATATGGGGGTGTCGTTTAAAGGGGGAGGCAAGGTCAAAGGTCAAAAAATTAAAAAATGGCTGAAACTTGTTGGGAATGGGTAATCGGGTACGGGGATCACGAAATATCGACATGGGGTTAAAGGGGGCGGGACCAAAAAAAATTATTTTTCGAGTTATGGGTGTAAAACTAGTCTGGGGGGCCTATAATCCACCTGGGGACAGTGGCATTTCCTCCCCTGGCCGCGCAGCGGCCAGTAAAATGTGGGAACAGTGGCAAACTATCTCTGGCCGCGAAGCGGCTTTTTTTGCAATTTGGCCGCGCAGCGATGCCCGTTCCCCCACACATTACCCAGGGCCGCGAAGCGGCCTTTTTGCAATTTGGCCGCGCAGCGATGCCCCGTTCCCCCACACATTACCCCAGGGGCCGCGAAGCGGGCCGTGTTTTTGCGATTTGGCCGCGCAGCGATGCCAGTTTCTCTACTTACCCGTGGGAAACAGTGGCTGCATACCGCCGCGCAGCGGCGCGTCAATCGATAATCGATTAGAGTAGGCGACGCGTAGCGGCGCGTCAATCGATAATCGATTAACCTAGGGCGACGCGCAGCGGCGCGTCAATCGATAATCGCGATTAACCTAAAATGGTTGTATTTTGAAAAACTTTTTTTTTAATCAATATTAATTAATGAAAAAAAGGAAAGTGGGGAGTGTGGGTTACAGTGGCCCCACTACCCCCATAGTGGCCCGCTAGTCCCTCTATATAATAAAGCTGGTAAGGTGTTTTCGTTGGATTTTTGGGATACTTTTTTTTTCCGCGACGCGTAGCGTCGCGGGCCTTTCGACGGATTTCGCCAATTCTTTCCAAAAAGTTTGTAAACTATCTATATTTTAATATAATGTAAACAAAATTTTTGTCACGTGTCACACGTGTCACGTTATTCACACGTGAAACGCATGTAAAAGGGTCCAAAAAAAATGAAAAAAACGCACTAATCGGTGGCTGGTGGTTGGCGGGTTGGAGATAAGGGTAGGAATGTATTGTATATTATGACCCCCCACTGGGTCCCCGATCGGGACCTCCAAAAAATTTTTTATTTTTTATTCACGTGACACGTGTACGGGACCATTGAAGTTTGGGCCCGAAATGGGTTTGGCCTTGTAACTCGGTTGGGAGTAATTTTTAGGGGTCGGTGTAATTATATAAAATGACCCCCCACCTAAACGGGATCTAATGGTGTAAAAATTTTTTCGGGTCCACGCACGCGACCGCGCGCACGCGACGCGTCAAAATACAAATATTGACCGATTGACCTGAAATTTGGGGTAGTGGGGTAATCGAGTATGGGGATCACGAATATGACCCATGCCGTTAAAGGAGGACGGAGGAGGTCAAAGGTCAAAAAATTTAAAATGGCTGAAACTTGTTGGGGTGGGGTAATCGAGTACGGGGATCACGAATATCGACATGTCGTTAAAGGGGGAGCAGAGGTCAAAGGTCAAAAATCTAAAAAATGGCTGAAACTTGTTGGAAATAGGGAGTTGGGCATGGGGATCACGATTATCGACATGGGGTTAAAGGGGGGCGGGACCAAAAAAAATTATTTTTTCCAATTATGGGCGTTAACTAGTCCTGGGAGGCCTATAATCACCCGGAGACAGTGGCCTTTTCTCCCCTGGCCGCGCAGCGGCCAGTAAATTTGGGAACAGTGGCAACTATCCCTGGCCGCGAAGCGGCCTTTTTGGAATTTGGGCCGCGCAGCGATGCCCGTGCCCCCACACATTACCCGTGGCCGCGCAGCGGCCCCTGCCGATCTGGCCGCGCAGCGATGCCCCGTGCCCCCCGCACATTACCCAGGGGCCGCGAAGCGGCCGTGTTTTTGGAATTTGGCCGCGCAGCGATGCCCCGTGCCCCCCACACATTACCCAGGGCCGCGAAGCGGCCCGTGTTTTTGGAATTTGGCCGCGCAGCGATGCCCGTGCCCCCCACACATTACCCAGGGCCGCGAAGCGGCCGTGTTTTTGGAATTTGGCCGCGCAGCGATGCCCGTGCCCCCACACATTACCCAGGGCCGCGAAGCGGCCGTGTTTTGGAATTTGGCCGCGCAGCGATGCCCGTGCCCCCACACATTACCCAGGGCCGCGAAGCGGCCCCTATCTTTGGGAACAGTGGCAGAAAAAACCGGTCGCCGCGCAGCGGCCGCGTCAATCGATAGTCGATTCACCTAGGCGACGCGTAGCGGCGCGTCCAATCGATAATCGATATTCAAAAACTATTAAATCACTAAATAAGGGAAACAGTGGTTGATTAAAAAAATCGAAATGGCACAGCGCTAGTCTATATATTATAAAGGTGGTAGGAGGTTTTCGTATGATTTCTCGCCCTTACTGGCCTTTCCGCGCGCGTAGCGCGCCATGCCGTATAGACTTTTTGTCCACTTTTTTTTACACTCGTATACAAATGTGCTCAGCTCGCGATTCATGTATGAATTTTGTAAAAAATGTACATGCACGCGTGCACAGGTACGTCCAAACGTCGTGCACTTTCCGCCAAAAATTTAAAATTTCGTGTTTGGGGAGGTGTAGTGGGCTGGCATGTTGATTTTCACAAATTGCTGTAATAATAAAAAAGTTTTGCCTGAATAGTTTCCAATCGATTGAGCAAAAAAAATTTTTCTCAAATTTAGCGCGGCGCGCGCTGCGCGTGTTTTAAAAAGGTAAACTTTTTGCAAAAAAAAAACTTGTTTTTCGAGTTTCTTAAAAACGGCGAATGAGATCGGGCTAAAAAGCTTACTGGGTCGTAGAACTTTTGACGGCGGTCATTCTGAAGCAAAAATTTTAGGTCCAGCCGCAACTTTGCGCGCGGCGCGCGCGCGACAAGCGCGATTTTTCAGATCTCAGAGATGAAAAAGTCGTGAAAAACACAAGCTCTACGGCGGACAGAACCGTATTAGGCCCACTGAATTCGAATCTTTTAAAAAAATTTGAAAAAAATTAATTTATCGATTTTTTGGGGCCCGAAAACGTGTTTTTTGGCTAAATTGAGCACCGTTGCACGCTTCTACCAACCGGCCTGAATAAATTTGATGAGCTGAAATTAATTTTTAAATTGTGCGCAAAAACTTGGGCGCATCTGAATAGTTGCAAATTTTGCAATTTCTGCATGCGCGCGGCGCGTAATGACGCGTAGATCAAAAAAAATTTTCAAAAACGGCAAAAAGTCAGACATGTCCGATTGGGCTGAAATTTGAGACATGTATAGATTCGGCCAGTCCGCATCTTTGCTGAAAATTTCGAAAAATTTCGTAAAGTTGCGCGCGCGCACGCTGTAAACGTTGAAATTTCAAAGTAGGTCAAATTTTTTCTGACCTACATCATTTTGTTCGTCTTGTTCTGAAATGTTTGCGCTGTGCAAAAAATAAAAAAAAAGTTGACCAAAAAATTTTTTCACACTGGCTTACCGAAAGTCCGTGTTTTGATAGTGATTACGCGCCGGCGCGCAACCGCGCGCTTTCGTGTTTTTTTCTTCAGTTCATTGTTGAATCGAATAGAGATTTTCCCAAGGAATTCGAAAATGTACGCCTCATTCCATGAAAATGATTTTAAAACCATGTTTCTACTGGTTTTCCTGAAAAATGGGAATTTTTTTCAATTTTGGTAGTTTTTGATCCACCCGTGAGGTTCGTAAGTTGACCTTTAATCACAGTTTTTTTTATAGAATATAGAAAAATTTCACTACGATCAGTATGACATCTCACACTCATCAGTCCGTCCCTCACAAAAACTGAACAAGAGCCGTCAGAAGGTCGATTTTGGACATTGACTTTTTCAACCAGCCATCTGGCAGCTTAATGATCTACATGGACAGGTAGAGCTTGAAGAGTAGATTCATTTTCGTAAAAAAAAAATTCTTTCCTATCTTCAACAATGAGCTAGCAAGAGGTCAACGCGCGCCGCGACCCCCCGGGGCCCGACCATATACCAGCGAGCTGACCCCTCCGGTGCCGGAAAACAGGATAGCACAGCGATTGCGTGTTTGATTGCAGTCTGAGGAGGGACGCGGGTT